>OV656836.1:27037199-27637199 GCA_927399475.2 Acleris emargana | reverse complement strand
TTTTTGTTTATTTTTGATTTTATTGGTATAAGTACCTAATTAAAAGTGCTACTATTTTAAATATTTTATGGTAGCGGAATTAACTCGCATTATATTTTTTAACATCTTTCATATGTACCTACAGTTAAACAATAAAATATTTTGATTTTGATAAAATATTTTAATCTCAAGCATTCACAATACGCGGCATTGGAGCTGACGTATGACTGTGTACCGGTTGCCGTGGAGACGGCAGGTCCTTGGGGTCAGGAGGCCGAGGAACTTATTTGGGAGTAGGGTCGCCGGCTGAGGGACAGGGGTGGGGATCCTCACCCCGGTTCAGTTTGCTATACAACGCGGTAACGCTGCCACCGTAATGGGCACATTTATGCCACTATCGTGCTGGTTTGACTCATGAATCTCATGATTGTTTATTTATGTGTATTTACTCGCGTCATACCTACAGCTTATGCTGTTGCGTGGTTCTTTGACGAAGCCTGTAGCTGATTATATTCTGTCAGTAACTAGTAAGATTATTTGGAATAAATTAACTATACATACATACATACATAAACTCACGCCTTCATTCCTACAGAATTACCAAGCACTCTTAAATAAGTTGTTGATAATTCTGTAACCACGTTTTGCACAATCAGGCTAAGATGTTTACCAGTGTATTAGTGACAGGTTGCAAACCCATCGCCTAAGAGTACTAGAAGCCTTTATTATTCCCTTAGTCGCCTCTTACGACATCCACGAGAAGACATTGAGTGGCACTATTCTAACCCAGCAACCACACAGGTACAACAAACTATAACAATTACCAATTACCTTTTGTGTTTAAGTGATATTTAACCCCCGACAAAAAAAGTGAAACTGTTATAAGTTTAAGACGTTTGTCTATGTATGTGCTTGTTTTTTGGGTCTGTGTATCTGCGTGTTTGCTGAGGCGTCACAGCTCCCATCAGATTGACAGTTTTTTTTTTTTGCAATATTTAAAAATCTAATCTACCACTTAGTTTCTATGGATGTACCTAGTAATATGATGAAGTTATCGTAAATAAAAAAAAACACGGTGTATAAGTACCCTTATTTCTTAAGAAAGATGTCTAAATTCGCTTTGACAATGAAAAAGGCACATGCATCCTTTTTATTTAAAATGTCAGTAGTTATGGGAACGCGCCGCTTCTCATCGCGTTTGCGGCTTTATCGATGTGGATAAACTAATGACCAGTGGTAAGTATGAGGGATGTAGCATCCATCACTCTCATACCACTGCGGGAAAGGCACCCATAATACGGGCCCTGCAAGTAGGGGCTACCGTTATGTTAGGAGTTTATAATAATATCTTGATATTGAAAACAATCGAGTCGTTGTTGGTTTGGTGTTCACCGCAACCTCGTACGTTGTTCATTCGGATTTATATTGTGTCGGCGGCGGCGCACTTCGCGGTGATATTTCTCAAACGAATCGCTGTAAGTATCATTAACCGTGAGTTATCGCCGACGTGCCCGGAGTGAGCGGGACGGCAGACGCTGAAAAAGTAAGCAAGATAGATGACTCTACGGCGACTTTAAGTTGCATTATTAATCGACTGAAGCATTTGGCACCAAATGGCACAACACGGACATTTTAAGTTTGCGAACATGTTTTGTTTTTGGTATAGAAGCTTCTGGACCACATCTCGTTATGAGGAGATAGCAAATACGACCAGATCGCTTTACGACTACATCTCGATCTAACTACAGCGGTTTGTGCTTAAATCGCAATAACAAGATCGCCTTACGACTACATCTCACAAAGTCCGAGTAGCAAAATGACCACTTTGTTTGCGTTACTAAGTAGGCTAGGTTCATTATGTAACTTCAAATGCCCGAAGGGCCAATTGCCCAGGAATTGGAGCCCCGCCATGCCGGGCTGAGTGGACATTACAAAGACAGATATGAGAAAAAAAAATGTGGTCATTGAGAGACTCGGTGTTTTTGAGATTTAGTCGCAATGCGATCTGGTCGTATAGCCATTTAGGTACAAAGCTATATAGTCGTATTTGCTACCTAGTCCTATCAAGATGTGGTCCTAAAGCTTCTATGCCTTATTTTAACCCCCAACAAAAATAAGAGTGGTGGTATAAGTTTGACGTGTGTATCCCTGTATGTGTATCTGTTGGTCAGTCTCATAGCTGCCAAACGGTTGGATCAAATTACACGCGTTTTTTTTAAATAAAGCTGTTTTATAAGTTAATGATAATCGGTTAACTCTGCTCCCTAAGAAGGAATTGCCAAGATATCAAGGTTTTTCCTTTAAATGATTGACATCGTTGTTAACCTAGTTAGGAGAATCCTGCCAACCAAGCTAGCGGTCCCCGGTTCAATCCCCGGTAAGGACAAAAAAATGTGTGATGTGCGCGAGTAGGTATTTGTGCCTGAGTCTTGAAATATCTGTGTATCTAAGAAGTATTGGAGGTGAGATTGTCTATTAGTTAACTTAAAAAATGCTTATTTCTGATTTTTTTTTTTTTTTTTTTTTTTTTTTTTATTTGAAAAAGGGGGCAGACGAGCAAGCGAGCCACCTGATGGTAAGTGATCATCGCGACCCATAAACACCCGCAACACCAGAGGAATCGCAGGTGTGCTGCCGGCCTTGGAGAAAAGAGTAGGCTCGTTTTTTAAAGGCTCCCAAGTCGTATTGGGTCGGAAATACAGACGCCGAAAGCTGATTCCACATAGATAAGGTGCGTGGCAGGAAGGCCCTTGAAAAACGCGCGGTAGTGGATTTCCAACTATCAAGATGGTGTTGATGAAATGATAGTTTGGTACGAGTTGTACGATGGTGGAATCCAGCGGCTGGTATCAATTTGAACAATTCCTCAGAGCACTCTCCGTGATAGATGCGGGAAGACACAGAGGGAAGCAACATCCCTCCGCAGGGCCAGTGGATCCAGATTTTTGAGAAGCCCCCGGTTGTTGACACATCGAGCAGCTCTGTTCTGAATTTGGTCAAGAGGAAGAAGTTGATATTGGGGTGCTCCGGCCCAAATATGGGAGCAATATTCCATGTGAGGCCGTATTTGTGCCTTGTAAAGTTGAAGGCGATGAGCCGGCGTGAAATACCGCCCCGCTCTCCAGAGCACACCAAGCTTCTTTGAGGCTAACTTAGCTTTACCTTCCAGATGACATCGGAACTGAACATTGCTCGATATATCAACACCAAGAATCCCAATACTGGACGCTGCATTAAGGGGAGTACCCTCAAAACGAGGAGAAAGGCTAAAAGGTTGTTTTTTAGCGGTAAAGGCGCAGACTTGTGTCTTCCAATTGGCAAAGTACTTAATCCATAAGCTATAATGACTGTGAAAGTAACTCTTACCTGAAGACAATAAACAGATATTATTGAAATTTTGCAAGGAGATAGATTGTGTCCGAGATAATATGAGTCGCTTCATTTCAAACTCGGATAAATCCATTCAGAAAGACAGCGGAATTTGCGCCTTTTTTCGAACAAGTTAAGTTTCAAATTCGTAAACCAAATTTCAAGGAGATATCCGAGTTTGAATTAATGCGACACATATGTCAAATAACTTAAGAGTACTAGCACTTAAACTGATTTTTAGGATGCCTAGGACAATCATCAACAACATTTGCCTTAAACTTGGCTAAGTGGGTATGTATAAAAAGCAAGCTCTGCGTGGACAGAGCTTTTATAAAAATGAGCGTCACAATAAATCTAAAATGAATAACTATAATTTATCGTTAGCAAGTACCGAGTCCCGCGGCGCCGCTCGGCTATTCCTTGCCGCAGCCCGCGACTATTAGTCGACGTTGTATGTTATTCGCCAGTGCGACAGGAAACACCGTATTGCTTTTGACATGTTATGGTATTGTTTTACTTCATAGCATAAAAGTCAAATGAACCAATTACAAACGTCGTTTGAATGAGTGATATTTGGTATATATTATGTAGTCTTTTGACTAAGTAAAACTAATTTCCCCGTTAAAATATTATTTATTTTACCAAAACCAAGTTATTTTGTAATTTTAAATTAAATCTATAATCTCGAACTCGTCTTTCGTAAGCGCACAGCACAGCCATTACCATTCGTCTCCTCTTTTCTTCATTCACCCTTTCACTCATTCGTTCTTATTCGTTCACAGCCAATCATCACATAGACATTCCCTCGGTTCACCATTCCGTTCATTCCTACATACATACTTCGTCTGGAGTACAGGAGTCTAATCTGATAATGGCGTCCGATGGTGGCTACAGAGTTTCTGCTGTATTTAACCCAAACCCACGCAGATTGCTCTTGCTTATTGGTTTTAGATTTGCAAGGGATGACCGTGCAGAAAAAGGTCCTATAGGCAACAAAAAGTTGGGTTAAAAATTATATCATTGACTAAACCATTTGAGAATAATACAAAAAACTGAAGGCTACCTTATGTAAGGTTAATTTTTCCGACGCCTTTGATCTCAGAGTGGGGGGTACGCAAAGCTACAGAAATACCCAAAGAACTCTAAAAATTGGTTGACAATTCCGCAACCACATTCTGCACAATCATTAAAAACAAAGATTAACTTCTTTTTCTTCTTCTTCGTTTTAGCGTGTTAACGGCGACCCGTCATACAGGGTAATTTTTTTAACAATGCACTAATTTTGATATAATGTTTTGTATCGTTAATATAATATATTACAACAATAAAATCAGACTTTTTTGCAAATTATCCAATTTTTATGTTCTCGTGTGGGCACCAAGTCATACTACAGAAATACTTTTTAAAAACCTCAAAAGTAAAAACTTTTTAACAGAACGCTCCTCTCCTCGCACCCCTGCATTAGAGGGTCTATGAATATCATTTTAAGCTAGAAAAAATAGCACAACATGTGTTATTGATTAACAATACCGAAGCAGACATAAACATTTGTGCACCTATTCGAAAATTACCCTGTATATGAGCTGATCAATATTCTGCCACGCGAACGGCATTGCTAGTGGCGTCATTATCGGCAGTGCAGGAGATGCGCTATGGACTGTGGTGAGGCGCAGCAGCTGCAGTGATCCCGGCGGTGTAGCCCCACTTAACCAAGTTTTCTCGGCATCTACCGACCTGAGCGCGCTTTCTGTTGAGCGACTTCTCCGTGCGCCGTGGTTATGAATGACCCGGTGGAAGTCTCCACGGGTCGGTAGAGAATGTTCCTCATCTCAAACAAAGATTAACATCATCGTATTATTTATCTGTGTCACTCCCCTACCGAGTAAAGTGTTAAGCAGGACACGAATGTATAATAATAATACATACATACATACATACATACATACATAAACTCACGCCTTCATTCCCAGAGTGGGGTAGGCAGAGCTAAAGAATCACCAACAAATCTTAAAACTTTTTGATAATTCTGTAACCACATTTTGCACAATAAATAAATAAATCTTTCATTATCAAACATATCCATACATTGATATCTGACATCCCACTGTCAAGAATGATGAAATAGTATAAACACCTACCAGGCTCGGTGGAAGCTGATATATTTCACGATAATCTTAATAATTTCAAAAGGAAAGTATCGAAGTATCTCAGGTCCTCACCACTCTAAACATTCTACGATTCTTATGTTTTTATGTTAAGTTTGTGTTCGTTTTCGTAAGTTCCTAGCCACATGTGTAAGTTGTGGTTACCTATAAGTAGATATGATATAGAATTAAGAATTTGTACGATGGTAATCTGTTGGTAATCCTTAATAAAGAAATAAATAAATAAATATCTAATTAAATACAATTTTTGAAATATTAATAAAATAGAATTAAATGTTGTTAGTAGCTTAGATTTAAAACGAGTTTGAGGTACTTGTCCCACCGACGGTGAGCGGGAAGCGAGTAGAGCCAATGATCAACTATTAATTTATGTGTCTCTTTTTTATACGGGATCTACATTTTTTGTTTCGACAAACTCGTAGAGAGATCAGCTATAAATATTATAAACGTGTCTTTTATTGACATGGAATTTATAACTTTTGTAAGCTTTATTGAGAGAGAAAATAGTCGATGGCTAATCGCTTCCTCGTCGGCAGTGGGACAAATGCCTGAAGGAGAAACTCATTCCATTAAATGAGATAGTAGTTCTATCTCAAATGAGGTGAGGTAGCACTTCATATGTAATCATTATAACACTCGGAGTTACTCGATTCTACTTCTCTTTTATCTATTTCGTGTGACATTCGTACCAAGTGAAGTGTTGTAACAACCGAACAAAATGAGTGTGACATTTGAGGTGCCTCATGTTATGAGCAGCTCAACAGCTACAGGAGTCTAGTTTAACTAGTATTTCAAACTCGCCGTCAATTGTTTTTCTTTTGTTAATACTCCCCCACCCCCCGCCCCGCGCCGGGGCGACCCCCGACGTAAGGGATACATCTTATTTATGGTTCAATTTGAGGGAATTTGTCTGCGGACATAAATCCACGCAGGTGGGCGGTAAATCAGCGCACACGCGGAATGATGGGCTCTAGGCCTTCCTTGCAAGTTTGAAAGGGACCTTACAGTAATAATTAAATAGAGAAAAACCCCGATATAATTTTATATTGTGTTTGAACGGAATTCCGTGAGTCCCCGCCGGTACTGGCTGAAAATAGGAACTGTAGGGGCTGAAAATAGGGTATCTGACATCTCGGCGTTTTGCTGAGCCGGTGTACAATCAGCGTCAAAAGTAACTCGTCACTTCAAGCTACTTTTGTACTTTATCGCATTAACACATTAGACAATCTTGTTTGACATTGCTTATGTGACAGTAAAGCGACAAGGTATTTAAGTGATCAGTTTCTTTTGACGCTGACTGTACGTCTCACCGCCGCGAGGACACTTTTTCCGTACTATTCCTCATTGCCTGCATTGTTTTACTTATTCTTGTATATTATGTGTCTTATGTTTAATAAAACAACCTCTACATTAAGAGCACCCGATAAGGAATTACAATGCTGCAGACAGATACACGATGCTGTGTTCACATCATTGTGTTCCGATACGACATAAAAACGGGTGTAATGACTAGCCTACAGGCCTTCCATGTAAATACTGAGGACTGGCAACGTATTTGCGGTCTTGAGAATGCTATCGTAACATTGCAAATGTATTTGACCTTTAAAGTCAACTTACCAGTGGGGTTATTATGACGTCATTATACAGTTCAGTTTACGCTGAGAGAAAAGGACAAGGCTATATAACTGCTATAGCTCTGTCCTTCACGGTCCCCAAAATGAACTGCATTGCTAGGTCATAACAACCCCCAGGTCTAGTAACCTGTGTGCGCGTGCGCCTGCTCCGTACCTAACTATACAAAAACATACGCAGATACAACATCCCTCTGTTTGCTGCGGGGGGGGCTAAAAAAACTTAAGTTTCAGGACAAGGAATATGAATGTTACATCAATTGGAATGTATAGCAAGTAAAAAATATATTTCTTTATTTCGAAGGATTTTTCTATAACTTTATCTATTCATCGCGCATTTTATTGATGATGGCATTACAAATAATATAAAAACGTATTTATAAAAACAAATATAATAAGATGGTATCCCCAATTTCTTCGAAATATTATATTACATTGTAATTTGATGTAACATACTACAATCCAAATTATGTCACCTTAGATTTTATAAGGAATTATTTGGAGCTAAAGCTGTGTCACTCAGAGCTTCTCTTACTGAATGCCAATCAGAGCGAGAGCAACAATTCATTAAAATAATATATTTAAACTGTGTCTCCGCCCGTGATTCCTCGTAATAATAACATGCTTGTAACTTGACCTGGTCCCAGTCCGTCACCGCCCTGGTCCCCAATTTAAGGAGCCAGGACTCCGGCATTATTCCTCCCGCGATTCCCCGCGTCCTAAACAAACGCCGCTAAATCTGGGAGCACACATCATAATAGTGGCTCCCCCAGTTCCGCATACCAATATATATTTTCCAAAAGAAACCGTTTTTAGATTTAGTTTCTACATGTGCATTATATACTTGTGCTTATACGATAAGTACACGTTTTTGTCACTATAGGAATCCTTATTTATACAATGTTTGTTATAGCACTTATAGCCGTATGCGTTTTTTTTCCCAATAATTAAACAAAGTAGGTACCTAAATAAATTGGTTAAAGGCCATTTATGATTCTATATCGGGGGACAATCTCGTATAAATTCACGTAGTCCCAAACTAAGCTCGACCCTTGTACTATGAGTACCATGATGATGATGATGATAAGTGGGGACGCCCAGCCGAAGCAGGCGGGCAGTCGATTCGGTTAACCGTTCATTCTGCCCATTCATTCATTCATTCATTCATTCATTCATTCCCCCCATTCTTTATGAGTACCATACTACAACGATAAACATACATAATAGATAAATAAATACTTATACAGGGTGACTGGATATTCGATACAAACCTTTTAAGGACGCATAGTAAGAATAAAAAAGTAATTAGCTTATTATGAAAGAGTGTTTTTTTTAAAATCATTTTATAACATGCAGCGTACAAATTGCTGAAAAAAACTTCCTTGGTTTACTAACTATCTAATGAGATACAAATTAAGTACCTACTAATTAATACTAAAAAGTACACTTTTTATAAAGGGCGTTTGTATGGTACGAACTCCTCAGATATCATTGAAGTATGCATTTGAAGATAACTACTGAAAAAAACACTCTTTCATAATAAGGTAATTACTTTCTTGTTTATTTTTATTGGAGTTTTATTAAATAACTTGAAATGTAGAGTTGTGTTTATTTTTTTGGTTATTATATGAAGTCGCTGTCATTTAAGATTTTAGAAAACACATTAAAGAGCTTAAAATGATTGCATTTTTTTTTCGAGCTCGTTCCGCAATTTCGAAAAAAAAACTTAAATCTCAAATACCTCAGGAACGAATAATTTTTGGCCAGGGTACTATATGACCTTATTGGCTCCAAATGAGCTCAACTATGCCTCCTTAAAAGGTTTGTATCGAATATCCAGTCACCCTGTATACTCAGGAATATTTTCTTACTACTTAGACAAATATTAGCAATTACCGAGAATGGACCCAAAGTTTGCTAATGTTGCAGGCAGGTTAGCGAAACAACGCAGCTCACTGCTCTATCAAAACGTTATTCATATAAAGTAACGTATTGTTTTCGCAATGTCAAGTCCAGTTCGGTGACAGTTGAGAGTGTCCTCTGGCCCCTCAGCTCCTCTAACACTTCTAGCACTCTCAGCACTCTTCAGCGCTTGCAGCGCCCTCCAGCGCCCTCTTACAGCTACGAGGCGCCACACGCAGTCTAACAAGTACTTTGTGAGTTTGCTTTAACTGTTACTGTTGTTTCAGAAGTAGGATAGGTCACTAACTACGTCAAGACGAGTGCCGTGTAGTTTGCACAATAACTCTGAGCATAAAAACTAACCCTCCTATAAACGCACATTAAACCTATTTTAGTTAAAATGTATTTTGTCACCTTCTGTTTGTGTGTGTTTTATAAATGTCACCATGACTAATGAGGACAAGGTATATTTTAAATAATAATTTTAACTTAACATACTCTTGTATACAAGTAATAACAAGAGTAAGATATTAATGACGCATTTTATGTCAATTTTTTCTTACTATGTGAGGGTAGATTAGAACTGTGACAATAGCTGTATTTGTCACAATTCGCAAGCATAGATATCTTTTGTACAATGAAATGTAAAGATCTAATACACACGACACGAATCTTAAAATAGAACGATACACGTCATAGATGCTCTCTATTTTAAGAATTTAAGTAGTAAGCGCTTTGACAGGTTACTTATTAAAGGAGACATAGTAATTTGAAACTTATTGATAACAACAAAAAAACAATCAACTGAAAGCAATTTTAATTCGCTTTTGAAATCAAACACGAACTCGTACTAAGATATGAATAATTTAATCAATAATTGGAATACAAAATAGACCTTGAAACTTAAACATAAAATCATAAATTAAAAAGTGAGTCCATTAAATATAACTCCAATTTTCTTAAAGGTTACCAGGCTAAATGGTGACTTTCGTCTGGAGATGCAGATGTCTCTTTTACCCAGCAGAGCTCACTACCGCTCCGTGCGATGGCAACAATTTGTGGAGTTCATCTTTAAGCAAAAAGCTTTTCCTTCTAATTTAACCCCGTAGAGTGCAATGAGTGATGACGTTGCGCTACGCGCTGTGACCTAATTAATCACAGCCGCAACCGGCCAGGACAGCCTCATCAGTTTTCAACGTGCTAGTACGATGCCAGAGTTTGTATGTCACTCCGAAAAAACACTTGATCTAGGCCTCTATTCCGGGTGGTTATAACGGTTATAACGATATCGTATTTGACCTGTTATGGTATTGTTATGACGTCAGCCGCCATTACTGTCAAGTAAATAAGAGCTATCAAAACGTTGACGTACGATAACAGATCAAAGAGCATATTGTTTTTACCAAGTTGAATAGAAGCCCATGCTTCGTTCCACATTTATTTATTTATTTATTTTTATTTATTTATTTATTAGGACTATCAACAATAAGCACATTGTTACATAAATATTGTACATGTACACTTACAAGCTAAGTGTCGCTAAGTCACTGCATGCACGGAAATAAAAGTAAAAAGCACCTATTTATAAACTTGGTTTTCTAATTAATTAATAATCTTAGTTTGCTATGGCGTAGAACTATGGCGTAGAACTACTTAATATTAAGAAGTTCTTTTTTATTTCGCGAAAAAAAGTTGCACTGAGATCAACCTTGTGTTGGTGCTGCTTGTAAATACATACGTGTCAGAGGGCAATGTCTCTTGCGATTATTGGTGCGACAATTTGGCAGACAGAATAACCTAATATTACATGATATCGCTATAAATTGATAAATAACGTTATTTATTTATTAACATTATATTTTAATTTCAAGGGCTTTAATCATAAACTGAAAAAACCAGCTCAAATTTGATATATAAAATTATATGCACAAATATTTATTATTCAAAAAATAACAAAAGAAACTAGAAGAAGGAGGCAGCATACCTTAATCAAAATCTTATTTACTTGTTCTCTAATTTCGCAGCTCCTGAGGCTGATACTGGTTGTGTCAAAAATTAAAACGTTACGTGAATCATTTTGATAAGGTTTGTTAGATCATTTTCACAAATGTATTTTTTCATAGTTGCAAATTTTCATGATTGCCAATTTAATTACTCGTCGTTTTCCATATAGAGTTTTTTCGTAAAGGGTTTTATAATGTTTAGTGACTTTACTAATCGCATTTGTTCTGTTCCCAATTTTTCCCAATCGTTAATTTTCCTTAGTAATATCATGGTAATACGTAGGTAGGTTAGGTTAGGTTCCTTTTTATATCAGGCCCGGAGGGCTAAAATAGCCCAGAAATAGGAGCTCCACTATGCTATACTAATAAAATAATCTATTGGTAAAATATGCGACGAAAATGATCGCGAACATTATAAAACGCTTTATGAAAAATCGCTGCACGAAGAATGACGAATAATTAAATATGCTACCATGAAAGAACGCGATGTGGATATTCGCTACTATGAAAGAATGCTTTTTTGAATTTGATCTAACAAATCTGAAAATTGGTTATATGCCCATAGAGTGAGCTTGCTGTTTACCCCACTGTATTCAAGTATAGTTTATCTAAAGACAGCGCTGATAATGCAGAGCCCGGAGGAGCCCGAGGGCCCTCGGCAGGAGCACTCGCGCGCTCGACCTGCTCGAGACAATGGTCTCACCACACCGGAGGTAAAATATTGACACGGGTCGTGATTGGGCCTGTCGTGACGCCATCTTGGCGGGTTTAACATGCTTCGATAAAATATTAATAATTCAAACTAGTTAACAGTTGATCCGTTTAGTTAGGATACGATGCAACAAAGAGATATACCACCGAGTGAGAAACAATTACTTACTTAATCTACAGCTTTGTTCAATTGTTTTCAATTAAGTCCCTTATAGGAACCCTTATAGTGTTGCCAAGTCCGTTCGTCCGTCCGTCCGCAGCCTAGGTCAGAGAGTCTTAGTACTAGAAAGCTGTAATTTGAGCCACAGTTTATAAATCAAATATCTTAATCTAACAATTCTACGTCTCTGCTTAACTTATTTATGGGTAAAAGATAAAAAAAGTTTTCGGGATATTTAAAAAATATATATATTTACATACATACCTTCACGCTTTCATTCCCAGAGTGGGGTAGGCAGAGCGACAGAATTACCAACAAATATAAAAACTTGTTGATAACTCCGTAACCACAATTTGAACAATTTGGCTAAGATGTTTAACAGTGTATATTAGTGACAGGTGTTTAGAACGCATCCAAAACGCAGCTTTCGCGACGTCACTACGCGGCGGTTGGCACATTCAAATCTGACGGTTGGCCAACGACGAGATCTTACCTTACCATCAAGGAACGAACACGCATACATCTCTTTCGTCTGTACATACTTTTAACTCTTATAAACCTAATAAATAATTGTTCATCAGTATAATAAAATCATTCACTGAAAACAACCCTAGGATCCCTGCATCATCTCCCATAGGAGCCTAGGGCCCCAACATATGGTCCTTCACCCTAAGACAAAGAGCGTCATAGTTCTTCTGCACCAGCGCCTACAAGAATCATCACCGCAAGCTTCGTCATCATCGCCAACAGCTTCGTGAGTCATCTACAGCATCCCGTCAAAGAGGACTGGACCACGACAAGCACGCGAGGGTCAAGACTAAGGAGCCGCGGAAACAACGTCGCAGACGTGTCGTCAGATACCAACGGATATTTCGTTAAGGACATTTTTCAAAGGCTTCAATGCGTCGAAGAATTTAGCAAACGAATAGCTCCACGAAATTCCAGTCTACGAGACGCCGTCGTTGCAATTAATTTCAAGAAACCAGCGAAGATAACAGAGAGCAAAATCGAGTAACGGTTCAATATACTGTGAGTTCGTTCCAATATCCCTAATCCTAATATTACCTTTAAATAATCTATTTTCCTATTAACTATTAATTCCACAGCTTCAGGTTATTCCTTAAACTGTTTTATTTGACAAAGTGGTTTTAAAAAACGACGGTTTTTTTTCAAATACTGAAGTCTGTTTTTTGTTACCGAGAGAAATATAACAGCAAAAGCCAACATATATATCCACGCAACTCGTGTATAGCACGTAAACAGCTGATTGTTATCGCTGTAGATGATCGCTTGACATTTTTTTGCATATAACTGCACGAGTTAACTACTTGCTATAACGGGTTTTAGTCTGTCCCGGGCGATCAGTCGATGCGCTTGCGTTTAACTATCAAGTAATCAACATAGTCACGATCAGTTATTTTGTACTTGTTTAGTGTTTGTCTACGGTAATAATCCCTTAATTCATTATTATAAGTGTTAAAAAGAATACGCATATAGTTAATTATTTACTGGGTGCTTAATCATAATAATCATGTCCTTAGCAGAGCTAATTAAGAAGCGTGGTTGTCTTAAAACAAAAATCACTAACTTTGAAACGTTTCTTTTGCCATATCAAGGTATTACTACGTTAAGTGAAAGACACAGGTGAAATTGAGTGTCGGCTTAGCAAGATTGAGCTATTATATTCTGTTTTTTACGAATTACAGGATTCGATTGAAATCTTGTCGGTCAACACGGAGGAGCAATATAAGGAACGGAAAGAGTTTGAAGACAGGTACTTCGCCATTTTGTCGTGCGCTCGCGAGGTACTACGCGTGCAATGCCATGGCAAGACGGATAAGGTTACGTCTGAAGCTGGTTCCAGCTCATCGCAGGATAAGTCTAAGAATAATTTGGTAAGGCTACCAAAGATTGATTTGCCACACTTTAACGGAAATTATCAGTATTGGCTCGAGTTCAGGGATACATTTTTATCGTTGATTCATTCCAATAACTGTATAGATGACATTAACAAATTTCATTATTTGCGTGCGTCGTTGCAAGGTAGTGCGGCGCTTGTCATTAAAAGTCTGGATTTTAAGGGGGATAATTACGATCACGCTTGGGAACTATTATGCGCTAGATACGACAATAAACGCTTGTTAGTAAATAATCACGTTAAGTCGTTATTTAATGTTGAGCATATTCAAAAGGAATCTTACAGAGCGTTACGTAACATTATCGATGTGACAAACAAAAATCTAAGGGCGCTTACGACATTAGGGCAGCCGACTGACCACTGGGATACACTGGTTATTTACATCATGTCTTCGAAATTAGATTCGCTCACTAGTCGCGAGTGGGAAGAGTACAGGAGTCGTCAAGATGACCCTCTGACACTATTACAATTCACGTCGTTTATTTGTTCTAGGGCTGATCTACTAGAAACACTTGAAGAATCAAAATCTTTTAGTAAGCCAACTAACTATCCGCTAGCTCATAAACAAAAGAATTTCCTTGTAGCAAACGAAACATTTAAAGCCAGTAAACCCAAGTACATGTGCCCAATGTGTAAGGAAAGTCATTTTCTTTTTTCGTGTCCCTCATTTCGTAGACTGTCCGTTGACTTACGTCAAAAGAAAGTCAATGACTTGGATGTTTGTCAATTATGCCTTAGACCAGGTCATCATATATCTAAGTGCAGGTTATCCAAATGCAAATACTGCAATGAGCGCCACAATACTCTGCTTCATGCAGAGAGTAACTGTGATACGGTAGAAGTAGCTGCTGTATCCGCAGACCGAAATACTTCGACTCAACAATCTTGTGTACTGCTTTCCACAGCCATGGTGCGAGTCAGCGATAGCAAAGGTGCTCAGCACGTCGCCAGGGTCCTGCTGGATAACGGCAGCACCGCAAACTTTGTCACCGAGAAGCTTCGTAGTAAGCTACAACTTTCACTGTCTTCCACGAATTCCACAGTAACAGGTATCAACAATTCCTTTTCTAACAGTACTCAGACTTGTAACTTAACAATGCACTCGATGTCGGGGGACTACAGGGCGGACCTTAGATGTCTCGTGCTTCCTGAAATAACTAGGTCACTTCCGTCATCATATGTAAACATAAATCAATTGCAAATTCCGTCTCACATACAGTTAGGAGACCCAACTTTTAATATTCCGTCAGTAATCGACATTTTAGTTGGCGCGGAAACCTTTTGGGACGTCATAGGTTCCACTAGGATTAACTTAGGGAAACACAAACCTATTCTGTATGACTCTAAACTGGGCTGGATAATTTCCGGTTCTATTGTTAGCAATCAAAACCATCACACTGTCTGTCATGCTTCAGAAATACTTGACACTGACTTAGAAAAGCAGCTCACTCGTTTCTGGGAGCTGGATAGCGTCTTGCCTATTCATAATTTTACGTCGGAGGAACGTGAGTGCGAACAGCATTTTATGACGAACACAGAACGTACAACCGAAGGGCGTTTTGTAGTCTCAATGCCACTTAAACAATCACCGACTGTTCTTGGTGACTCATATGATATGGCTAGATGTCGGTTTTTATCTTTAGAGAGAAAATTCGATCGTGAACCTGAACTTAGGCAAGGCTATAACGCTGTCATGACCGAATATCTTTACTTAGGTCACATGTCCCTCTCTACGCGCAATCAAGGGGAGGATCATTTGGAATGTTTTTTACCTCATCACGGCGTAATTCGCGAGTCAAGTCTCACTACAAAGTTAAGGGTGGTCTTCGATGCCTCGGCGCCTACGAAATCAGGCGTCTCCTTAAACGGGATTCAGAGGGTCGGCCCCACCGTCCAAGATGATTTAATGTCGATTCTTCTCAGATATAGGCAACACAAATATGTCATCTCTGGTGATATCGAGAAGATGTACCGTCAGTTGTTAGTTACACCCAATCAAAGATGTTTACAACAAATATTATGGCGCTTTAATCGGACTGATCGTCCCGAGTGCTATACACTTAATACGGTTACATATGGCACAGCTTCAGCGCCGTACTTAGCTACGCGATGCTTAAAACAATTAGGTCTAGAATCTCCAGACCCAATCATTCAACAATCAATTGTTCATGATTTCTATGTTGATGATTATTTAAGTGGTAGTACTCATATATCTGATGCGATTCAGTTGGGTAAGGGCGTAATTGACACACTCAAGTCAGCTAAGTTAAATTTAAGAAAATTGCGGTCGAATAACACAGAAATACTACAAGCACTGCAAATTCATTCTAGCTTAGGTGAAACGATAGGTGTTTCAAATGTTCAAAACTTAAGTAATTCAGCATCAGCGAAAACCCTCGGGTTAAATTGGCAATGCGATACTGATTCTCTCTTTTATGGAATTAATGTGACAGGGTCCATCAAGGTCACTAAACGTCACGTACTTTCGTCGATAGCTCAAGTGTTCGATCCACTAGGCTTAGTGGGGCCGTGTATTGTTGAAGCTAAGATAATACTGCAAAGGCTGTGGCAACAAAAATGTTCATGGGATGAAGCAGTACCATCAAACATTGAAACACAATGGAATAAGTTTAAAGAAACGTTACCATGTTTAAACGATATTAGTATACCGCGTTGGGTGTTGTGTGACTCAGTGCAAGATATGGAATTGCATATTTTCACAGACTCTTCGGAAGCTGCCTTCGGAGCCTGCGCTTATATTAGATCTAGGGATAGCACGGGGTTAATAACAGTTCGCCTTTTAGTCTCTAAAAACAAAATAGCTCCGATTAAACCAACTACAATTCCGCGGTTAGAGTTGTGCGGTGCTTTGTTGGGTACAAGGCTGTTTACTAAGGTACGTAGCTCACTCACGCTTACATTTAGTAAATGTGTATTTTGGTGCGATTCGATGATAGTTTTGGGATGGCTGACGTCATCGCCAGCGCATCTTAAACCTTTCGTACGCAATAGAGTGAGCGAGGTACAGGATGTTGCTGCTGGTCACGGGTGGAACTACGTGCCTTCTAAGGAAAATCCTGCTGATTTGGTATCGCGTGGTATGAATGCCAAGCTCTTAGCGACTTCTGATTTGTGGTGGAACGGGCCTGAATTTCTTAAACAGGATTCGACGTCGTGGCCTAAATCACCTTCGCATATTCACAATTTGCCTGAGATGGTAAGCTGTCACGTAGCGGATACTCAGGAGTCACCTTTTTTCCTCTTGCTTAATAGAGTATCCAAATTTTCAAAATTGGTGCGAGTTATAGCTTATGTCAAGAGATTTATTAAAAACTATTTAAAACAAGGATTAAAGCTATCTGGGTGTCTCTCTAACTTAGAATTAACCTTAGCTCGGAAGACAATTCTGTCATTATGTCAAAAATAAATGTTTAACGAAGAATACTCGCTATTAGAGTCGAGCAAACCTCTTCCACCGAAAAATAGACTTTTGGCGCTCACGCCATACATTGATTCCGACAAATTATTAAAAGTAGGTGGCAGACTTGACAACACTTACTACAGTGATGACGTCAAGCATCCTGTGTTATTATGTAGTAAACATCGTCTTACTAAATTAATATTTCATTATTTTCACTTGCAATATTTACATGCAGGCCCACAATTGTTATTGTCAAGTGTAAAGCAACTTTATTGGCCCTTAGGGGGTAGAAATCTAGCTAGAAGAACAGTTCTTGATTGTGTTAAATGTTGTAGATTCATAGCGCAGACTGTTCAGCCCGTGATGGGTAACTTACCTGCCGCACGCGCACAATTAGAATTTCCTTTTGGTAACACGGGCACTGATTAGGCCGGGCCAATACTGATAGCTGACCGGAAAGGTAGGGGCTGCAAATTAGTCAAAGCCTGGATCAGTATTTATACTTGTTTTGCAGTAAAAGCGGTGCACCTGGAACTTGTCTCAGACCTCACCAAAGACGCTTTCATGGCCAGTCTAAACCGGTTTATTGCTCGTCGGGGTAAACCGACAAATTTATATTGTGATAACGCCACTTATTATACTGGTACTTGTAACGAGTTGTATAAGGTACTAAGGTCGTCGAATATAACGTCAGATCTTGCTCAGTCTGGCATAAATTTCGTTTTCTCCCCTCCTTATTCACCACACTTTGGTGGCTTATGGGAAGCTACGGTGAAATCTGTCAAGCATCATCTACGACGTAGTCTAAATTTGACGCACTTAACTTTCGAGGAAATGACGACATGCTTATATGAAATTGAAGCAGTGTTAAATTCCCGTCCCTTAACTCCTATCTCTAGCGATCCCTCCGATCTGACATCCCTTACTTCAGCTCACTTCCTCATTGGACGACCACTCATGTTTGTTCCAAATTCGCAGATGCCTGTACCAGAGGAGAAAATTAACATTCTGCAACGGTTTCAGAGGGTCGAGCAACTGAAACGTCATTTTTGGAGCAGATTCCAGCTGGAGTACGTTAGTCAACTACAAAGGAAAACCAAGTGGTTTTCATCTGTGAACAAATTGACAGATGGAGATCTCGTCGTAGTAAAAGAGAAGGGAGTTCCCCCTCTTATGTGGCTACTTGGTCGCGTAACCAAGCTTCACCCTGGCAAAGATGGAGTAGCGAGAGTAGCCGAAATTAAAACTCGAAAGGGAGTAATCAAGCGGGCATTCAACAATATATGCCCACTCCCAACGTCTTTGTAACAGAGAATAACATAAACTTTTAATTATAGGTACATAACTACATTGAAGTACTTCAACGCGGGGAGCATGTTTAGAACGCATCCAAAACGCAGCTTTCGGGACGTCACTACGCGGCGGTTGGCACATTCAAATCTGACGGTTGGCCAACGACGAGATCTTACCTTACCATCAAGGAACGAACACGCATACATCTCTTTCGTCTGTACATACTTTTAACTCTTATAAACCTAATAAATAATTGTTCATCAGTATAATAAAATCATTCACTGAAAACCACCCTAGGATCCCTGCATCATCTCCCATAGGAGCCTAGGGCCCCAACAACAGGTAGCAAGCCCATCGCCTAACAGTACTACAAGCCTTTGTTCCCTTAGTCGCCTCTTACGACTTCCACGGGAAGACATGGAGTGGCACCATTCTAAGCCGGCAACCACACGGTTAAAAAATATATTAATAAATAATACATACATACATACCTTCACGCCTTCATTCCCAGAGTGGGGTAGGCAGAGCTACAGAATTAACAACAACTCCAAAAACTTGTTGATAAGTCTGTAACCACAATTTGCACAATTAGGCTAAGATGTTCAACTGTGTATATTAGTGACAGGTGGCAAGCCCATCGCCTAACAGTACTACAAGCCTTTATTCCCTTAGTCGCCTCTTACGACTTCCACGGGAAGACATGGAGTGGCACTATTCTAAGCCGGCAACCACACGGCCAAATAATAATAAATAAATATGAGGGGACCATCTCACACATATTTACCTAGCCTTAAGTTAAGCTCTAGGTCTAGGCTTGTACTACTTACATATATAAATACATAGAAAACACCAACAGACAATACTTACACATCTTCCACACTGAAGTTGTTGTTAGAGATATTCAAAAGATCACAACTTTTTTCGGGCGAGATTATCCTAAAATTTTTAACAAGCCATTTTCGCAGGCTTATTTCGTTATAACTGATATCCAGATATACAAGCTTAGGCTTGTTGGTCAGCAAACTTTCCGGAAGCACTTTAAGTTCGTTGTGGCTGAGATCCAGTCGCGTAAGATCTGATTGTTCAGTCAGCAAGTTCTCGGGAAGTGCGTTTAGCGCGTTGTGGCTTAGATCGAGCTCGGTCAGGAGAGCGGCGTCAGTCAGCAAATTGTCCGGCAGCGCGCGCAGCTCCGGCAGCCCTGAGAGCTGCAACCGCCGCAGGTTGACGCATCCAACCAGCCAACCTTCTCGCAGCCAATCCAACGATCCATGCAATAGCGACAACTCCTCCAATTCACTACAGTTTCCAAAAACCCGCTCCATCACGTAACTATTGATAAACGTGGCCTTTTTTAGCCGCGGCAGACCGACCAATGCCGCATCTGGTCCCTCCAGGGTGAGATCGACCAGCGCTGGTGCTGACGCCAACATACTCGCGTCAGTCAGCAACGGTTCTCTAATCACAAGCTTTTTCAATTTCGCAAAAGGTTCCAAGTCAGGAACCTCCTCAAGACCTGTCTCCGAGAGTGTGAGTTCTTCGATTTCTGTTAAACTTTGAAGCTGGTTGCGATCTATTGAGATTCTGTGCAACGTAAGACGTTTAAGCGAGTTTAAATGACTCGTACCTTGAAGTTTGACTAGCTGTTCCGAGTGGATGCTCAGTTCTGTGAGAGATAGGCCAGTGAGTAAATGTGTTTGGATTTGTTGGTTCCTATTCAAGCTGATGGAAAGTTTGGTGATTGCTCGGTTAATGTTGAGGAGGTAGAGTAGTGGCTGGTTGTAGTGTGACAGTGGGCAGTGGAACTCTAGTGCTTGCACGGCCATCGGCTCTGGAATGTTTAGCGGGGGATACATGTAGGGACGAGTGCCAGGCGCGCATGTCCACTGCAGCACCCCGTTGTAGAATGATACTGTCAACCGCTTCCCTGCAAAGAATAGAATAGAATATGTCAAGATCAAAAGTTTTCTCAGCGTGTCGTATCATGTTTTGGCTCAAGATCACAAGTAGTTCGTATGAGTACTGTATGGTAAGAGCCTGAGGGTACCGGGTACGGGTGCACAAGCCTTCTAGTCTTCAGTACAACACTGAATAAAACCCTGTTGCTTTTAACATAGTTATCGTTTTGTCAATGTTCCTATACCTCTTATTTACCTGACAGAGTGATGGCGGCCGAGATAAACATTATAAAATAACCGCCAATACGTTTCCTGCGTTTAGGTAAAATAAAAAATCAGAAACCTTCGACAGGGTGTCAGGGAGATAGTGGCCAACCGTACAGGGCTAGATAGCTCAGCTCAGGATTGTCCAAAATATTATAAGCCATGTTTAGTAAAAGTTGCACCGAAAACGATATATCTCAACTTTTTTAAATTTTTGAACTGCGGTTACAGTTGTAATTAAAATGTATGAATCATGAGTTTCGATGAATCATCGGTAAGTACTAGAACACGATCATTATTATCATCACCATTTCACCCGAAAGACGTCCACTGATGGACAAAGCCTCCCAGGGTGGGCCACAAGGACCTGGTTCATTAAAAACAAACATACGGTACTTACTATTAGAGAACTACTCATTTACTTAAATAGAAAAAAATAACAAGACTCAAGAAACTAAAAAAAACAAGCCTGATAACCCTGACTGCATTTTTTTATATTGTTGTCGATTTATTTAATATTTAAAAAAAAACCCCTCTCATTGCTTTGATGATAATTGAAGTCTGTGTCACTCTCACAAACAGGACAAATCTAAGGAACTCTCATGTGTTATAAATGTTATAATATAATTATAACCCATGCAACCGATTACACTACAAAGTGCGCCACAGAAATGATACAAACATACACTCGAGAAACATAAGTCTCCTCCTCCCTACACATAGGTATATTTACCGATAAAGGGAATCAAATCCGAAACTGACAGCTATAAAGGTAGGGTCGGTGGCGTAGTGGCTTCGGGGGTCGACTCGTGATCGCAGAGTGGCGAGTTCGAACCCGCGCGGTCACCATGCATGTACCAATGAGTTTTTCTAACTTAAGTGCATAAGGGTCTCCCCAGACCTATCGACGCCGAATCGGCTTGAGCCGGTAAGAAAAAGTTTTATGTCCATGCAATAAGAGCGAAAATGACGTCGTTCCATTCGCAACGCCGTATCGAGCCGAGCCGAGCCGAGCGACGTCGTTTTCGCTCTTATTGCATGGACATAAAACTTTTTCTTACCGGCTCAAGCCGATTCGGCGTCGATGGGTCTGGGGAGATCCTTACCCGATGCTGCTTTTACGGTGAGGGAAAAAATCGTGAGGAAACCTGCACATCCGAACACCCGAAGGTGTAAGAGGGTAATTGCACAAAAGATCCTAAAAGGTCAAAGTGTATCCGTAAGAAAGGGTAGGGTCGCTCCTATACTATCCGCAAAATTAAGTGGCGAGTCGGGTCATAAATCATCGGTATCATGCTATCTCTTTCGCACCTGCACGGCCTTATGGAGCGGGCCGTGCAACAAAAGCGCAGGTAGCGGTAGGCACAAAAAGGAAGGTAACTGACGTTTATTGCCCGACTCGCCACTTAATTTTGCGGATAGTATAACCTTGGCTATCCACTTGCTCAATAGATACATTAGTCTTAAATTACGATCAAGATTCGAACCATCAACGGCGTATTCCCTGACGTCCCAGTCATCTCGCTGGTAAGACTTGACCACGCTGCACTCGGAAGAATCACAACTCGGCCACGACCACTGCGCGGGCGCAAAGTCAGCTGACGCCACCGATACCAACAATAAAAGAAACATTTTGGTACTTGGAGACAACACTGTTTAGACTGTGCATTAACACAAATTGATGATTAATGTGTAAATAATCAAGTAGAAATTGTATTTGTGAACTATATCCTTATTTATTGGGAAGGAAAACGTACCCGATAACTACAAGTTGGTCGTCTCATTCATAACACTATGGTGTAAGAGAGACGCATGCATGAGGAAATATCTGAGGTATTAGGTTAATATTATTGTTTTGTATTTTTAGTAACATTATTCACTAGCTTCTGCATGTGACTTCGTCCACGTTGACTATCTTACGAGAACAGTGTATTTTTTGAGGTAAAAGGTAGCGTTTTTGCTATGTTATCTATTCCAATATGTACCTAAATTAGTTTAGCCGTTTCAGCGTAAGAGAGTAAGGTCAAGCGAGGCTATTCCGACAGAGAAAGAAGGCTATTCTGGAAGAGATCTCTTAAAGGATTTGCCTTTGTACATCCCTGCTATATTTTTGCCTATTTTATAATTATAATCTCTCTTGTTTGTACAATAAAACGTTTGCATACATAAATGGGATCACACTAATACTTATTATAAATAAAAAGGTTGGTGTGTGACTAATAGCATACGGTCAAGCGGGGCTATTCCGACCGAGGGGTAAATGCGTCACGAGCATACCGAACACGTCAATAGCAATAAGGTGTTACGAGCATTGGAACATTGGAGCCTGCCATTTATTTGGCCGAAATTATTATGTTTGCCAAAATGTGTCACTTTTTTCCAATTTTTGCCCGTAACTGTTAATATTTCAAGCTTTATTTCAGCACCATCGTGTGGAACCCTATAGTTTAGGTTAGGTTATTTTTTTATAAAATACTGAAATATTTACGGTTACAGAAAACAAAACGGGTTGGGAAACGATACAATTTGGCAAACATATTTCGCCTAAACAAAGGTCATCCAGTGGCATTTCACGAGCGGTAATGATTGCACAAATAATTTGTTAAGGATTGACTTTTAAGCCATACCATAAAATACATATTATATTTTAATTGCCCTAGTACCATATCGTAATTAAAGCAATTATACATTTTTAATTTAATTTTGTAAACATATATTAATTAAATCCAATACATTCGATTTAGATAGGGCGATAAACGGACTTTTTTATTTAAATAAATATGTAAATATAAATATATCAGGGGGCATCACGCAAATTGACCTAGCTCCAACTAAGTTATAGGATTACCATTTTTTTTTAATGTTGTGCTATATACGCTTCCAATAATACTTTTATTCGAACACTACAACATTTAACTTTCTAACAAAATGATAATTTTGTGGATACACCAAATAGTTCATTTTTTTTCGGGGTTTCAAGGTCGAATTTTGGTAACTTAATAAAATAAAAAATAAATCGGTATTAAATGGCCCCTAAACAAATAAAGGGTTAAAGTACCTGAAATGGATAGCTAATGGCCTCTTCTATTCGCCGGTATTATTTAGACAACGCTCTACCAAACACTGTATATTATGATAATATGATAAAGAGGAAAAAAATGTATTTTTGTGTGTCTGTATGTTTGTAACGAATAAACTCAAAGGCTACTGGACGGAATTCAAAAATTCTTTCACCATTAGAATGCTACATTATCCCTGAGTAACATAGACTATGTATTATTTTGCTGCGCGGACGGAGTCGCGGCCGACACCTATACCTCATCCACGATAACGAGCTAATACTAGAAAACTCAGGTTGCACGTGATTGGTCAGCGATAAGGGCGATGCACGTGCAAAGGGTGGGTTTACATGACCAGTCTACTCTGTCTATTGTACCGTGCGGACGCTCCTAATTGCTCTCCTTTGTTTGTGTACCTATTGTTTTTCTGTTACTCGGACCGTTTACTGGATTATCTTCTGCCTACATTGCAACTCGGCTTGTTTACTGGACTTCTTTTATTTTTATTAGTATAAAACTCGAATTCAATCTGCACTTGTACAAGTACGCCAGGACTTACGAGGCTAACTATAGACGACCAAGCAAATCTTGCTTGACCGGGTATATTTCCAACTGCATATCTTAAGTCAATTACATACATACATAAACTCACGCCTTCATTCCCAGAGAGGGGTAGGCAGAGCTACAGAATTACCAAGCAATCTTAAATAGGTTGTTAATATTCTGTAACCACGTTTTGCACAATCAGGCTAAGATGTTTCCCAGTGTATTAGTGACAGGTTGCAAGCCCATCGCCTAAGAGTACTAGAAGCCTTTTATTCCCTTAGTCGCCTCTTACGACATCCACGAGAAGACATGGAGTGGCACTATTCTAACCCGGTGACCACACAGGTCGAAAAAGTCAATTAAAGGTTGTTTATTTACAAAACATGTTAACAGCACAACCATCGAAACTAAACCACTTCTTTAAACGTTAAGAAAATAATGAATATAAATATAAAATATAATTAATGAAAATATTCCAAGCGACGGCATGTAAGCCGAGCCGGACAGCGAGGTGCAATTGTTTACGCCCACTGCCCTTTTCTGTCCTTTTCATCTGCATACAAAATTGTGAAAGAGAGGCCGCTATATTAGCTCGTTATCGTGGATGAGGTATAGTTGTAAATAAAGCTGTGTGTGGGTTCTCGATAGTTGTTAATTATTTACACGAACCTTCACGTGGCCTCTGCCCGCCAGTCCAGTGACACCAGAGTTACCAAAGCAATGCGGTTGTAAAATGAGAATAGAGTTCTATTGAAAATCAAAATATAAATCAGAATTGGGATTGTTCATATTTTTAGAATTACTCTAATTTAAAAATCATTTCGAGGAACAGGGTTTTTAACTCGTTCTGCATTAATAAGTTTTTGAAATATTTATCTATTTCGGATATTTCAACAAAATAATATTTTACTTTTGTTTGACGGGTTAGGCAAAAACCGCTTGAAATAGTACATACATACACATATGTACATACCTTCACGCCTGTAATCCCGGAGTGGGGTAGGCAGAGCTCCAGAACTACCTACAACTTTAAAAACTTGTTGATAATTCTGTAACCACATTCTGCACAAATAGGCTAAGATGTTTACCAGCGTATTAGTGACAGGTTGCAAGCCCATCGCCTAATAGTACTACAAGCCTTTATTCCCTTAGTCGCCTCTTACGACATCCACGGGAAGACATGGAAATAGTATATTTTATTAAACTATTACAGCCACTTTTTATCATTAGATATATTTAATTGTTTTGAATTATTAATAAAGGCCATCGCAAATCTAAAATGATCATGTCATCCATAAAATGTTTGCTAAATAAATAAAGCTATAAAAAAAAATAGTGGGTCAAATTGGGCTCTTAAAATTACCTATTCTTTCGAATTAGAATGTAAAAATCATAAGTTTTTTTTTTTGTCTATCCCAATTCATTACAGGACAAGCCCGCTTGCCTCTCTCTCATATAAAAAAACCCTTCAGCGAATTACTTATAATTAAATTTAAATATTGACAAGCGGAACCATAACCGGTTTAGCAATTAGATTTGGATGTGTATTAGCGAGTGCCACTGTAGGCTATAAGGGCTGCGCCGGCGCACGCCAGCCACTCGTCCGCAGCCGCTCGCCCGCCACTCGCCACCATGTCGCCGCTCGCCCACTCACTGCTCGCGTTCGCCTGCGCAGCCACGCTGTGCTCTTGCGCACAAGTGCCTAACTTGCCCAATCCTTGCGTCGAACTTGAAATTGGTAACTATTCATCGTTAAGTTCATAATGTGTGCCATTAATATTTCCTTTTTTCTATTCGCGTACCATCAACCGCTACTATTGATATCGTTAATGATATCAGAAAACCACCTACGTACCTAGCGTAACCGAAGCGCGAAAACAATTATATAATGAGCGTTGCCATGGTAATGATAGTTCTATAATAAATATTATAGCATTGTTATCAACATGGTTACGGTCATACCGGATATCAGTCTGGGCGTTTAGTGAACACTTGACATCCTTATTTGTATAATAAAACGTTAAAAATATTTTAACACTAATTAAAATTATGTATTTTCAAACAAAATAAATTTTGAGACTAATTATGTGTAAAAATTACGTTTTTATTAAGTTACAAAAAATAGATGATTAATTGATTAATATCCATCGATTTGTTATTTGTTTACCATGGTTACGTTCAATATATAAATTAACAAAATGGCGCTTCTTTTAGCATTCTAACTTTTATAACAAAATTGTCAGAACTGTTTAAGTAAGTGGCTATAGTTTGCATGAATTTTATAAACATTTAGCAATAAAATTCACAAACTATTAACGCCAATCGGAATTATGAAATTGACTTTGATGACAAAAAAATTAACAGAAATATCGAAAAAAGTATACTTTCCGCGATTTAAAAATATCATTTTAAGCTTTTAGAAAAAGTTATGTATGCAACGGTACATAATTAGCTATTTTGTGAACTCACTTGAATGGGGTTAATATAGTTTACCAGGTATTCAATGAACTAATGACCGATTCTTTTACATGTTTTTAGAGCTGTGTACAAAAAGGGTAAAAGCGTTTTAGGTGAGCTTTTCACCATGTCCGTCCATCCGTCAGCGGGATGTATCATACGAACCGTCATA
Organism: Acleris emargana; assembly: GCA_927399475.2. Taxonomy (NCBI): domain Eukaryota; kingdom Metazoa; phylum Arthropoda; class Insecta; order Lepidoptera; family Tortricidae; genus Acleris; species Acleris emargana. Next base: position 27,610,254 of record OV656836.1, on the reverse strand, counting down.
GGTGGACAGTTAATTTTTTTACAAAGTGTGCAAGTATTTATACAATATTATAATACTGCCGCCTAAACAACAAATTATAAAAAAATAAAAACGACGTGTGGCACTCGGGGACTGCCGCGGTAATGCTATTGCATGTCGTACAAACGCACACAACGCCGTGTCGAAGACTGCCGAACTGAAACGACGTTAGACGATGCACGGCCTTCAAGCCACACCTCCTTGCCCGTCGGAGTGGGGAGCGTGAGGTTTTTTCGTTACGGAATTTCTGGATTCGGTCCCCGACTCCCCGCGCTCAAGGCCCGCGATAGAAGCTATGCAATAGCTTAATAACAAAAATTAAAAACTATAAAAGGCACCTTTACACGAAATAAAGTAACTTAAGTATAATGTTCTTACGATTACTTTTACAGGTAATAAAAGCCTGTTACTGGGAATTGATACAAACAAAGTTGAATTTTACCTTGAAGAAAACCTAACCCAGGGCTTGGTGGACATACCAAACGTAAGTATTCCATTTCAGATAGAATAAGCGGGAGCTTGCTTTCCCTCAGTAGGTAATGCAAGGCTAGACAAGATACATTACCGTTATTTAAACCATAATTATTGCCTTTGATCTGAGGGCTTATCGCCTAACACACTCGCAATCGCGATCGCAATTGTTTTCGTCTTGACAGTCCCAAGGCATTTTCAAGCCAATTGCGATTGCAAGTGCGTAAGGCACTAGCGACGCTGGTTATAGTATTGTTAGGGTTCCGTACCAAAATAGTTCAAAGGAACCCTCATGGTGCGACTGCGGTGTCTGTCTGTCACAGCAGTATTTCTCTGAAACTATAGAAGCTATCAACTTGAAAATTGGCATAGTTATACAATTTGTTTGCCCGGATCGGAAAAAATCCTGACTTAAAGACTTACGCTTATTATGTTACGCACAAATTAAAGGAAGTTCCCTAATTTTACAGATATGTAAAAATGAGCGAAAGAACAATAAACACACTAACTTGTGGGAGGACCTTGTGCAGGGTCCGTCCGGGTTGGTACCACCACCTTATCCATTATCCTACCGCCAAGCAGCAGTGTTCGCATTGTTGTGTTCCGGTTTGGGGATAAGACAGCCGGGGAAATGACTATCATAGAGGCATTCCATCTTAGTCCTCAGGGTTGGCAACGCATTTGCAGTCTTAGGATTGCGGTCTTGTGAATGCGAATGTCTATGACGACGCGTTGGCCTAGTTGGTAGTGACCCTGCCTACGAAGCTAGCGGTCCTGGGTTCAAATCCCGGTGAGGGCAGATATTTGTGTGATGAGCGCGAATATTTGTTCCCGAGTCATGGATGTTTTCTATTTATTTAAGTATATATTTCTCTATATAAGTATTATATCGTAGTTTAGTACCCATATAGTACAAGCCTAGAGCTTAGTTTGGGACTAGGTCAATTGGTGTGAAATTGTCCCCTGATAATATATATTTTTTTTTTATGGGTCTCAGTTTCCACTTACCATGAGTTGGCATGTGTGCTCGTATGCCTTCCTATAAGAAAAAAAAACATCGGTATCTTAATCTACTCAACGGACTCGCCCAATGACCTTCAACTTCGTTTGTTTCAGGCATGTGTTGGTATGGCGGTCGCCATCGGCGGGACGTTCACGTTGAAGCACCAGCAAGTATCCGTGTGCCACCTGCCGTGGGTGAATCTCTACGCTCTCGGCCAAGACATCTACTCCCCCGTGGTGGCGTACTGCGGCGGCGAGGGTTGTACAAAGCAACAGGTCCAGGTTCTTCAATACTGTCAAGCAGAACCCATCTTACCACCGCAAGTCTAATGACACATTTGTTTTTTTTAAAGACAAATTCTACGATCGGTATATTTCCTATTCTAAAAATTTCACGTCTCTTGTTCATGATTTTAAGAATATTATTTGGCAAGTAAAACAATCCATGTTCCAAACGTTGTTTTTTTCCTCAGAATTGTTTCCCCTTTCTCAGATCTCTTTCATTCCCTTTCCTAACCCTTGGGTTATTTTCTTATGGATTCCATTACCGTGTACAAGCTAATTTTATATTAAAAGTTATTTGGGGTTATCTTACGGCCGAACCCTATATTATTATTATTTAGATATTCATTTAATTTTCTATAAATTAGGTTTTTTACATATTCAAATATAAAGGTAAAATAACAATACCGATACAAAAAATAAACATTATAAAAAACCTAATCTACGGGTGCCGCCAGCAGCGGGGCAGGGCTCAAGCTACCGGTGGTTAGGGCTGCAGAGAGAGGAACCTCCTCACAATGCGTGCCGTGTCGAGGAGTACTGCCTTCTGTATCTGGCCCTTGATCCAGCCATCTAGCGAGAGTCTCTTGAGGTGTTGGTCGAGACTCTTCGCTATAAGACCGTTTGCCGAAACAACTATCGGGACAATGATCGTCGAGTCAACATCCACATGGTGGTCACCTCGTGAGCCAAGTCAAGGTACTTGCTGAGCTTATCCTTCTCGGCCTTCACGAGGTTCTCATCATGCGGGATGGTGACGTCGACGAGCACTGCCCGGCGTTGAGATCGATCTGTCAACACGATGTCAGGTTTATTGGCGACAATAGTCCTGTCTGTGATAACAGATCGATCCCAATAGAGCGTAGCACGACCATTTTCGAGAACTGGCGCCGGTGTGTATTTATAGTACGGCACTTCAGACTCAACAAGACCGTATTGAAGAGCAAGCTGCTGATGAATGATCCTGGCTACGAGGTTATGTCTGTGCAAGTACTCGCCGTTGGCCAAATGCGAACAACCGGAAATTATATGTCTGAGGGATTCGCCGGGACAACGGCACGCTCGACAAATGTCGACCGTGCCATCCCTCAGAATATATTTCCGGTAATTGTTCGTCATTATGACCTCGTCAGCAATTGCACAGGCAAAACCTTCGGTTTCCCCAAAGAGGTCACCAAACCGTAGCCAGTTCACGGACGCTAAAAAGTCTACGTCGGGCCTTGTTAGGGCCCGGTAGAAGCGTCCGTGTAGCTCCTTGCTCTTCCATACGTTCTTGCGGTCTTCAGTGCTCAAGACTGTTGGTCTACGCCAGTTTTCGTTTGCCAAGGAGAGAGGCGTGAGGCTCCTGTCTACTGCAACCACATCACGATGCATCCCACACTCATTGCCAAGGAAATAATCCCTGAGATTGCACACCTCGCGGTTATGGAGATTCTTAGCATTTAAAATGCCTCGACCTCCACATTTCCTCGGGATGTACAATCTCATGACAGATGAGCGTGGGTGCAACATGCGATGTGATTTGAGCAGTAGGCGGACCTTCCTATCCAGGGCGTCCAGCTCAGTCTGAGTCCATCTTAGTATGCCAAAGGAGTATGTGAGCAGCGGTATCACCCAGCCATTGAAGGCACGCACCTTATTGCCACCCGACAAAAGACTGTTAAGAACTTTTGTCAAGCGGCAAAAGAAGCGCTCCTTCACTGACTGCTTGACATCGCCGTCCATAATACCCAAAGACTGTGACATACCAAGATATTTGTAGGTTTCAACTTCGGAGAGAGATCTGAGGGTCATTGTCTCAGAAAGCTGCAAATTAGATGAATTTACAACTTTCCCTCTTTGAACATGCATGACCGCACACTTATCTACACCGAATTCCATCTTGATCGCACTACTGAACTCTTGTGTGATTTTCAATAATGCGATAAGATCTTGGCACCCCGATGCAAACAATTTGAGGTCATCCATGAACAATAAGTGAGAAATGACTTCAGCCTCTCTACGAAGTCGATAGCCAAGCCCGGAATCCTTCAGCAAAGAGCTGAGAGGATTCATGGCTAGGCAAAACCACAAAGGACTCAGACTGTCACCCTGGAAGATGCCTCTTTCAATCCTTATCAAGTTAGGCGAATCAGAGGGGATGTCTCGACCACCTGGTTGACGAAGGACTGTGACCCACTGCCTCATACACACACCTAAAAAGGACCTCAAAGTTGTATCAACTTTATACAACTCTAAGATCCTTTCAAGCCATGAGTGAGGCACCGAGTCATAAGCCTTCTTGTAGTCAATCCAAGCAGCCGAGAGGGCCGCCTTGTTTCGCCTAACTTGCTGACAAATGGTCATGTCTATGAGGAGGAGCTCCTTAGTACCACGGGACCCAACCTTACATCCATTTTGAGCAGAGGCCAAAATATTGTTTGCAATAAAATGTGCATTTAATTTTGTGCTCAAAATGGATGTAAGGAGCTTGTAGATGGTAGGCAAGCATGTAATGGGTCGGTAATTCTTTGGATCCGCGGTACTACCGGACTTGTGGAGCATGGAGGTGACACCAGTTGTTAATAAAGGTGGCAAGGAACCGATTTCAAGGGCATTTTGGAGTTGTGCTGCCAAACACTCATGTGAGGCTTTGAACCATTTAATCCAGAAATTGTGCAATCCGTCCGGCCCAGGACTTTTCCAGTTCTGAGCCATTCGAATTGCACAACTTACATCTTCGGGACAGATGGTAATAGGCCCCAATGGTTCAATAGCCTCACACGTGCGCTCAACAGCACGTATCCAATCTCCTTCAGTGTGCACGACCGGCACCGACCAGATATTGCGCCAGAAATTAATCATAGCAGCAGGATCTGGTAGGTGTCCGTCGCTCACACCTTGATCAGTTCCTTCCCACTTTCGGTACACCTTCCTCTGATCACTTTGGAAGAGGCGATTTTGCTGGTATCTATTCACACGTTCTCCATAGCGACGAATACGGCTTGCCCACGCGTAAACCTTCTGCTTCAGGAAGTCGATACGTTCCGTGACACAAGCCATATAATGTTGGGACCTTATTCCGGTCCCAGCAAAGGCTTGGTTCACGAAACGCATGACTCGGGGGCGTTGATTGCCTCCCCTGAAGCAGATTAGCTTCGCTATGAGAGTCCTAAATTTATCAATACGCCGCTCAATTCGCACTTGCCAATCGGGGACAGACCCACGAGCGCGCGGAGCTCGGTCAGTGTCCGAAAACTTGACTCGAGCTACGCGGCATGCAGCTATGGCCCCGCAGTACAAAATTGAGTGGGTATCGATTATATCCTCGCTGGCTTGTAAATATGGCGCCAGCAAGGCGTTTAGGGCTCCCATAAGCGCAAAATTTCGTTTACAGGCAGGCAAGCGTGGTAGACGAGGCCTAGAATTGGGTGTGGACCGATACTGCGCGATCGCGTCTTCCAAAGCCCTCCTCAATTGCTCATTTACCTGGCTAGTTACGCTTATATTCGCACAATCCTCAACATCGATAACGGGATCATCCTGCACTGGCATCAGTGCGTGTTGGGCGACTGGCATCGAAGCCAATAACGCAGCAGGAGGATCCCGTGACGAAGCAGAGGTCGTGCGAATAGGTAGCGCTTCCAGGCGTAGCCGATCAAGTACAGACTGATCCAGCCGCCGAAGCCGCTGAATGGCCCGCACTTGATCCGAAAGTCGTTGGGCGGTAACGATGATGGCTGGTTCAAGGGTCTGAAACAGAAGCAACATTCGATCACGGTACGCAGTGAGGTTAGTTCCTCCCTCTGTAGCCCCGTAATACGCTCGCATGCAATTTTCATTGTTCGATATTGACCATTGCATGCGACGCACTAAACCACCGGTAGCGGGAGCCATGCTCGGAGCAGGATGCCCCGCAGGCCACAAGCGTGCCGGCAGCGGTGGTCGCCCGCGTCGCGCAGGTGGTCGCGGCGGCGGAGGCGGCGGCCCGCGCTCGTCGCTCGACTCGCTGGTGTCGGGTGCAGTGGCGAACTCATCATCCGACGACGATGGCGAGGAGCTAGACGAGGCGGGCAAGGGTGGAGGGCGTGCGTTAGGTGTATCCGCTTGACGTCGTGTTCTAGATCTTGTTAACATTTGAAAATGAGTTTGAAAATGTTTTAAAACATTTTTAGTCGTATTTTTGTCCTTAGACAAATTTGACACACGTCTGTCATGGTCAGCGGTTTTTTTTTTTTTTTTTTTTTTTTTTTTTTTTTTAATTATTATTATTATATTAAAACCGTGGATGGACAAGGCTTACTGCGGGTTAAAATTTGACGTTTGTCCATACAAAATATGTCAAAATTTTATCCTAAGTAAGCCTGTCTGTCCGCGGTTTGAATGTAGGGTTCGTCCGTTAGAAAATTTTCAGTAGATAGAAATCCAGACTAAGGAACAATTGAACAAGAAGGCTAACATGTAATGTTTTCTTAATATCAAACAGATGATTATGATATTGTAACATACTGTACAGAAAACTGTCAAATCAGTCAATAAATTTTTTTGACTGTCAACTATCTAGTGCCAACATTTAAGACATTCGTTTTTTTGGTAGCACATCAGTACTTAGCCTATTTTTAAGGACCCTATTACTAAAGCAACCCCGTTTGTCCGTCCGTCCGTCTACCCTAACTTTAAAGAGCTGCATCTGTTGAACCGTAAATGATAGCGAAATGTTTTTTTGCACAATATAAGTTGTCATGGCGGATTATCTCATAGATACATTTTTTAAGATAATAAGGGATCCTCATGCAAAACACGTTTTTACCCGACTGCGTCAGAAGGAGGGTTATGTTTTTCGAGCGTATGTATGTATGTATGTATGTATGTATGTATGTATGTCTATTTATGGGCACGCTCTGCAGCCTAAACGGCTTGACCGATTTTAACATACTAGGTGTCATTCGATTCGTCTTATTTGCCGAAGTGACGGTATATGTGTTATTTGCCGAAGTGAATTATAAAATGTAAGTATTTTCTTGAAACAAAAAACATTTGGATTAATAGCTTGTCCCCGCCTGGAAAACCTTTTCCACTATTCAAGTTGTATGTATATTGGTATAAATTGCATTACTTGTTAACGAGGTATCAAACAAAAAATCATTGCATGGTACATTATAGGTATGTATGTTACCTATGTATGTTTGAATGTAAACACTTTATTATACAAACAAAAAAGATAATATAGCTTGTTTCTCGCTTTTCAGTTGTTTTTTTTACTGCAGTTGGGTTTTTTGTTTTTATTTAAATAATTTAGTTTATATATTTTTTTTTGTTTTTTTTTATAAGTTTAAGTTTTGTTGTATCATAAAAACGGTAAAACATACAAGCATCAAATTTGGTATGATCAAAGTCAAGACACGAGGACACGTGCAAATTTTTTTGTACAGTAAAGACATGACATTCAAATCGAAATATAATATTAACCTAATGTACGGAACTCACAGTGCGCGAGTCCAATTCACACTTGACTGGAGTTTTTTCGGTAGGTCATGTTAATTATAAGCCCTGCATCAAAACACCGTCCCAGAGCCGGCGCTACCGGCACCACCACCTGCGGGAGTTGGATATGGCGGCTCAATGCTATGCGCTATGAAATCACGCACCACCTCTGATACGTATGACATATCGCCAAACATACTTCTTTTCATAGTAATCTCTGGTATATTAATACTTTTGATCAATATTATTTCGACATGGTGTTTACCCTGACGTGCTTAAGAGTACTAGGGTCAGGACAGGTCACACCTGTCTTCAAGGGGAAGGGTGACAAATTCGACGTTGATTATTACAGGCCAATGACGATAGTTCCCACTGTTTCCAAAATAGTTAAATCCATCTTATCGTCTCATATAAAGGGCTACCTTGAAGGCAAAGACTTGCTGACGGACTACCAACTCGCATATAGGCAAAAGATGTCCACGCCTGCAGCGGCGCGCCAAGTATTCGACTGTATTGTTTCCGGTCTTGACAATAAAAATAAGATGGCAGGTATATTTTGTGACTTATCCAAAGCCTCTGACGTAATAAGCCACGAACTGCTTTTGGATAAGTTGCACTATTATGGTGTACAGGACACCTCCCACCGTCTACTTACCTCATTTCTGTACGACCGGAAACAAGTAGTCAAATTGTCTGCGGGTGGTAAGAGACTCGTATCTGATGTTGGGACCGTGAGAATAGGGATTCCTCAAGGATCCGCCTTAGGAAACACCCTATTTCTGGCTTACGTCAATGATCTAGCGACCAGCATCACGGCTGGCGTTTCTAAACAGTTCGCAGACAACACGACGGTCATAGTTGGCGCGCGCACGTATGAACAGCTCGCTGGGAAAAATCATGACGCATGTGATCAACTGCAGAAGTGATGTAAGTGTAACGGTTTGCTCCTGAATATCACAAAATCAAACGTCATGATTTTCTCGGGGCGTGGTGTTCCTGTTCCTCCGTGCGTCGCAAACAGTCCGATGCCTGTGTGCGATCAGTGTAGGTTTCGCGGATTCACTCTGGACTCGAACCTTAATTGGAAGTGCCATGTTGACCTGTTGTGTGGAAGATTGAGTAGTGCGGTGTTTGCGTTGTGTAAGCTGAAATTGCTTATAAGACGGGTCTATTATGCACATTTTCACTCACTGATGTCGTACGGCACACTCTTATGGAGAAACTCTACGGATGCCAACAGGGTAATGCTGGTGCAGAAACGTGCCGTGCGCACGCTGGTCGAGGCGAATCCAAGACATACTTGTCGGGGCATTTTCACAGTATACCGCAATGACACACTATTCACTTTACATATTCGAAATTATTAGGTTTGTCCGATCAAATATTTTTTCGTTTGCAATGGTAAAAGTCCTCGGCAAACAACTCCACCACACAGGGCGTTTGAGAACTGTTCCTCGTCGCATGGCCACCTACTACGAGCGTCTACCCGCCGAACTCAATCGCGAACCATCTCACGAAATGTTTAGCGCCGGCTTAGGAATCTTTTGTTGGATAACCCAGTCTATTCGGTGAATGAGTATATGGAACTTGACTTATTTGCAGTGATGGGAAATAGGTGAGCTAAAATACCTATTATTTGCGAGAGGACCTAATATGGAGTGGTTACAACCGGATAAAAGTATATATTTTTTGGATTCCGGGTATTTGATATTTATCCGGGCACTGCGAATACTAACCGTAATGTTGAACATACATTCTTTTCCTTATAGAATGTTTGTAAAGTTTGTAGTAAAAATGGTAACATTCCTGCCATAAAGTTAAAATTATAAGTAATCCGAAAATGTGAACGCCCATTTGCAAGTCATAAACAAACAATGCGTGGGAAAACCCATATTATTAGTCCTGCTACTACTTTTTAGAAATCTTGTACATTCCTTCTTTTCTCTAGCCCTTTTTACTAAAAACTAACATTAAACATGCCGTACTTTAAACAAAACATGTCATGTTTTACATTACGATAATTACCCGAATAAATATCGAATACCCGGAACAGAAAAAAATAATATTTTTTATCCGGTTGTAACCACTCTATATTATGTCCTCTCGCGAAGAATAGGTATTTTAGCTCACCTATTTCCCATCACTGCTTATTTGACATGCCATGTAATTTATACTGTGTTATATTGAGTTATAAAATCTGAAATTCTAAAATCTGAATCTGAATAAAATAAAATAAATACATTAAAAAAAAATGGAAAACTTTTATTTACATTTAACTAAACCCCTTTTTTTAAGTAATGGATCTAGGTTTTTAAATGCTTCTATGCTAGTCAAAGTACCAGAATGCAGGAATAGCTACTTGGCGGGGAAGGTAAAAGAACACAAGGTACCACCGGGTAGCGGTCTGGACAGCTCTGCTTAAGGTACCACTACATTAGAGGAGACTGTTGCCACTATCCGACTACATTAGCGGAGACTGTTGCCACTATCCGACCACATTAGCGGAGGCTGTTGCCACTATCCGACTACATTAGCGGAGACTGTTGCCACTATCCGACTACATTAGCGGAGACTGTTGCCACTATCCGACTACATTAGCGGAGACTGTTGCCACTATCCAATCGAGAAACCCAAACGCGTTAAGAAAGTTTTTGCATTAGCAACTAACACTAAGGGCTCGGAACACGCTTTCGAACAGTAAAAGTGATTTGAAAAGTGACATGATTGAAATGTTCGCACTCGGGGTACAGTTTATTGGTCAAAAAACTCAAATGAGTTCCTTCGATATTTCTCTTCTACCCTCCCCTCTATATAGTAGAGGATGCGAATAGGAAACGACGACGCAGGGTGAAGAGTAGTTAATTCGATAAAAAGTATTTTATATCAAATTTAATATGGTAAGTAATACAAGGAATCAAATCGGAGAAATACTGGAAAAGGGCCGAATCTTAAGTACCCGAAACCCGAAACCGACGTGCGTCCATGACTCGATGTATGAATGTTGAAGAAGCGATAGAAATTTGTCAAGATCGTAGCAAGTGGAAAGAAGTGGTCTCTGCCTACCCCTCTGGGAAACAGGCGTGATTTAATGTATGTATGTATGTAAGTAATACAAAAATAATTAGCCAACCCATTCGCCATATAGTCGGCTACTTACCATATCAAATTGAATATGGTAAGTAATACTAACATTTTTTAGCCAACCTCTTCGCCATATTATATTACTTACCATATCAAATTTGCTATAAAACACCTTTTATCGAATAAACAGCTGGATGAAGGTCGTCTTCTATTCGAATTTTAGACCAAAAGTTTTTCCCGGACTTACCACTTAGTAATTTTTACTATTTGGCACTAAACGTTTTATCTTTTTTATGCCGTATGAAAGTGAATATAAAAATTTGTTTATTGACATACATAAAATTTTATATTGAACATTTTGGGATTGAGATCTCCTCCTACGTTAACTAAGAAACCTGTGCCATCATAACGCTCCTTCATTCTAAAGAATTTAGACAATTTAAATTAATATGTAACTTACACATAAAAGTTAAAATTGGAAGTGTGTGTGAATATTTTATGTAAATTGTATTATAATGATAGTTCTTCGGTGTTTGAATAATTCAATGTTTTAAGCCAGTCTCTTGTTACACTTTTTCACACCCGCAATATAAGTTTGTTAAGGTCAGTTGTATTATCCAGTTAGTACGATTTATAACTTAGTTAAATTGTCTTTTAGGAAATACAGTATTTGCTGTCGATGATTTGATTACTTTTGGTATTACATTTTTACATATCTTGTCTAGGGGACACCGTTGATGTAGGAAACCATATCAATCTAATGTGGTCGTCTTGCACCGTCTTGTATACACATGCGTAGGTGTACATTTTTAACTTTTCTACCTCTATCTCTCTCGTAAGATTTTGGTGGGTTTTCCTGCGGAAACTACGCAGGTTATTTGATATAATAATATATTTAATTTTTTAAATTTAATATTTATACATTTATGTAATGCTAGACTAAGGGTCCAGGCTCCACTGAGGATATTAATCAATAAAAGGCGCATGCGGTCACGTCGAGCGCGCCTTGCGCACGTTAGTTTAGATTCCATTGGTTAATATTGGCACAGCTCCGCTCCGCTCCTCTCGTCTCCGCCTCAGTGGAGCCGCACCCTAAATAGTACCATTGTAATATTAAAATTGTTTAAAAAATGACTGACTGCTGAGTTCCTTGCGGTGTTTCTTCTCAGCAGTGGTCTCCTCTTTGTGAAGCGCTGGTAGATTCTTGACGTGTAAAAGTGCCCGTTTGGCCTACTTACTGAACAAATGTCTTTAACTTTATCTTTATCTTTATTATTTTCCTATTCATATGCTATGCATAGTTCTCTGCAAGATCAAGTGGGATTATTAGGTACTAAGGTATCCCTTTTACCTGTGTACAGTTCTCCATACGAGTACATGATCTTCATAACAAGTGGATTTGTGAGAACTTTACAATTCCTTTAATATGCAATAAAGAGTTTAGTTCCAAAGCGAAGGATTTTTTTTATAGTAATTCGAACCTAATACTTCTGGTAAGTAACGACGTAGCTATAGTTAATGCATACTTACCTGCCAGCATATCCCGTTCACTAAATAAAAAATATACTGATAAAGTAAAAATTAAAAATTTGAGACATTATGTTTGCAGCAAAATGACAAATTTTAACTCGAAGTCATGTAATCTTTCAATATTGGTTACGGGTGTAAGATCAACAGCATTGCCAATTAATTTACCGCTTTAAAACAATTTACTGACACACCCCATAAAATGAAACGAATCAAAAATTTCTGATAAACTAATTCGAATCGCGTCAAGCGTATCTACGACGGTAAAATAATTTAATTAAGATACACACATTAGTGACACCGGGGGATAAATAGGTGCGCCGGCGCATTGTTGGCACTCGCCGTCATGTCGCTGCTCACCCGCTCGCTGCTCGCGCTCGCCCTCGCCGCGCTGCTGCACGCTGCCTGCGCGCGCCGCCCTCGGACCAACCTGCGCCCGACACCCGCCATACCGGGTCGATACTGCGACACACATATAATTGGTATAGTACATTACTACAGAGGCTGGCAACCCCTTTTCACGGCGAAATATGTTTAGTGCTTTTCTCAAACATATGCAATAAAAAAAAAAAACATGTGTGTAATAGGCATAAGCGCGGATATTTTTGGTCCGATAACAAAAAAGCCAATGAAAAAAAAAAAAGCTATTAGGCTGTACATAAAGATAGCCGCCATGTAAACATAAAATTAAAAAAAAAAATACTTCCCGGCCTAGGCCTTCAATTTTGTATGATATTCCTTTACAGCTCTCTCGAGTTGCTCCGCCCGAAACGTGATACTTTGAAGCCTAAAATAACTAACATAACGCTAACATTTCATTGCATGTTTGAGAAATAGTACATTGTGTATTAAGGTCGGTAAGTAAGGAATTACGATCGAGGCTCTAGTAGAAGCCCGAAGTCGAAGACTGAGGGCTTTCTGAGGCGAGGTTCGTAATTCCCGTACCGCCCGTGAAACATACAATGTTTTTCATCACATTTGCGAGTAAATAAATACACAAGTCAGCACAACTATTATTACGAATTACTAGAACTTTTTTTAAGCGGATGGCTTGCGGACTGCACAGATTATATAAATGTTTCGTTCAGAAACGTTAAGGGCAAATACTTACGTAGTTATACATACAGCCCTGAAGGAGTGTAAAAAAAAACGACGTTTTGATACAGAAAACTATTAAAATCGGTTATTAAGAACATTAATTGAGTATTTAAGTAACATGTAGCGAGATTGCAATTAAATTCCTGTTTAAATAACATTTTAAGACAATTTTTCAATTGCGTGTAAACTCTTTGCTTGAACATGCAAAAAAGGGAATATCGTGCTGTGCAATAAATTAAAAAAAAAAAAGCTTACCGACCTTAGGTTTCATGGTAAAAAGAAAGGTCGAGGGTTTTATATGGGGCATTGCGGCCAAGTTAACCTGTATGTTTAGATACTGTTTACGTGCAAGTGTGATGAAAATTATATTAACTGGTACATGTTCGTATATACGTAAAAACGACAAACAAGTGGAGACCTACCGGGGAGTTTTTGTGAGTGGGACTTTGAATCTACCGTCAAGGCAATAAAGTTCAATTACGTTTGTACTATAATGTAATTTTTCCGTTTATGAACATAGGAAAATAAACCTTATAGTTAATGTAACACAGTTTAAATTAAATTGCCTTGGTTATGTACATCCTATTGTACACTGGCCCTTAGGAGGATAAAGTTAGAATGGTATGACCGCTTACTGATGTTGACTTGTACAAATATTGCAATTGCGTTTTCTTCAGAAAGTTTTTACGTTTTTGGGAAAATTTACTGTTGTGTAAAATCCTCCTCTTTATCATACAACGTAGTTTTTGCATGACTTTAGAAAGGGAGGCCTTTGGCCAGAGTGGGACACTTTAGGCTAATAAATAAATAAATTCAATTCAATATAAATTATTGTTAATTTCAGACTCTGGGTCCATAACAGTGTTAGTGTTGTTTTTGAGTGTTGTGAATATACCGCCTCTTTTTTTAAGTCGTAATAATTACATGGCGTAGCGTATTTTTTGAGAAACTGCAACTAATCAGGATATTAAAAGATAAAAAAAACCGAAAAGTTAAGGTTCCGGCGACAAGCAATTATGGCTCTCATAATAATTATAAACAAAGACATACAGACCAAAAAAAGGAAAAACGAGTTTTCTTTACTTAGTTGGCTTCGTTTGTATGTCTGTGCCTCCTGTGACAAGTGATACAACTCGAAAAACACGATTTTACAGGAGAGCAAAAACAAGTTTAAAAAAAATACTGCTTTTAAACGAATACGTTTTTTTGAACATTTCTTTCGATTTTTATAACATGTAATATCACTTTATTAACTGGTTTGACAAAAATAATGATACTAGTTATAGATTTTAAGATATTTGAAGAAACGTCCGAAATGTATCATTTTACATTTCAGATTAATCTATTTAACTCGTGTATGATGATACAACTTGAATTGTATTACTTAACACAAAAAAGTGTAATCAAGGAGCTCTGGTGATCACTGATACAACTTTTTTTTTAAAGCTTAATTTTTCTATTATTTCTTGAGTTAGAGGTCTAACCTTTATACACAAGTTGTAGGGAATTGAATAAGTAATCTTTCTGAAAACGAACGGGCGTAATATTTAGGATTTTAGTGAGTTGTATCATTAATCACAAAAAATAATCTTAATTTAAACCGTGACTAATGTTACATATCGAGTTATTGTTAGGTCTGGTAACGAAAAAACTTGTGTCAAATAATACAAGTAATTGATCAAAACAAACGATTGCAATTATGATAATTTTGTTTTTTTAAATATAAGGAATAAAGGAACTAAACATGAAATTAAATCACTGAGGAAACATATTAACTTATACTCCTTCATTTCAAAGCAAAATTACGATGTTGCAACAATACAGGAGGTAAATTAACCAGTGCATATTGCCATCCAAAACAAAAACTAAATAGGCACCTACACAAAAAAACAAATAACAATTCTCAATCATCAGCATAATCTAATCACCTACAAAACATGAAAATAATGATAACTAAATCTCAGGTAGGTAAGATATGAAGAAAGTTAAATTAAGCTCGCCGTCAGTCGAAGTAGAAAGTACGAATAGGTAGTTAAGTGACATAGCGCATGGTCCACCTGAATTTCATCTTACTGAATTTGATACAATAATTTAAGTCACCACAGAACGGTAGCATTTACTAACCTGCCACTTCACAAAATAAAACGTGTTGGTTGGTAAATAACTATTTCTTTCCGTCGCGAGATTTTTACCGTTTTTATCTTCTGTCATAATATTTTACACAAATAACTAGTTCCATACACATGTAGATCATAATATTGTATCGCAGCCATAAAAGGATATTAACATTAAGTTACCTACAATAGAAATCATGCTTACGCGTCGGTTCAGGCCACAGCGAGCGTGTGCTCCCACCCTCGATGACAGGGTGACCATAGCTATGAAGAAAGAGACCAGACTCATTTTTCGGAACATGAGTTAGCTATGCCATCGTAAACTAGATTTTTTAAACTATGTTATGTTGAAAGCGACCTATTTTAGCACGTCAATTCACTAAATTATACATAAACTTATGTATAAAACCGCCAATAACGAAATGTGCGTTCTATAATGTCGAACGCAGCAAAAGTACTTGATTTAGTCTATTTTTTCCGTTAAAAGATGATACTTTTAATCTGCAGAACACAGCCAATCGTCAATTAGTCGGATTATACAATATTTCTATATAAATACTATAATCTACTATTTGTAATTAGCATGAGACAACTAGGGTAATAGCATATAGCACTTTTTATAACAATACAAGAATTCAATTAATGTATGGTAGTGAATCTTGGGAATGGCAGAAGAAGAACGCAAGCCGGAGTAATGCAGTTGAAATTAGAGCTCTAAGAAGTATGTGTGGTGTTAGGATGATAGATAGAGAAATAAATAGCGAGATCCGAGAACGATGTGGATTGAAAGAAGATGTAGTGACTAAAATCGAAAAGGGTATGCTAAGATGGTTTGGTCATTTAGAAAGGATGGATGAAAGAAGGGTTACGAAAGATATATGGCGAGCGAGAGTGAGTGGATATGTCGGTAGGGGACGTCCTACACGGACGTACGGTGATCAGATTCGCGATGTACTGAATAAGGGCCAAATAAAAAGCACCCGAAACTGACGTACGTGCATGAAGAGATTGATGAATGTAGAGGAAGCGAAAGTTGTATGTTTAGATCGGTGCACCTGGCGTTTCGTAGTCTTTGCCTACCTCATTGGGAGACAGACGTGAAGTTATGTATGTTATGTATGTATGTAAGAATTTAATATTGTAATCGGTATAAATTGGCTAAAGAAATTGTCACTTTCGTAAAATTACGATTGAAAGGAGGATAGCAAATATTATAATTAGTTGTATATAAAACATCCAACTACATTGTTTTTTAAAAAACCTACGAATACTCCAGTTAATTTGTTTAAAATGTGCTTAATACACTGCATTATACTTAGTTCTAACAATTAGGGTTTTTATAAGAAAACATACTAGGAAGTAATAAATATATTTTTTTCCTAAAAACGGCTGTATCTCGATACCGATTTTTTATTATTGGTCTCTTTTGCGTAACTATTAGAGATAAACCATTTTATTCTCAACCTATAAAAACTCAGTCACAAGGTAATATTAGTAGACCTGTCGATTTAAATATTACACTGTATTATGACACGGTTCTATGGTAAGTATCAATAAATTTGTTTAGATATATTTTTAAGATTTGTATGTATATATGTATGTAAACACTTTATTGTACAACAGAAAAACCATTGCAATACAATTAATACAAAAATATGTACAATATGTTTATACTTTTCTATATAAGTATTTATATCGTTGTACTAGACAACGATATAAATACTATAACCAAACTACAAGCCTAGAGCTTAGTTTGGGACTAGGCCAATTGGTGTGAGATTCTCCCCTGATATTTATTTTATTATTTTATAGATTGTATCACTATGCACCAAACTTTACAAGTTCTAAATGGTCGTAATATTCTCACATTTTTGATACAACTGACTTATACATTTGCAAAGATTAGGAAATATTTGAAAACATTTGATATAAATCGAGTTGTATCAATTAACACAAACCAAAAGAAGCAAAAACAGGTTTAATTTTTGATCTAACTCAAGTTGTAACTTTCGAAATACGCAAAACTCTGGTAATAAATGATATAACTCAAGTTATATCAAAAGACACAGAAAAATTTAAAGGTATAAGAACCGTGATTTATGATACATTTTGAGATATATCATCTGGCACGAGAAAAAAAATATTTCATGGTTTTTTGACGTGGTTTAACTAGAGAAATAGCATTAAACACGGAAAATCAGAAAAAAAAGGGTCAATTGTATCATTTTACACGAAAGTATCTTCGAAACTAGAAGGCCTAGGAACACGGGAGTTGGAGCAAACGATGCGTTATTTTTTTTTAAGGTGTTTCATGAAAGAAAACGAAAACTCCTATAACTCGAGTTGTATCACTTGTCACAGGAGGCACAGATGTATGCCATCTGGCTGAAATCTTGTAAGTCAAATTTGAACAATAACTCCTGAGCAATGCATTATTATAGTATCTAGGAGCTGATATAATGATAGTCGCAAGGTACCACTAGCATGTCCGCTGTCATCACCGTGGACCATCCGAACTGGGGTTCGTTAGTTTGGTCTCAATAAGCAGATAATGACTGTAAAAAAAAATATAAGTTACCACCTAAACTGTCAAGTAAATAAGAGGTACCTACCTTAACTTTATATAATAATGATGTTTGCCGACGCGCTGGCCTAGTTGGTAGTGACCCTGCCTACGTAGCTGGAGGTCCTGGTTTAAATCCCTGTAAGGGCAGATATTTGTGTGATGAGCGTGAATATTAAATTTGTTCCCGAGTCATGGATGTTTTCCATGTATTTAAGTATATATTTATCTATATAAGTATTTATATCGTTGTCTGGTACACATAGTACAAGCCTAGAGCTTAGCTTGGGACTAGGTCAAATGGTGTACATTGTCCCCTGTTTTTTTTGTCAGCTGTGGATTACATTTGAAAACAACACCATATACTTTTTTTTTATGCAGGAAATGTAACGGTAAAGCCGGAGCACAGAGTTAAAGTCTCGCAAGTCTTCCATACCAGGTTGGGAGAGGATGAATACTTGATTAACGTCATAAACGTAAGTAACTTGAGAATGAGAGAGGAAACCGGTTAAGCGACAGTCGGACTCGCTTACGGAGGGTCCCGTGCCTCGCTAATGCTCATGATTGGCCGGGTTTTGGGTTTAGGGACCCTATCACACTAAATTTGCCGATTGTTCATACGTAGGTATTACCTTTTTGAATATAGAGCAAGAACAAGCTAACCAGGCAAGAGCATATCTTACTATGCTCAGTGAAGGGCTCCACATTTAAAAAAAAAAGTTTTTTTTTTAAAATTATTTATCATAAAAAACTTAAATGGTATGTACATATTTAGAGATGCTAGAGGTCTTTATTGATAATATTATAAAAATTACATTTCAAAGTGGATTTAAAAATTAATACATTATCATTCGTTTTTAAAGTTGTTGGTAATTCTGTAGCTCTGCCTACCCCTCTCTGGGATTACAGGCGTGAAGGTATGTATGTATGTACATTAAAAATTTCACACAACGAAAACAATTACGTATGTACATATTTATATTCCGCCAAACTGAGGACAGTTTGTTGGCGAGGTATGTAGGTTTGTAGGTAAGTACGAGGAGTTCTTTTGTTTTTTTTTCTGGGTACATGTAAAGCAAAGGTAATTTTCTTTTTTTACTTTGTGACGGTTAACTCAATTCAAAATATGGACCGCCGTTCCTTGCCAAACCCTGTTTTTTGTGATTTAAATAAAAATGTATATGTTTTCAGACTTTATACTTGTAGTATTACGGTATTACTTGCAAAATTTCATAGATCTAGGTCAACGGAAAATACCCTATAAATTTTGATTCCCTTAGAAGTGTCCAAATATATGTTTTTTTTTGCGACTGTTCCTTTTTTTTACGTTAACTTAGATGTTTGATCTTCCACAACTCCAATAGACTGTAGATTTGAGTATATGGTTTTAATTTTCAACTCGATACATCCACGCGTTTCCGAGATAAAGGGTACTGACCGACAGACGGACAACAAAGTGATCCTATAAACGTTCCGTTATTTCCTTTCGAGGTGTGGAACCCTAAAAATACCTTAAATAAAAGCACGGATGGGTCGTTCGTCTTTTTTACCAACAATATATCGTCGATTTTCTGTTTTTTAGGTTTTTGAACTATCAATAATAATGGACTCAGCGTACGATTTCAAAAAAAATGCATTTATTTTTTGTGAAGACTAATTAATGCTTCCTGTCCTGCAGAAAGTGATTTATTATTTTATTGTGGTTTATCAGAAACACTGTGACAGAGTGGCCATTTTCAGCGGAGACCAATTTGTAAATGACCACTCTGTCACGCCATTCTATGAAAGACAACATTATTAAAAAAATACTGGGTTGAAGAAAGAGCACGATTATTTAGTACCTACTTCTATAAATAAATAAAAATATGGACGTATATTAAACATGAAAAACATAATTATCAATACTCTAATGAGACGCTTACTAAGATGAGAGACTGGCTATTGTCGGTAAAAAAGAAGAACGACCCGGATAACGAAGTTAACAGGTAAATCATCGCACCACAGCAGACAGGATTGGATCTATAGATACAGGCGGCTTACGTTTTTATGCCAACTAAAAATCGTCAACAATAGCACCAAATAACAATAATAAAATAGGAAATTAGTACATAGTTCTTGTTGTTTACGAAGTTTTTTGTGTTAACGGCCCCTATACCTAATCGGACTCTACTCTGAGCACCATCCGACATGCTATTACCCGGTGTTTTTTGAATAAAAATGCCATATTAGCCCTGATAGATCGTAGCTAGGTTTTATAAAACTGGTGTTTATTTAAAAGTAATTCGTTACTACTTTGGAAAACTAACTAAGATGGATACTTCGTGACGCATGAGCTTGCGCTTGGGAAAGCGGTGGATGCGAAAAGCACAAGACCAGTCTGAGCGGAGAGCCTTGGGGGAGGCCTATGTTCATCAGTGGACGTCTTCCCGCTGACATGAGGATGATGATGCATGAGCTTGCTTCTTCATTCTCCTCACGAAATATGAGAAACGATGTTTTTTCAAAGTAACGACGAATTATGTTTCAGTATTGCTCTCGTCTCCACCTTTTGGACGGCAAAATCGGAGTTCGCTATGTGATGGCTCGCGAGACGGTGACGGTGTGCGCCCGCTCCCCCCCGCGCGTGCTGGACGTGGGCCCCGACGTGTTCTCGCCGGTGGCGGCGGTGTGTGAGCACGCCGGCGTGTGCGGCGCCCTCGAGGTGACGGTCGAACAGGACTGCGAAATAAGACCAGTGGCCCCTAATTGGCGGCAAGGATAAGCCTCATTTCAGAATAAACCTGTGTTGAAATAATTGTTTTTTACTAAAATAGCTTGAATCCTTCATTATTGTCTAAATTTTATTCAATATAATAAGGTACAGTTAACAGCACAAATAAGTGATCGTTTCTGTACCATGACGCTTTCAATCGTTTCACAATTTTGTATGACATTTCAAACACAACGTTAAAGTGACAAGATACATAAATGATCACTTAATTGTGCTGTTGCCTGTACTACAATTAAAAGTTTAAACTAAACTTATTTATCCTCCTGGGACCCCCGATCCTCGCTTGAGGACATAACAATATAAAAGGCAATATAGTGGTTTGACAAGGTTGCAATTACAATGTTACCGTGAGCACCCCCAGGTCCCAGGAGGTTAAATTAAAATAAAACTAAGATAAAGATAAAGATAAAGACATTTATTCAGTAAGTAGGCCGCACGGGCACTTTTACACGTCAAGAATCTACCAGCGCTTCACAAGAGGAGACCACTGCTGAGAAGAAGCGCCGCAAGAAACTCAGCAGTCAGTCATTTTTTTAAATATATTTAATATTACAATGGTACTACTTAGTCTAGCATTATATAAATCTATAAATAGCAAATTAAAAAATATTTCAAATATCCTGCGTAGTTTCCGCAGGAAAACACACCAAAATCTTAAGATAGAAAGAGAGAAAAGGAAAAAAAGAACTCCTACGTATGTGTATATAAGACGGTGCAAGATGACCACATAAGATTGATATGTTTTCCTACATCAACGGTGTCCCCCAGACAAGATAAAGATTTTGAATTTGAAAAAAAAAACAAATAAAAAATATATTATTGATTAAGTTTCGGGTTTAGGCCAAGCATGTTTGTCTATTAAATAGTCCTCGATCCTATAATACGCTTTAGACATTAACGACTTTTTCAAGTAATTTTTGAGTGCTGGAAAGGGTAACTTTAATACTACCTCAGGTAATTTATTATAGAAATGAATGCATTGACCATCAAATGATTTATGTACTTTACGGACGCGGAATTTTCGAATAGCTATTTTATTTTTATTTCTAGTATTTAAATTATGTATATCAGAATTTTTTGTGAAAGAATCCAAATTTTTTATAACATAAATAATATTCTCATAAATAAATTGTGACGCTACAGTTAAGATATTAATTTCCTTAAAAAGATCTCTTAAGGAGTCACGGGAATTTAAGTTGTAAATAGAACGAATGGCCCTTTTTTGTAACACAAATATAGTTTGTATGTCAGCTGCCTTACCCCAAACCAGAATACCGTACGACATAACACTATGGAAATAACTATAATAAACTAAGCGAGCTGTCTCAACATATTGGTTAGTTGTCTAATTTTCCTAACTGCGTAAGCTGCCGAACTTAGTTTACCTGCCAGTACAGCTATATGGGGACTCCATTGCAAATTTTTATCTAATGTTATGCCTAGGAAAACTGCCTTATCTACGATTTGCAAACACTCGTCATTTAGAATAATACTAGAATCTAACGGTTTAACATTAGGCAAAGCGAATCTAACACATTTAGTTTTCTTAGCATTTAGTAGCAAATTGTTGCTAGTAAACCAATTAAGTACTTTAACTAGTGTGGAGTTTATGCTACTGAAGTCTATGGATTTTCTGTCTACCTTGAAAATTAGTGAAGTATCATCAGCATAAAGTACAATATCACAAAGTTTATCTACTGATGGTGGCAAGTTAATTACTAAGCTACTCAAATATTAAAGATGTAAACAATAATCACCACTGTAAAAAGAACACCCCCTCTAGCAGGTCCGCTTGCGGCATGGTCCCTATGACACTGGCTGCATTACCTCTCTGGGTAGCTGCTAGCCCAGTCCTTTGGGAGAGGTAAACGCCAGCTCTAGGATCTCCAGAGGTCTGTATGAGCCGGGATGACAGAGAATTAATAAAGCTTTTCATTCTCTTGTATTCACTAACCTTTATTATCAGCTTGTATACCTATGCATATAATGTTATATAATGATACTCTTGGAAAGTTCCGGATACACTTCAAATCTATTGGATTAAAATGTGTAATTTTACCAGACTACGTCAGAAGGAGGGTTATTTATTCGAGTGTAGGTATGTACGAGTATAATGTATTAATGTATATCGTCATTACTTTGAAAAAACCTCGTATCTCATATTTCGTGACGTACAATTTTAAACTTAAACCTGAAGATAATAAAGTCCAAACACATACATCTCGAAAAATCATATACATATGAGTTTTTTCTAAAGTATTATTTTTTCTTTTTTTTTACGATATTTCTTTGGCACGCTTTGCAGCCTAAATGCTTGATGGGATTTAAGCATGTGAGATATCGTTAGATTTGTCTTCAATGTCAAAATGACATAGATTATAAAAGTTTAATCAAAGTAATGAGAGAGGATAGATGTTTTTTAAACATAAATAAAGTAAATAAATATCAGGGGACAATGTCACACCAATTGCCCTAGTCCCAAACTAAGCTCTAGGCTATTGGAGATAGACAACGCTATAAATACTTATATTCATAATTTTAATACTTAAACATAAAGAAAACATCCACGTCTCTGGAACAAATATTCGCGCTCATCACACAATTATCTTCCCTTACCGAGATTTGAACCCAGGACCGCTAGTTTTGGAGGCAGGGTTACACCAACTAGGCCAACATGTCGTCAAATTGACGACAATATCAAAAAACGCAGCCAGGTTTTAAGAATTTTATTAGAGTTGTTTTCTCATTTAGTTGGCAGAATGCGCTGGTTTTCACACGATGTTTCTCTTTTATAGTAGAGCATCAGTTTACATATAAAGTACTAAAAGAGTGTGCTTAGGTTAAACAATATAGTACCTATTAGGTATCCCTTTTGGTTTGGGATCACGAGTAAGCACCTCAAGTCACTAGACGACCGACGCTCTCACAAGAACGTAATAAAAAAAAACAATACCGTAAAATTACACAACTATGGTCCTGGCTTACAACAATAATCCAATTTTACTTATCACATTCTTCTAAAAATATGATAGCTTTAGCTATAGCTAGAGTTTAGAGCAATTGATTTTAGGCCAAACAGTAAATATACCCAGCAATAATGGCAGTAAGGTATCATATTTAAGAATAATTTTACGAGGAAAATTGGACTATTGTTGCAGGTTGTGTGCATAGTTGTGTAGTTTTACGGTATTCAAAACATTTACATACTTACATACATAAACTTACGCCTTCATTCCCAAAGTGGGGTAGGCAGAGCTAAAGAATTACCAACAACTTTTAAAACTTGTTGATAACTCTGTAACCACACTTTGCACAATAATTAGGCTAAGATGTTTACCAGCGTTTTCAAAACATTTTTTCAGAAAATTGGCCTCGCGCATTGGTAGGTTTACGAGTATTACAGCCGCTTTAACGCATTCACTGCTACGAGTGCTACGCTGTAGCCTGTAGCAGCACTTTTATGCTGTGTAGCAAAAATCACAAACAACCCGAGCGTCGGGTCGTTCGCGCTGAATGTGTCGAAGGCATTATTTTTGTGATTGTATCGCGAAGTGTCCACAATGACATTTTGTGCAGTTCATAGCCGCGGCGGGCGCAGAATAATTTTCCGGCCGAAACACAATAGTAGCGGTTAATTGCTCTCGTTAGTCCAAACGTTTAATGAACTGTCCAAATTGTCTTCCGAGCGGTAATGAGGGCGAAGAAGAGCGGCCATAGGATCGGGTTGAAACCGGGTTAGACTGGGTGGTAGTGAGTCTGCCTACGATGTGTGCGGTCTTAGGTTCGAACCTTGACATAGGCAAACCCGTGACGGCATCTGCGTAGAGATGGTTTTGCCATCCCTTCAAGAACTGTCCGACTTTCCGAAAAATAGTAATCTAATCAACTAGTATTTTACTTATATCTAACTAAGTTTCACAATTTAATTCATTAGTGTAAAAGAAGTTTGCTTAGATGAAATCTATGTCTATAATTATCTGTATCCTTTCTTGAAATTCAAGCTCTACAAAAAAAAACAGAACCGATTGAGTGGTGTAGCCATAAAACGCTTTCGTTTTTTAAATGTAGGTACCTATAGTAATATATGGGCTTAAAAAGCTGAAAAACAATTATTTGGCGAGTGCATAAAGGTTTCATTTTTCGATCCCCCCGTCCATCGAGATGCAATTTGCTGGTGTCCGTGTTATTATAATGCAGCCCCGGCGTCTGCGGCGCGGAGTGCCGACAATCCAATTTGCCTCCCCCCTCCCCTCCCTTCTCCTGAAACCCCGCGGGCCATGGTCGTGTGCCAGCTCAGAACAGCTTCGTTTCTGCGAAAAAACACTAAACGACAGTGCAACCTTAAAGTTCAAAGTTCGACGTCCGGAATAACATCCAGAAGAAACCAAGAGTAAATATTTTGTTAAGGCTTTTGATTGAAATTGCAAGTTTGGTGGCCAGACCCATAAATCCTTTGGCACTTGCAGGTAAGAACCCGCGCGTCGTCGGTCCCACCTACTACGAGCGTCTACCCGCCGAACTCAAACAAGAACACACTAGCTTTTGCGCGCGACAAGTCATTTATCGTAATTTTCCTGGGGAAAAAGAAGCCTATGTACTATTCCAGATTATAATCTACTTCTGTGCCCAATTTCATCCAGATCCGTCTCCGTCCGTCCGTATTGATTAGCAAAAAACTTTCCTTAAAAAAATATCTAACTGATGGTGAAACCCACATGAAATTCTTTCAGTCCTTTTTTAGATAATCGCGACCATAGAGACACTTTTTTTTATTGAAACTACGTATAATGTTGGTGCTATGCACCGTCACAACTTAGCAATAGGTACTTATACTAAACTTAAACTACAAAGGCCGTCCGAGCATGGCGAGGGTGGCTAAGTTGGGTTGGGACATGCAGACGCGGCGGGGGCTCCAATTTTATAATATTAGTGATGACTGATAGGCGACCCTCTGTTCCGCGCTAAGATGCGCACGGCGCGGCGCGGTGTCGACTGGCGCCGTTGTGCGCTGAGTGCTATCGTTTGAATGCGCCTCGAAATGTATTCTCAAATCCGGCCTTGCTTATCCGTGAGCCTAGACTATTCGCGAACGATTTAAAACTAAATCAATTCTTTGAATGAGGGCGTTTGCTGACCAAGTGTAGGGCTGTCTTAGAACCCTGTTGTAATAACAGCAGCGTCAAATCTCCAGAAATAAATAACCACTTAATAACGCATTAGTCTATTGTGACAGGGTTTTATAGTGGCTCAACTGCTCAGTGGGGTAAATATTAGCATTATAGTCAAGTCAAGCAAGAAAATTTGCTGTTAGGTTTGTGTAGTACTATTTATTTTTTTAATAATTGCAATCATTTGCTTATTTTGAAGTAAAGACACCATACTTGTGTTTCAATGTGACCAAATATTTTTGATATTTTGTTGTTGATTTATTTACTAATATGAGCATCTATGTATATTTAAAAAAATATAGTACTTAGAACAAACCTACAGCTTTATTTGGGATCTAGTCAATTTGCGTATGATTAACCCGTAATATTTATTTGTTAAGAGTTTTTTAAGTATTCCCTCTACACGTGACGTGGGGAAGTCTTTTTTTTCGTCTACTCCATAGTGTTGGATGTCGTTAGATAGGTCTTTTAAAAATATTGAGGGTTACAGCAAACAATTTTTCGATTAATGTATCCGTTTATGAAATATAAAGCTTTAAAGCGCTAATTTTTGTTGGAGTCAAGTCCCCCCACCCCCCTCCCTTCAGCTAAAACTACAAATACAAATAATCTGAAAAGTATCCTAAATGAAAGCACATATATTTAATTTAATAGGAAAACTATCACTACTAAGAAGACTTCAGTGGTTCTTGAGTTACAAACGGTTTTAATGTTTATACCTACCGAAAACTTATTTGCGGTGTTGGTAAACTGACAGCGACCTGTGTCGATGTATGGGGATAACAGTTTTCCAACGGCAAAGTTAAGTTTGTCGTGAGATCTTATTTGTTTGAATGTTCCGACATATGCCCTTGCCCGCTTTTATAAAAAATATATTAATACTAGATAAAGGATAGTGGGCAAAAATGTTTGGACGGCACACCCAAGTCCGCCAAAGCTTAGACTACCTTTTTTTGGAAGGTATCAAAGTTATGTACTTTTGTACTTCCGTACCAATGTGCATCAAATTCTGTCCACGGGTTCTCTATTTATTTTAAGTCGAATGGGTTTAACTTACTGAGCATTATTAAAACAAGCATAACATATTAAACCTACATACATACACATACATAAACTCACGCCTTTGTTCCCGGGGAGGGGTAGGCAGAGCTACAGAATTACCAACAACTCTAAAAACTTGTTGATAATTCTGTAACCACATTTTGCACAATCAGGCTAAGATGTTTACCAGCGTATTAGTGGCAGGTTGCAAGCCCATCGCCTAACAGTACTGCAAGCCTTTATTCCCTTAGTCGCCTCTTACGACATCCACGGGAAGACATGGAGTGGCACTATTCTATCCCGGCAACCACACAGGTGCATATGCATATTAAACCTTTTTTTAACAAAATAAACTCAATAATAACGATATAAACTAAAAAAACTATTTAACGGTGTTTAATTATCATTACGATCTATTATTATTATTTTTAGATGTTTCGAGTCATATTCAATATATGGCTGGCGGAGCTGAGCTATTTTGCCCACGATCCTTTGCATTTTTAGTAAATAAAAGTATGACATCTTGACATACAATAATGTGAACATTATTTCCTTGCCCTTATCCTAATCATTTGGTATCCACGCAGCATGTCTTTTTCCACACATATATATATCCCTATCACCGTCTCAGCGTTTACTGCCTTCTTCCTCATAATCACTCTTCACACAACCCAGCTATCTCTTTTTAGACTTTTTTTTATGGTTTAGGAAGGCAGACGAGCACACAGGCCACCTGATGGTAAGTGAAAACTGTGACCCATAGACATTCGCATTCACAAGACCGCAATCCTAAGACTGCTAATGCGTTGCCAACCCTGAGGACTAAGATGGAATGCCTCTATGCTAGTCATTTCACCGGCTGTCTTATCCCCAAACCGGAACACAACAATGTGAACACTGCTGCTTGGCGGTAGGTTAATGGATAAGATGGTGGTACCAACCCGGACGGACCCTGCACAAGGTCCTCCCACAAGACTTTCTTCAAGCTTAAAAACCCTCCACTTTCAAACTTAAATCTCTCCTAGTAGTAAATTAAAAAATCTAAACATAATATAATACTCGTCTAGAAACCAGTAGTCATCCCCTCCGTCTGCAACTTGGCTGGTTCTATTGCGTTATTGCTACTCTCGGCTTAGCGCAATAAACACTTCATTAGCGCCAACAAGAAAACTGTTTCTTTCGTTGCTGACTCGCTTTGCAATGTCGTATTAGATTACCTCCCCCCCCCCCCCCCCTAACCCCCGCAGCCCATAATTTGATTTCATAAAACATCTTGTACTCGGTTTAGTGCAAGACGGTTGAACGAAGTACACTGATTTAAACAGTACGTCTGTGTTAAAATAAAATTTACAGTGCTCGCATATTGTTGTACGGTGCAAAAGGTTTAAAAACGACACTGTCTCGTATTCGTTCTAATTATTTAAGCCCCAAACCATTTTATGGTCACCTTTATCGCGATGTATAAAGCAACTGTCACGCTCGCACTTAAATTCTGTTTAGGAAGTGACAGATATTTTATCCATATTTATCCACATCGATAAACACTAACATAAAAGTTTGTTTATTCTATCATTAAATAAAAATGAAACAATGTGATAATTTACTAATTTAAAAATTAAAATAGAGTCTATGAAACAAAACATGACGGCCAAATATCGTTTTTAGTTTTGGAGTTATTACAAAAAAAACGAATGTCAAAAAAAAAGGTGTAGTACTTTTCCCAGTTGCCGCATCTTTTGTTTTGTATGAAGCTTGCATACTATAAAATCCTGTACCTAAACGACGTATATAACTGATTTTAGGTAAGATGCCCATCTCAGTACAATTCAAAACAAACGTCAAATTATAGAAAACTGTAATTTCTTACGTTGACACGAGGATCTCAGTCAAGATCAGTATTTTAATACTTTCCACAGTGTTCGAAGCACGGGGTTAAAATCAGGGAAACGCTTATATGTTGTCGGAAGTGAATGTATTAAGGGTCTCCCAACCTAACGACGCAGACTCAGCTTGAGTCGGTAAGAAAAAGTTTTATATCCGTGCAGTAAGAGTGAAAATGGCGTCGCTCGGCTCCGGCGTTGCAAACGGAATGACGTCGTTTTTGCTCTTATTGCATGGATATGTAAATATTTCTTATAAATCTGGGGAGACCCTAAGAATGCATCTTTCACCTGCACTATATGGCGCATTAGCGTGGTTATCTGTGAGCTTAGTCCAGTAGTAAATCGTAGATAGATGGAATAATTTAGGTACTCGTAGTTGTATCAAATATAAACAAAATGTAATCTTCCATACTGTCTGGTTCTGTGTGCTAAGGAAGAGTCGCAGCGGAAAATGAAAAGTAATTCGCGGACGAGATGAAAATAGTAAATATCATATTGTGAGGCGACAAGCGGCGCGCGCTCCGGGCCCGGCCGCCGAGTCGGCCTCCGCCGCAGTAGATACTCAGAAAATGATGGAAAAAGGTTTAATATATACGGTGAGTAATCTAAACCAGTACTAAACATTTGAAAGCTTAAGATTCAGGGTTAACTACCACTAAAATATTAAAAAAACATAGATACAAATATTCACTGGAAATCGAAGCCAGACCATTCTTTTTTCCTTCAAGAGTTCAAGAGATCTTCTCCAAGAGTTGTCATAACGTCAAGAATATGATTACGATAATGAAGCAAAATGAGCTTAAGCAATGTTGGATAGAGAGCCAAATAGCCTGCTGATGGAAAGTGGTTAGCATCGTATATAAACATTGGTAACATAACCCACTTAACTTGCGTTTCGTTGCCGGTCTCAAAAAACGTGAAATTCGACTGAACAAACCAACAATCGCACATTTCACAGATAAAATATTTGTAACGGATGACAAAACCCGGATTTAAGAATTAAAATAAACACGAGTATGTGAAAAATAGGGGGTCCGTTCATTTGACCGAAATACGTTTGGCCGAATGAGTCGTTTGGCAACTGTTTCATTTTCCAACCCGCATATATTTCTGTAACTGTGAATATTTCAGGATTTATTTTTGTACCATTGTGTAGACTATAGGTTAGGTTAGGTTAGTTATTTTTAAAAAAATCTGAAATATTTACAGTTACAGAAATATAAGCGGGTTAGGAAATGAAACAGTTGCCAAACGACTCATTCGGCCAAACGTATTTCGGTGAAACATTAGTGAACCGAAAAATAGTCTTCATTTTAAACTTTGCACCAATTTGTAAAACACAGATTTCATCACAACCTTAAACTGATGCCTTAGTATAAAGCTGCAGGGAAGAAAAATATAAAACGTTTCCAAGAACAAATAACTTCGCTTACCTATTCTTAGTATCGCACCTTCAGAATAATAGTGACATAATTCGGAAATTTTGAATTTCGAGTTAGGGCTCTATCATAATCAATTTATGACTTAAAGTTTGAAAGCTGAAATTTTGAATTAGGTCACTATCGTTCTGAACGTGCGGTACGTTGAACTCAATGCAGCACAAAACGGGGAACTATACAATTGTCTACATATAAATACAGTCAGTCAATTGCGCCTTCGCTATTGGCGTTGAATAGAAAGAATATTGGTAATCTGATCTGGTCTGGGATTGCGAGCGGTGTCAGGACTAACCCTTGGCCGCGGGGGCGGGCTGCGGAAGGGGGGGCGGGGAGTATTAAAAGCGCTAAGCGGAACTGAGTGTGGACGCCATTTTAATTCCGTTATTGAAGGTAAGGTAAGGTTTAGTTCTTTAATGAAATTTCGTATTTAAAATAGAAATAATAAAAACTTTTCATTACACTCGCACAATTAAAGGGAAAATAATGGTCGCGGATATCGCTTAAACTCTAATAATTGCATAGTTTTACATCTGTGTTAGGTCTAACAAAATGGTTGCTAATCGACATTTATCCAGGGACCGGAAAACACCTTTATGTGATTAAGTCTATCGATGGGGTAACTTCATCATAATAATATGCTCTCCGAAACGTTAGCGTATCCCTATCGATAGGCTTACCCTAATGATATGGAAACTGCTTGCGCCGTGACTTCACCAATGATCGCAACGGAAGACCAGCGCTGGCTCTGCTAGCATCACGCTGAGTTGTGACCAATTCGTGACAAACTGTGCATGTTTCCAAAAAAAATTATGTGTTCATTAATGTTTGTCACGAATAAATAATTACTTTTATTTTTTTCTTTTCTTTACTTCGACCTAGTTAACTACAACCATGGAGGTTACCAGTTTCGTAAGGGTTTCGGATTTAGGCACTTTGCATTACGTTAGTGTTACCCTATCCGTTCTCCCTCTCCGTTGACTCTGTTTCGCAGATTCGTGTAATTGGTTGGTTTCAAGCCAATGTGTGTGGATAGCCAATCAATTGCTAAGTAGAGATTTAAATAGCTTGAAGCCGTTCAATAAACACTTCATAGGGAAAGCCTAACGAGGGTTTTAAGGAATTGGTAAGCGCTTACTCGAATTAATTGTATCGATTGGGATAGCTATCCCATTTCATTGGGGTAAGTCGAAGATATGCTTATCGCATCGATAGGGTTTCTAAAAACCAGTCTATTATATACCCTAACGAAAACCCTTTGAATTGTAAGCGGTTCCGGTCTCTGCATTTATCCAATTCAAGTAATTTCTGGGATAGCTAAACCTGTTCTATGTGGATGAAGCCACAGAAAATACCTAGTATCATACGCGTAGTTTATTACACCTAGGTAGATGGTGTCAACATGGCCTCATCGATTCCGACGGTAATCGAGCTGTCGTGAATAAATAAGGTTACGATCCCACAGGCCGCGGTGGAGCGAGACAACGCGTGACAGATGGAGACGAACGGCTTGATGGTTCCAACTAGGTAGGTACGACTGATTTGACGGAGATGCGGCGGAAAGAGGAAGAAAGTATTTACATAAATGTTGAGACGTCGTTCCTTTCTGTAGCTTGAACATGAACATTTCAATTTCATTCATTCATTCATTCATTCATTCAACGTAGATGTTGACTTGGTATCTAAATTTTGTACTATACATCACTGAGAATCGAACCCGTGACTTCTAGCCTCGTAGGCAGGGCCACTTTTAATTAGGCTAACGCCGTGACATTGCTTCGACCTGGACTTTTTATACTGCATAATAATGTAGTATACTAATTGCTTTGAATCGTGTCATGATCAAGTAGTCTTATTTATACATACCATCAGCGACCTAAGTCCCAAGCCCTAAATTCATATAAATGTTAACTTATGAGTACCTTTTGCAATTTTTATCACTGTAATCATGTAGTTTTTGACACATTTTCTTGTGTTTTTGTGTAAAATGTGATCAGTCATTTTATTTATATTTAATCCTACTGTATTCGTAGGTATTAGTACATTAAGTAAATTACTTTTACTTTGATCTCTTGTATTTTTCCGGATGGAACGTAATCATAATATAATATCTCTCAGGAATCAGCTTCCTATCACTCTCCTTAACTCCTAATCTCAAATTTACGAACTTTCAAACTATTTAACCTCATAACAATAATTAATTTACTCGTTGATTTGCCGATCCTTTTCGTTTCTGCACTATAACCTCAAACAAAGTTGACATGTGTCAACAAACACATTAACACACGCAAGCATTTTTCATCTCCAATACACGTGTAGCGAAACCCGACGTTGCATTAGCATACTGTCATTCAAAGGTAAAAGCTGCACTCTACCCTGAATCATACATTCACTTAATCATTCACTCATTCGTTCACTCGGTCTCTGATCGATTCCGCGACTGTTTGCTATTACTGTTTGCGAATTCACGTCAATTCACAAATCGCTTGGCTAAGTTTACAATTGACAACAATTCATTATGTGCTAAGGTAGTAAAATAAAATACCGTTTCTAGATTTTACACTGCTGATTACAGTAAAAATATCTTTGGATTTTTTTATGCAGTAGTTTTTTTTATATTTAGGAAAAACAGTAAAAAAAGTTGGATTGTGAATGTTAGGAATACACTTATAGTGCCCATAGTCCATTTATTTCAAAAAATATAAATACAACTTAATTTTTTATCTGTCTGACGAATGAAACTCAAAGCAGATGCAGAGCAGTAAACGCAAAATAGTTTATTTATTTTAATGGCGTCTACAAATTATGAAAATAAATAAAATTACGCAAAATAACAAATTTGTGAACGAACGGCAGCCAATGATTGACAAGTGAGTGACATGACATGACAGTCAGTTCTGTATCTGTTTAAAGTTACTGTTTTTATTTTAAGTCATGCTAAGATCACGACATCAGTATTCCTAACTTTGGATATACGGTCTTTTTAATGACTATTTGTTTAATAAATTATTAACGACGAATTTAAGTTAAATAAAGAAAAACCAAGAAATACAGGTAGTCTAATTTTTAACCAGCTATTATAAACGCAAAAAAACAATAATGCTTTTTTTTTTTGAAATGTTGTCAATTATTATGAAGAGCTAGGTACTCAATATAGTTCTTGGCACATGGCACATCCATGAAGTTTCTTAATACATCAGTATTGTGTTATTGCTATCATTGATAAGCAATATTCAAAAACTTCACGGTTGTACATACTATGTGTCAATATTGACTTCTTAAATGCATAGTTCATAACAAGTAGAAATTCTTCTTTATCTCAATCACTACACCAACATGATTTGTGTCAAATTATATTAAGCGACGTCTCTTCCAATGTTATGTGCAGTATTTAAATAACTTGCACTTTTAGGATAGAAAATAATATAATTTATTTCTACAAATTTTGTTGTTACAAAAAAACATTAAGTACAGGCAAAACAAAATAATAATAATACAGAAGAGGTAACGAGTAGAAACCCACTTTTCACTCGTTACCATTCTTACAGCTTTCCTTTTCGTTATATCTCACAAACAATGCCTTTATATCACAATTAATACAAATACACATTTAATGTATTGTATTCGTTCCGTTTCAGTAAATATTTACCAAAAAGAAAAAATCTAACAAAATACTACAGTCGGAATCAATAGAAATGATAAAAGATGTAAACAAATCAGTACTGGTGGTCATATAACCTAAATAATATATCTGCATCCGAGTTATGTTTAAAAAAAAACTATAGTTAATAGTTATTAAACTTAAACAGAATGTAAAA
The DNA here is from genome assembly GCA_927399475.2 of Acleris emargana. Taxonomy (NCBI): domain Eukaryota; kingdom Metazoa; phylum Arthropoda; class Insecta; order Lepidoptera; family Tortricidae; genus Acleris; species Acleris emargana. The sequence goes on along the minus strand of OV656836.1, from coordinate 27,576,519 downwards.
GTAACAATCAAGCGTGTACATTATTAAATCTCACGCGATGTCTAAAGGTACGTGATTATGGTGTAATAATGGTAAATAGGTCCGTCTGGTCTTGTTTACATCTTTTGTCATTTTATTTGACCCCGACTTAAGGTATGCTTACAACACTTATTTTCAACTAAGTGCTTCTAATTCTGCCTAACATTTGATTTTCAAAACTAAATTCTGGAGTTAACACATAACATTTTCAAAAGCCAGCGCTTGTGATGTTGATTAGTAATTAATTAATTTATTGATTGAAAAGTATATTTACACAGCATAACAGAATTACACCAATACCCTGTGAAACTAATATAAAATTAAACTAGACTTAGGGGTATACCTCATAGAGGAACACTATAAGGCCTGTCATCCATCTCATAAGGCAAGCAGCATCATTTGGAATTGCGTCAGGTTTTCCTAGTGAAATATAAGGACCCTAAAACCTATAGCGTACTCTTTATAAGAAGGGCAGTAATTAACGCAGAGGCTGTAACTTACTTGCTAAAGCCATATTGTTTTATACGGTGTCCTGCCGTTTGACCAAAAGTCATTTGGCAAAATTACATTTGACAAACAAAGTTTTGCAAAAAAAAAAGTTAAGTCAATTGATCATTTTACTACTAGTCATTTTACAAATGACTTACTTTTCCAAATGATCAACAGTTAAATTTACATTTTACGAGGAAGACGAATCAGGGCATAACCGACTCGGATAGGTGAGGTTAGAACGCAAAGGCGGGAGCTTGGCTGTTTTTTTTTCTGCCCGGAAATAAGTAAACTAATTGCTAAATGATCAATTGCTAAGTGAGTTTTAGTAAAATGTCTCGTTTGCCAAATGATCATTATTTTGGTGAAACGTTGTTGGCAAATGACCATTTGTCAATAATTTTTAGGTTAAACATTAGTGAACCGTTTTAGACATGCTATCGTATTGTGAAACTTACGATAGCTCTCATTTACTTCAATAATGGCGGCCGAGTTACAAACAATACGATAACGCAACGTGTCAAAAGCGATAAAGTTTTGCCGAGCAGAACAGTGCCCCAGTTGCACGTTTGCTGATTTGTTGTCCGCTCTTTATTAAACGTATGGCATGTAGCGTTTAGTGCAGCATCATAAGGTCTCTGAGTCGTTCACATCAAAGTCAGTTAAATATTAACTGCTAGAGAGTGGAGTGCTAGCGAGCGCTAGTGTCACGCGTGCACTGCTCGCAATGACAGGCGCGTGACAAGTCCTCGTCACGTTCGTCGTGAGTCGTCAGTCACCACTCGCACGTTACTTATGTTGTCATTTGTGTGTCTCTATTGAGTACTGATGACTCGCGACGACAGCAACACCTTGATTTTATTTTTAGACATAAAAAGTCCTTTCTCTTTGTGGTGTGAAATAAAAAGTTATGTGTATTTTGTTGCGGAGTCATCATGCGATTTCGATTACTGAGGATGAATAAGAAGCTTTTAAAATTTACCAAATCCATATTTAGTGGTATAGTATGAATCTTCTCAAATGAACTTTTCGCTTCGAGCCCTAATCTTCCAAACAAAGGCCATTGTTTCTATTATCGCAAAACCGCTAGCTACCGAGTTAGCACGTGCTACTACAACATTGATATTGAAAAACAAACGGTATCGTCATAGTATTAAGGTTCAAATTGAATGTCACTGACATTCTAGATGTTACGTTTTGGTAGTGTAGGACGATACCGCCCCGAGGCAATACGGCAAATACCAAAACGTAACATCTAGAATGTCAGTGACATTCAATTTGAACCTTAATACTATGACGATACCGTTTGTTTTTCAATGTCAATGTTGTAGTAGCACGTGCTAACTCGGTAGCTAGCGGTTTTGCGATAATAGAAACAATGGCCTTTGTTTGGAAGATTAGGGCTCGAAGCGAAAAGTTCATTTGAGAAGATTCATACTATATCCTTATTTCGTTAAATTGATAGATGGATGCGAAAAGCACAAGACCGGTCTGAGTGGAGAGCCTTGGGGGAGGCCTATGTCCAGCAGTGGACGTCTTTCGGCTGACATGATGATGAAGATGATAGATCTTTTAAAAATATTGCGGGTTTGTGGAAACAATTTTTCAATTAAGGTATCCGTATATGAAATATTAAGCTTTAAAGCGCTAATTTTTGTTAGAGTCAAGTGTACTACAGCCAAAACTACATCTACTAAAAATCTGAAAAATATCTTAAATGAAAGCACATATTATAATTAATTTAATAGGATATGTTTCACTACTAAGTAGAATTCAGTGGTTCTTACCTTACCTACCGAAAACTTAAATATTTGCGGTGTTGGAAAACTAACCGCGACCTATGTCGATGAGGATAACAGTTTTCCAACGGCAAAGTTAAGTTTGTCGCGAGGTCTGATTTGTTTGTAGTAACGGCTTCGGAACCCTTCACTGGGCATGGTCCGACATGCTCTGACCCGGTTTTATTTAATTCGCTTTGAACGACTATTCTTAAAACATGCAACCTGATAATTAGACCCCGCTATCGGAGGTGCAAAATGGTAGCTGTCCAGTTCTTAGGGACGGGTAAAAATTATTTAAAAAAATTGAAAAATATGTCGATAATTTTTCTTTGCCATAGTGAGAGTCTAGGACTTTAATTAAACGTGTTTATTTTATAAAACAGGACTATATAATTACAAAATGAATGTGTTAAACATTTTTCCTTTCTAAAAATAAAATTCTTCAATATTTCACCATTACTAACAAATTATCGTTATCTTCATAGCACGAACCATTCATAAATTAATTTAAAATTAAATAAATAATAAATGTCTCTTAAAGGGATATCGTATTGTCAATGAACGATCAGTTATTTTTCAGTTTCTCTGCAATAATCTAGTGCAGTCAAGATGAATTTATTCAACAATAAACCCAATATATCTGAGCCCTATTTATTTTTATTTTTATTTCTGATGACAATGATTATCATGGATTCCAAAAAAAACATGTTAAATTGTAGTCTAAAAAATGGTATAGGTACAATATTGTATATAAAACTAATTGTACAGAAAAAGTAAGAATATCGATATCGACATCATGAATATATTTACCCATCCCTAAGAACTTGACAGCTACCATTCTGCCGTGCTAGTGTAAAAGGCGACTTTTCGACAAAAGACACTTTCGAGATAATCGCAAAAAAGTGACCGAAATCTTCATTTTCATATTTCTAGGTAATTTAAACAGATATTGAAATGAAACTTTTTGTGTCGGATAGACCAATGTCTATCCTATGTATCCTATGTCTATTACTAGTTTTCTACATAAGTAATGTATTTTTATTACCTACAGTTTTTTTTTTAAACGCATTTTTTCCTTTTTGTTTAGTTGCCGATTAATAATTGCCACTAAAAAACAAGCAAAAAGGCGGTATAAGAGCACTATACCGCCTTATAGGCTAGATTTTCCTTCATACGTCTTCATAATAAACTAGGGCTTGAACGTATCACAATAATGCTTAATTAAAAAGACGTATTTGCAACATACCGCCTTATTGCTTAAAACAAAATATTTTTTGAATAATTCTGATCTAAATAATAACGCCGAATAAAAGAAATACGTTTATCTTGTCTAGTACGCAAATCAAAAAAATATGGTTTGTTTTCGTATCGATCATTTTATATTTATATACTAGTCTAAAAAAACGTATGTCTTCAAAAGTCAGACGAAATACGGTTTTTTAATCTAGTACTACGATGAAAGGTTAGACTAATTGCTAATTAAAACCATCATAAATTCGGTACAAATATATTTGAAATAAACAAAAATTAACAGTTAAATCACAGGAAATATTATCTCTTCTAAGATTGGTGTCGTGTTATTAGTTATTCAATAAATCAACAATAATACTCTTTGATTCGTCTGTATGACGCACTGTTAATCATAACTTCTTTTTTAATTATTTTAATTTAAACATAATCAGTCTCATAAAGTAATTGAATTGCAATTTTGGGAGGACTTGCCAGAATCTAACCATGAAAAAGTCGATGAATTATAGGTTAAAAATACTTACCCTATAATTCGTCGACATTTTCTTGGTTGAATTTTGGCAAGTCCTCGTAAAATTTCAAGCTAAGAGCAGGCATTAATGGACCTAGTTAACGTACTAAATTCTGTTTTTGACTTGCGTCTGTCTATCCCTCGGAAGTGAGTGTGCGATGAAAGCATCGGGCGATTTCCTTTTACTTCGGTAAATTTTTCTTTACTAAAATTAATCTCAATATATTCTCCTTGCAATAACCCTAATGTAGCCTAAGCACCTTTAAATAGAATTACTCAAATCCTGGTCCTCGTGGACCCAATTATAATAGCCCTAAGCTAAAATTTTATTTTATTTTATTTTTACCTAATTCCTACTACATCTATCTACCTAACCTAATAACTTAGTCACCATAAGTAACATTCCTAGTCTATAAAGCTCCTAATCCTAACAACCTATTTTAAAAGTAAATTAGTTTTGGCATGTGTTCGTCAAGTAATCTAATATAACCCAATAGTTGTGAACCTATAGTAACCCTAGAATTCTTTAAGTCTTTGTTTTAAGTGCTAGCCATACTAATACTCTCTAGAATATTGATACCTAAATATTTACAATAATATGTGGTTGCCGGGTTAGAATAGTGCCACTCCATGTCTTCCCGTGGATGTCGTAAGAGGCGACTAAGGGAATAAAGGCTTGTAGTACTGTTAGGCGATGGGCTTGCAACCTGTCACTAATATGCTGGTAAACATCTTAGCCTATTTGTGCAAATTGTGGTTACTGAATTATCAACAACTTTTTAAAGTTGTAATTCTGTAGCTCTGCCTAGCCTACTCTGGGATTACAGGCGTGAAGGTATGTATGTATGCAGACTATAATTTATAACTTACCTAACACTGTCCTAGTTTATTTAATGACTCCTAACCACTTGAAATTCAACCTACCTACTAAGTGAATAGGTTTTAAAGATAAAGTTAATATGTACCTATAGTATAATTTATGTAACCGAAGTCTAGATTAAAGCAAATCTAAGAAGGAGGACCTTTACTTGTGGGAGGACCTTGTGCAGGGTCCGTCCGGGTTGGTACCACCATCTTATCCATTAACCTACCACCAAGCAGCAGTGTTCGCATTGTTGTGTTCCGGTTTAGGGATAAGATAGCCGGTAAAATGACTAGCATGGAGGCATTCCATCTTAGTCCTCAGGGTTGGCAGTGCATTTGCAGTCTTGTGAATGCGAATGTCTATGGGTCACCGTTTCAACTTACCATCAGGTGGCCTGTGTGCTCGTTTGCCTTACTATGCCACAAAAAAAAATAAGGAGATCTCCTCCATACGCTCTGGGATCGCTATACCTAGACCTTAGTCTACCTCAATAGTCATCCTCCATAGACAGGTCAGACTCCTTGCCAATATGTACGATTAGTCAGTCAGTCGTATAGTAAGGGAAGAAAAGGGTCAAAATATAAATTGAGTGTTTAAAAACTCAATTATACACTAGATTATTTATCGTTCAATAAAGCGATAGTTATAATATGTTATTTTTATATCATATAATATTGTGACTCAAGATTGATATTGCTTGCTTCACCTTTAAGTCCATATTTGACTTGAGTTTTATATAACTAAACTAGCGGCCCGCCAGCGGCTTCGCCCCGCTGCAAATTTCTGACTTACCCGGTGGATTTTTCAATTATTTTCTTTCATACAAACCTTGTCCTGACAATGACGAACACAGCAAAAAAGAAATCATCCAAATCGGTTCAGCCGTTCTCGAGTTTTAGCGAGACTAACGAACAGCAATTCATTTTTATTTATATATATGAGATGTTCAATTTCACCAAGTATCCATGTTTATCTTTTATAGTAAAACAGTGGGATACAGAAGTCATTTTGTCTTCTAGCTAGATTGAATCCTCATGTTAGTAAAATATATTATCAAAAGTAAACGGACAAATCTCACTATAGTCACTTTATCATTTACTGATATATTTGTTTTATGCTCTATAAAATATTCATTTTATAAAAGGACTTAACCATCTCTGTAAGCTAATTATTGATATTCTAGATTTGCTTTATTTCCATAAAATTCTCTCCATAAAAAGTTTATTATTTATTGGTATATTTGTAATATGCATTATTAAATATATATTCTAAAAAGGACTTATTTCTTTAAGCTAACTATTGATGTTCTAGTTTTTTTTATTGTTTATGTTTTTCTTACTAATATCATAATTGGGATTGATAATATTTTTTCAATTACTCTAATTAGAAAACCATTTCGAGGAATACAGTTTTAAAGCCGTTCTGCATGCTTAAGTTTTTGTAATATTTATTTATTTCTGACATTTCGACAAAAGTATATTTGACCTTTGTTTGACTTTCGTTTTTGGCTTGAAGCCCTCCCAGGTGTGTCTTACGGGTTAGGCGTAAACCGTTTGAAATAGTATGTTTTAATATGCTATTACAATCACTTTTTATCGTTACTTATCATGTAATTCATCGATAAATGTCTGTTAAATAAATAAAGATATAAAAACAAAACTATTCGGTCAAATACAAAATTAATGAAATTGGTCTCTTAAAATTACCTATTCTTTTGTATTAGATTCTAAAAACCGTGAGTTATTTTTTTGGTCTATCCCAATTATGTTAGTTCTCCATAAAAATATATCAGATATTAATTTATACATTACTAGCTTTCCGCCCGCGACTTCGTCCGCGGAGAATCATTATTTTGGTTATACGTAAAAAAAGGACAGTTCTTTTCAAGTTTCAAATATTTTTTCGCACGGCTATTGAAGATCACTACCATCTAACGATATCTACTATCGACTATTGATTGAGCACTTCTTTGTATACCACGTTGGTGGTAGTACTGTCGGGCGCTAAAATAGCCAGGCTGCTGCATGAACTAACTCTGGAACAGGCCACGTAAAACTGCCCGTGTGAGAAGCAATCCTCCCTTAAGTCGATGCCCGCCACCTTTAATGACTGACCCTAAGATTTTTTTATGGTTATAGCAAAGCAGACTTTAAGGGGGAATTGCAGTCGCTTAAATTCAAATGCGTAATCAGAGGGTATAAGTGGTATTCGTGGTATGAATACCGATTCACCCCGAGCACATCCGGTAAATACAGTAGCCTCAATAACATTTTTGTGAAGTACTTTTACTCGCAGTCTTGTTCCGTTGCAAAGCTTAGGGGGGTTAAGGTTACGCAATAGCATGACAGGGGTACCAACTTTAAGGAGGAGTTTGTGAGAAGGGAGACCAGGTGGGTTGACACTATTAAGGAACTCAACAGGATAGTGAACAGCCTCATCGATTTGTAAGACTGAATCTACCGACTTGTTTTCCATTTCTGACCCTTCAAAGGACTTGAGGAGGATATCATTAATGGTGGCAGCAACATTGTTCTTGGGAGTCAGTATAGCGCATTCACACAGCCAATCCATCGACTTCATTTGTAAATTAGAAATATCAGGATACATTTTAGATATTAATTCTGTTATTGTTGAAACTACTGTGTCCAGCTGAGTAGGGATACATATTTTTCCATTCGATTCGGGATAATCTCCGTTTCCTATTTTGAGTAGGAGTTCAGAAAACTCTCCAGCAAAGACGTCGCCCCTTAAATGAACTCTCATATTTCTCCTAAGGGAGAGTTTTTTGATATTGGGCCACAGATGTGAGGATTTTAAACATGCTTTAACCTCGTCAGCCCGAGTTCCTCTAGCGACTACAGGAAGAGTCTGACGAAAATCCCCAGCCAACAACACAGTAACTCCACCCATCACTCCATCATTACCTCTGATATCTTTAAGGGTCCTACTTAGTGCTTCAACTCCGCTCTTATGTGCCATACTGCTCTCATCCCATACAATAAGTGTACACTCCCGAAGAACTTGGGCCATTTCACTCTGTTTAGAGATATTGCATAGAGGGGTTTCAACTCGGGTGAGATTGAGCGGGAGTTTAAAAGCTGCGTGAGCTGTTTTACCACCTTCCAGTAGGGTAGCAGCGATGCCAGACGATGCAACAGCTAAGGCAATGCGCCAACCAACTCTTACTTTTGCCAAAAGTAAGTTTATTAAAAATGTTTTGCCGGTGCCCCCAGGTGCATCTAGGAAAAACAATACTCCTAAGCCTAATTCAATGCTGTATAAAATCTCACTATAGACAGATAGCTGTTCTTCTGTAAGGGAAGTCGTACTGTTAGATACCACTTGCATCAAAGCATTTGTGTCGTAGTTTATTTCCTTCAGATAGTTTACGTTATCCAAAAACTTTTCACGCCTGTTTGGTTGGGGCAAACCATATTTTGGTAGAGCATGCCCTCCTAAAGTAAGAACGGAGTCCTCAATCTGTATCAGGCACTCATTATGTACGTCATCTAAAATTTCTTCTGCATTGCAATGTAATTTTTCCAACTTTTTTTATTCCACACATAGTACGCAGGAACTTCTGAGTACAATATTGTTTTTGCAAATTCATCAGTACTACCCAGTTGAAAGAAAGCCAGCAGTGTGGTTTGCGGCGGGTTATTTATTTTGTCAGACACATTTTCGGGGTTAAAGTATACACGCTGACCGTTCTCAAGATGAACCGAGAGGTGGGTGACCGTAGGATACCTCTCATGAATAGGGAAAGCTAACATGCGCCAAACTGCCTCCGAACTGCTGATGTAGCGGCCACTTTCGTACAATTTTACTTCATCTTTCTTGTTTTCCAAGGAAAAAGATGCCTGATCACTACTCGTTAAGTATTATTTGCATTAAAGCGCATTTCTACCAAGTTTCAAGTAAATTTGACCATAAGAGTTTTTGTCCCATACATTCTTTGCAGCCCCCTTTCATCCCTCTAGGGGTTGACTTTTAGTAATCACTGAAATATGTGTCTCACTATTTGCATTGAAGAGCATTTCTACCAAGTTTCAAGTAAATTTGATCATAGAAATATTTTATCTAGACAAACTTTGCAACTCCCTTTCATCCCTCTAGGGGTTGAATTTTAATAATCGCTGAAATAACAGCCTCATTATTTGCATTGAAGAGCATTTTTACCAAGTTTCAAGTAAATTTGACCATAAAATATTTTTTTCCCATACAAACTTTGCAATCCCCTTTCATCCCTTTAGGGGTTGAATTTTAGTAATCGCTGAAATATGTGTCTCATTATTTGCAATGAAGAGCATTTGTACCAAGTTTCAAGTAAATTGGACAATAAATATTTTTTCCCATACAAATTTTGCAACCCCCCTTCATCCCTTTAGGGGTTGAATTTTAGTAATCGCTGAAATACGTGTCTCATTATTTGCTATGAAGAGCATTTGTGCCAAGTTTCAAGTAAATTGGACAATAAAAATATTTTTTCCCATACAAACTTTGCAACCCCCTTTCATCCCTTTGGGGGTTGAATTCCGAAAAATCCCTTCTTAGTGGATCTCTACATCATAAAAAAAAAGTACTGTCCAAGTTTCATATTTATAGCATAAGTAGTTTTGGCTGGGCGATGATGAGTCACCCGGGACATTGCCTTTTATATATATAGATATATGTATAAATTGTATATTTATTTAATTTATTTTTACTGTACTCAACACGGTAACAAATATTTAGAATGGTATTATGTACTCAGTTTTATGATTTATCGTCAATTCGTCGTCCTCGTCTTTTCGCGTGATAACGGGCGCCAGCGCACACGCACCTTCATTACCCGTAACGTCAGCGAACTGAAGGGCGCCCGAACGCGGGCACTCCCGTCCGCGGGGGGTATGTAGGAGATTGGGGATTATACGGTTTTATTAAGTAGCCATGGGTCGACTGTGGATATTCGAATAGTAATTAAGCGTTAAAAACTACCTCTGTCCCAAGTAAAAATACCGTATCACAAAATAAACGTTTTTTTAAACAAGTTTATCATTATTTAAAACTCGGCATTAGCTAGACTAAAATACCGCAAAATACTGACATACGGTCTTTTTGTCTAGAAAACTCTGTTACGTTCATTTAGATTATGAGCAAATAGAAAAAACATTTGAAATACTAAGTTAAAAGGCGGTAAAATATGTTATTCGTTCTTTTTACTTAGTAATCTGCAATTACGGCCTTTTAGAGTAGTTCAACTTATTAATAAATCAAACCTACACCAGGCAATAATGCGGAGTGTCTTGTTTTACGTCTTTCTAATGTAGTATTGTGTAGTTACCGCTTTATTGATTAGTATTTGCTGGAAAATACTCTGTTATACGGCCTTTTTCCTTATCGTATCTTCGCAACCAAGCCTCTTATCGACAAACGGATAAGATGGGTCGACGCGGCTTGTTCTCCATATCACGATGGCCATAACAACTCAATTTGATCAAAATGTCGAAAGATCGCCTTTTACACTAGCACGGCAGCATTTTGCACCTCCGATAGCGGGGTCTACTGATAATATAATACCACGTTTTAAGACCTTGCTTTTTGTAAGACTTGTACCTAAGTACTAAATTCAATAACCACTGAAAACGATTCCCTAACTCTATCCCTCGTGCATTATAATTATGAAAAAGTCCGCTGAGTAACCGATGGCCCGCAACTCGGCGCAACCTACGCAAATCTAATTCCTCGCGGATTCCTTTCTACACGTAATTACGAACGTCCGACGATTCCGGATTGCTTTATAATTAAATTATAGCCGTATTGGATTAGTCCGCAGAGGTTAGAAGTTGTTACTAGATAGATATACCCCTTGTAAAGCATAAGTGATTGGAAGTTTGTAAATGTATAATACGTCTGTGTTGCGGTACAACATAGCGCTAACTTCTCGGTGCTTGTGTGGTTAAAACTCTGTTGCAAATATCGGATACCCCATTGTAAGTTAGTGTCCATCGTATTCTCAACTCTGTCTATCCCTAACTCCTTAGCAATCTTGGAGCAGTGTGCAGTGGCTTCGAAATAGAAAAAAACCGGCCAATTGCGAGTTGAACCCGCGTGGACAGGGTACGTGATTTTTTTTCAAGTAGTTTCGGAGATCAGAGAGTGGAGGGAATGGTCGATTTTCGTCTTCTTTCATAAATAAAATCAAAAATATTTATTTTACAATAATAACAAAAATATATTTGAGATTCTCATAACGAGCCCTTTCATTTGATATATGACTCAATTAGGTTAAAATATTTTCTTTGCATATATGTGTTTGGGTCATCAATTTACATATGTGCACCAAATTTCAACTCAATCCGTTCAGTAGTTTCGGAACAAATTGGCCGTGACAGACGGACAGACAGACGCACGAGTCATCCTATAAGGGTTCCGTTTTTTTTTTTTTTTACAAAACCCTAAAATCATTCAAGTCCTTATCTATCTCGTCGTTCCTTCTATTCGCAGTAAAATAGTAATCATTAAAACCAGAAACCGATAACTACAACTTAAAAATGTTTGTTTATTAAATTGTCTACAAAAGGCTCTCGTAGTGTTGCGCCATCTGGCAGCAATTCCTCTTCAACTACCAATGTTTAAAACTAGATATTATGTTTTCTTGGACCTCCCATTTTATAAGCAGTAACTATATAATATTTTAGGAGTACTTATTTAGATATTCATTTCATTTTCTATAAATTAATACATATTCAAATATAAAGATAAAATAACAATAACGATACAAAAAATAAACATTATAAAAAACCTAATCTATGGGTGCCGCCAGGAGCGGGGCAGGGCTCAAGCTACCGGTGGTTAGGGCTGCAGAGAGAGGAACCTCCTCACAATGCGTGCCGTGTCGAGGAGTACTGCCTTCTGTATCTGACCCTTGATCCAGCCATCTAGCGAGAGTCTCTGGAGGTGTTGGTCGAGACTTCGCTATAAGACCGTTTGCCGAAACAACCATCGGGACAATGATCGTCGAGTCAACATCCCACATGGTGGTCACCTCGTGAGCCAAGTCAAGGTACTTACTGAGCTTAACCTTCTCGGCCTTCACGAGGTTCTAGGAGTACTTATTATTATTACACTATCAAGGTGCGAAAAATTGTCGGTGAAACTGCAAAACCGCGTAAGTAACATTTTAAATAAGAAGCAAAATGGACCTTTTTACTCAGACGGTAACGTTTATTTTGCTCTATCATATTTTTTTTAGTTACGCGGTTTTTCAGTATCAGCGACGATATTGCGCCTCGTACAGTTAACCGATAAGAGCTGCTTTTAGTTTCATCACTAATCAGTCACACCAAGACGCGTCGTAAAAAAGGTGTTAGATTTAGTTCCACCGTGGTCACGGCAATAAAAGTTGTAAATGAACATGAGACGTTGTAGGGCTCCATAATTAAATACATACATCAGTTAACATTTTGAACGCCACAGTCGGCTCTGGCCGCCAACTGAAAGTCGTGCCACTGACGCCACCGACGGCCACAGCCGACACAAGTTAGAGATTAAAAGAGACTTTGTTTCGTATGGATTAAGTTGTATTTTGCTTAGCATAGCAAACATGTTTGGCGTGTGAGTGACGCATTTTGTATTTGACGTACGGCATTCAAAGGGTTAAATCATTGGGTTTTGATTTTAAAAAAACTAGTAATATGTAATGATAGGGCCGAGAATGTGATTAGATAGATGAAACCAAATTAAGAACATGAATTCGGTGTTTTATTATTTTAATGTTTTTCTTTTGACAGTTATGCAACCGTTACGCAGCCTTTATTTAATTTAATTTCGATAAAAATATTCTTCATGACATGACATAACCCACTTGATATTCCGCAACAAATGCGGCTGCTCGGCACAGGATCAACTCTAAAAAATCGAGACATTCAAAAGTGAGCTTTATTTGTGTTAGTGCCATACATTTTTCAGTAAAATAGCCTTAACCTAATTGTGCAAAATGTGGTTACAGAATTATCAACAAATTACAAGAGTTATTTTTAATTCTGTAGCTTTAGCCCTACTCTGGGAATGAAGGTATGAGTTTACGCATGAATGTATTTTTCAGTGTAAATACGACGGGAGCCCGCGCCAGGCTATTTATTGTTTTCACTTTAAAAAGACTAACTTTCAAAAATTAATCGTCCTCTTATCCATTAACCTACCTCAAAGCAGCAGTGTTCCCATTGTTGTGTTCCGGTTTGGGGGTAAGACAGCCGGTGAAATGACTAGCATAGAGGCATTCCATCTTAGTCCTCAGGGTTGGCAGTGCATTTACAGTTACATTGTGCATTGCGAATGTCTATAAGTCACAGTTTCCACTTACCATCAGGTGGCCTGTGTGCTCGATTGCCTTCCTATGCCATAAAAAAAAACACAATATCAAAGCTGAATTTTCAATTTCTCACTTAGAGCCAATCCGATGACGAGCGGTTATGTTTGCTTAAGTACTGGTACACCGTCACATTGAAAGGTCCACAGCCGTCGTCGGGGCACGGCACCGTCACGGGGGAGAAGCCATCCCCAAACGTCACTGGCGCTGGCGGAGATACCACCACCACTTCTCGCACTATTACATGATTACCATCTCCGCTGGTCCGTCGCCTGGGGGACAGTATCTGGTAGCAATACTGAAAAGATGAATTATATATATTTTTTTAAAAACAGATCACCAATTACCCAAGATCAACTAGGAATAGGAACAAATTGTTCTTACCACGCTCTAGAGTCAAGCTTCACAAAAATAACTCTTACAACACAGTTGCCTAAGTTTATTGTGCAATGTCCTGTGAGCCAATTCAATAAAATACTTACGAAATGGCTTCTAGATAACTGTTTTTACTCTGTTTAGGACTATTTTGCATAGTAGCATTTATTTTTAAGGCGCTAACAATGGGCCTCATAAGAAAGCTCAAGGTCACTCAGAGGGCTATGGAGAGGGCTATGCTCGGGGTTTCTCTGCGTGATAGAATCAGAAATGATGATATCCGCAAGAGAACTAAGGTTGCCGACATAGCCCGAAGAATAGCTAAACTGAAGTGGCAGTGGGCGGGGCACATCGCACGCAGGACCGATGGGGTCAGAAGGTTCTTGAGCGGCGTCCGCGGACCGGGAGACGAGCTGTAGGTAGGCCTCCAACAAGATGGAGTGACGACCTTGTAAGGATCGCGGGAACGCGGTGGATGCGAAAAGCACAAGACCGGTCTGAGTGGAGAGCCTTGGGGTAGGCCTATGTCCAGCAGTGGACGTCTTTCGGCTGACATGATGATGATGATGATTTATTTTTAATGTGGATTAAGACTTTTGTATGCCAAATTGTAGCAGAACATATCCATCTACCTACTACTACTGACATGTATATTTATAAGATCTGTGTATGTACTTGCAAATAAATGAATTTGAATTTGAATTTGAACCAAGAGAATCACATTGAAATTGATGGACAGTTCCGTGTTAAAACTAAGTTGATATGACTATTCGAAGTTATTTTTAGAGCTACCTTCGCTGTCCGTCCGTCCTAATTTCAAAGAGCTGTAACTTTTGAATAGACAGAGGGTTGTTTTTAGGGTTCCCTACCCAGAGGGTAAATGCGGAACCCTATTAGTAAGACTCCGCTGTCAATCTGTCCGTCTGTCACCAGGCTGTATCTCACGAACCGTGATAGCTACACAGTTGAAATTTTCACAGATGATGTATTTCTGTTGCCGCTATAACAACAAATACTAAAAACATACTAAAATAATTATTTAAGGGGGGGGGGGGGGGGGGTTCCATACAAAAACGTGATTTTTATAGATAATGGTACGGAACCCTTCGTGCGTGAGTCCAACTCACACTTGGCCGGTTTTTTAATAATAAAGGCGACCAACATAAGAGAGAGTAAATCCATATAAAAAATAAAAACAAGGCTCGCACTGATTCGGTTCTAAACCGAATTTAAACTGGAATATAATAATACCTACTGTGCAAGGGTACAGAACCCTCAGTGCGCGAGTCTGGCTCGGAAGGTTTCTTTTAACTGGAGTAGTTTTTAGTAAGCTTCTTGGTTTGGGTCTAAATAAGTGCTGAACGCGATAACAAGGTATTTTAAAACAAATTTAATTAACTATAAAAAGTTTAAGACTTGTTGGTAATTATTTAGCTCTGCCTAACCCACTCTGGGAATGATGGCGTGAGTTTATGTATGTATGTATGTATAAAAAGTTTTCGCGCCCTTTGGCTAAACTCGGACAATTCTTAAGCCGAAGTTGTTGCTTAAATATACTTACGTCTGTAATAGGAATATCCAGCTCATGTACATAATACGGCACTGGCTCGGTGATGAAAAAATGTCTTACACGGAAATCATAAATATTTTTACAACCGACCTCCTGTCCTGCAAAAAATAAACAGGTTAGTACTAAAATTCAGGGATAAGTAATTCCTCTTTAAGAAGGCAGGATAA
Source organism: Acleris emargana (assembly GCA_927399475.2). Classification (NCBI taxonomy): domain Eukaryota; kingdom Metazoa; phylum Arthropoda; class Insecta; order Lepidoptera; family Tortricidae; genus Acleris; species Acleris emargana. The sequence continues at coordinate 27,561,145 of OV656836.1, read as the reverse complement.
GAAGTCAAAGTCAACGTCAAAGATCTTTATTCTTCAATTTAGGTGTAATATAATGCGCCTATGAATGTCAAAAAGCATTACCACCGGTTCGAAAAGTAAAACCTTTACCCAAGAAGAACCGGCGTAAGAAACTCGGCGAGGTATATATATTTTTTTAAAGATTACATCGAACATACGAGTAAGTTTACAATATCACGGAATTTTGGCACAGTAGGTTTTTTTAAGCGCAAGATTACCAATGCAGGATGTACGACTCACTGCCAAACATCCCTATCCATGATATTTACTTTATAATATGCTCGAGAAATTAGTATTTTGTTTTACGACAGATTTAAATTTAGAGTCAGTAAGGTCAGTATTTTTTTATAATTTTAGCTTTCCTGTGCTCCTGGTTGCTTTTGGCTTATCAATGTTCGTTGGGAAATTGTGTAAAATTCTTCCAAACAAGGATAATTATTTCAAATGCATAAAGCGACGGCAGTGTTAGAGTATCTATTTCCTTGAAGAATTCCCTCAAACACACACGTAACTCCAAGTTATAAATAAGCAGGAGTAACAAATAACACCTTTAAAATTGTAGGAAGTGTGGCTGGAGAGGGGCGCGTCTGCGCAGGCGGCGCGCAGCAGCGCGGCGCAGGCGAGCGCGAGCAGCGAGCGGGCGGCGTCATGGCGAGTGCCGGCCGAGCGCCGGCGCGGCGCAGCTCACAGTGGCGCATACTCATACTCAAACTCGCCTCGCATCTAAGCAGACGTAGCTAATCGACTGGAATGCTGTCTTGCTTCAAAGGAATGGTGTGCTTATCTGATATAATTACCTCCACCATGGAATTACAATAAAAATACATTTTAATAAACACCGATTATAATAACAGCACGGTAAGTGAATGCAAAGAAACGTTAGGCAGTTAATTTACAACTTTTCAAAAAAAAAGCATTATTGTTTTTTCGAGTTTAAAATAGCTGGTTAAAAATTAGACTACCCGTACTTCTTGGTTTTTCTTTATTTAACTTAAATTCGTCGTTACTAATTTATTAAAGAAATGGTCATTGAAGAATGGAATGGTCAAATCGGCCACTGAAGTATGTGGTGTAGTAAAAAGAAGGAAACGCAAGAATGAACGACCGGAATGTTGGGATAGAGAGGTAGATGATGTAGTGAAAGAGAAGAAAAAGTGTTGGTTGGATTTTGTAGCTGTAGATCCAGGACAAGATCTAAGCGACAGAAAGAAAAAAGAGTATAATAGATCAAAGAAAAGAGTGAAAGACGTTGTGGCTAGAAAGAAAGATTTACTGAATGAAAAGTATGACAGGAGTTTCTCTGACAACTTCCAGTCGAATATTAAACTCTTTTGGAGCTTCATTAATTCGGCTCGGGGGAAATCGGAGAAAACTAAATTAAACGCGGTGAGGGATGAGTCTGGAGACTTAATATGTGAGGAAGAAAAAATGCTTGATAGATGGAAAACTTATTTTGAAAGCTTGTTTGAATGCGAAGATATTTGTCGTGAGCCAGAAAGCATGAGTAAAGATGCAAGTAGCGAAGATGAAAGTGTGATTAGTATGAGTGAAATAATGAAGGCTTTAAAAAGTATGAAAGCGGGAAAGTCAGCAGGTTGTGATAGAGTGTCGATAGAAATGCTGAGGAGAGATGGCGTGGTGGGTAATCTGTTGTACCGTCTTTTCAATGCATGTTGGAGTAGCGGCCGAGTCCCGGAAGATTGGGTCAAGGCCGTTATCGTCCCTCTGTATAAAGGAAAGGGATCACAGCAAGACTGCAAAAACTACCGCGGTATCAGCCTCCTTAGTGTTGTCGGCAAAGTATATGCGAAGATTTTAATTGAAAGGGTATTGAATGTTACGAATGACAAAATCTGGGATGTACAAGCGGGATTTCGAAAGGGAATGGGATGTACGGATCAGGTCTTTTCACTACGGTCCATCACAGAAAAGTTCTTGGCGGTGAACCAAAAGGTTTTCTGTGCTTTTGTGGACCTGGAAAAGGCCTATGATAGGGTAGATAGAAAGGAGTTGTGGACGGTGCTGTCTATGTATGGAGTGAGCAGCAACCTGGTGCAGGCTTTGAGGTCCCTTTATGAGGGTTCCAAAGCCTGTGTCAGAATCAATGGCGCATACTCGGCCTGGTTTAACATCTGTAAAGGTGTTAGACAGGACTGTGTTGCCTCACCATGGCTGTTCAATCTATTCATGGACAGTTGTATGTGGGATTTGAAAGGGTATGATAAGGGTTTGCGTGTGCAAGAGTTGCTAATCAAATGCCTCTTATATGCCGATGATCAAGTTATACTTGCCCCATCGGTACTTGAGTTGCAGGAGATGGTGACAGTGATGAATGAGGGATTTAAGCAAAAGGGGATGAAAGTAAATGTTACCAAGACCAAGGTCATGGTGATAGAGAAGGATGAGGAGATGACTGAGTGCGTGATAAATATAAATGGTGAATTAGTAGAACAAGTGAGCGAATTTGTGTACCTGGGAAGTATGTTTACAAGAGATGGTAAGTGTGAGAAGGATATCGAGAGGAGGGTGAATGCGGGCAATCAAATTAATGGGGCCCTGTACTCCTTTGTAAGCAGACAGGGCGTTTCACAAAAAGCCCGGCTGGCTGTTCACAATGGAGTGCTGGCACCTACCCTGATGTATGGTAGTGAATGTTGGGTGTGGCAGGACAAGCATGTAAGTCGTGTAAATGCAGTTGAAATGCGCTCTTTGCGTAGTATGTGTGGTGTGAAACTGATTGATAGAGTAAGAAATGAAAAAATCAGAGAGAAATGTGGAATAAAAGAAGATGTAGTGACTAAGATTGAAAAGGGCATGCTTCGATGGTTCGGTCATTTGGAAAGGATGGATGAAAGAAGATTGACGAAAGAGATATACAGATCGAAAGTGAGTGGAAGGGTCGGAAGGGGCCGCCCTAGGCGTATTTTTTCGAATCAAATCGGAGAAATACTGGAAAAGGGCAGAATCTTAAGTACCCGAAACCGACGTGCGTGCATGACTCGATGTATGAATGTTGAAGAAGCGAAAGAAATTTGTCAAGATCGTAGCAAGTGGAAAGAAGTGGTCTCTGCCTACCCCTCTGGGAAACAGGCGTGATTTAATGTATGTATGTATGTATGGTCATTAAAAATACCGTATAATAAAGTTAGGAATACTGATGTCGTGATCTTAGCATGATATAAAATAAAAAAAGTAACTTTAAACAGAAACAGAACTGACTGTCATGTCATGTCACTCACTTGTCAATCATTCGCTCACAAATTTGTTATTTTGCGTAATTTAATTAATTATTAATTTGTAGACGCCATTAAAATAAATAAACTATTTTGCGTAGAATCGAAAGCGTGTCGTTAGAATCAAGTAATCCGTCAGACAGATAAAAAATGAACATGACAGTTGTATATTTTTTTCAATTCCTTTGGTAATAAATGGACTAATGGCACTATAAGTGTATTCCTAACATTCAGAATCCAACTTTTTTTACTGTTTTTACTTAATATAAAAAAGCTACTGCATAAAAAAATCAAAGATATTTTTACTGTAATTAGCAGTGTAAAATCTAGAAACGGTATTTTATTTTACTACCTTAGCACATAATGAATTACAAAATACAAATACAAAAATACAAAAATATTTATTTGCTTAACAACACCGTGTATACATAAAAAGACATATCTGGCGGACCCCAAACTAGGCTGAGCCTGTATCTTGGGACCCTGGAGTGCAATTTGTGAAACATATTAATTAATTAATTATACAATATAAATTACAAAGGCAAGGGTTTAACTAATATTACAGAGTGATAAGATAAGCGCACGCGCCTTATGGTGCTGTGTGCGTGTGTGTGTGTGTAAATGTGAGTGTGTCTGTCTCTGCAGCTGAATATGCACCGACAGGAATTGACATTAGCTGGCAAGTAGAAGGGCCTCTGTGTCTTGATATGATAAAGTCAGTAGCCACTTCCTCACAGTCACTTTAGCTTTACCAATTGCACAGTGTTGGATGCTGAGCACTTTGCAGATGTTATTATAAATACGTCGATGCATATAGTCTGGTGAACGCTTCGCGAGACCTGATCTGTAACTTGGCAGGGGGACCCTGAATATGCGTTTGGCCAATAGTTCGGTGTAGTTTGGTAAGTTTGTTAGCCCCGTATGCGCTCGACCTACAGCTTTTAGTACAAACAGCCGCCTTACACTCAGGAGTTTCGAATCCCGATAAAGAGCGTCAGTTGGGGAAAGAAAGGGCTTCTGCAACATCACTTTAATTACTGCGCGCTGCGCCCTCTCCAGTAGCAGCAGCGTACTTTTTGGGGTGCTGCCCCAGACCGTCACACCATATTGCAATATTGATTGGCACAGCGCACAGTAAACAATACGAAGTACTTGCTCCGACGTGCAGCGGCGGAGTTTCTTCATTATATAGATACACTTCCTGACTCTGCTAGATAGAGCAGCAATATGCTGTTTAAAGGAAAGATTCTCATCAATAATAAGTCCCAGGTATTTAACTTTTTCAGATCTGACTATAGAACTACATGCGCACGATGTGGAGCCAAGGACCAGGTTGTGACATTTGCTTGAGTGTATTGGTAGATGTCTATCAAGGAAAGCACGAGAAACAGACGTTTTTGAAAAAGCAAGATAGGTAGATTTACTCACATTGAGGGTAAGTAAATTGCTATCAAGCCACGCACTTATGTCTGACAACCCTCTTTCAGCGAGGCTAAAAACTTCCTCCCATGTCGATCCGTGAAACAACACCACAGTATCGTCTGCATAGCAGAGTACCTCCGCTCCATCCAGCCCAAGTCTAAGGATATCGTCAACATAGATAAGGAAGAGCGTGGGGCCGAGGATACTACCCTGTGGCACTCCAAAAGTGATTGGTAACTCATCACTTATGTACTCACCGACCTTAACAGCCTGGCGCCTGTTGGTTAGATAACTGCGGAACCACTCTAGAGTTACCCCTCTTATGCCTGAGGCATTCAGTTTACTAAGTAGGATATCAGTTGACACAGTATCGAACGCCTTACAAAGATCCAAGAAGACTCCCGCACATTTACCACCACGATCAAGATAGCTGGATATTGTATTCGATAGATAAATTGCTGCGTCTTCCGTAGACTTTCCTTTTCTGAAGCCGAACTGAATATCTGAAAGAACTTTGTTTTTCTCAAGGAAAACCGTAAGACGAGAATTGACTATTTTCTCTAAGATTTTAGAAAAAACGCAGAGCGATTGGACGATAGTTGTTGGGATCATTTTTGGATCCATTTTTATAAATGGGAGACACTTGAGCCAATTTCCAAAGATCGGGGAAGCAACCAGATATCAAACTTAAATTACAGATATGAGTCAGTGGCTCTAGAATTAAATCTTTGATTTCTTTTATGAACAGTGGCTTGACAAAATCTGGACCCGGTGCACTGTCAGCTTTGAGATTAGAAATAATTGTATCCACTTCATTGACATTTGTTGGACGGAGAAAAAAGGAGTTTGCAATTGAATTACTTGATTTTACTTTTGATGCTAAAGATGATTGAGTCTCAGAAAGTTTGGACAAGATATCAAAAGCCAAGCTCTGACCGACCGATGCGAAGTGCTGATTACATATGTTCAATGAATCTTTTGGAGAATTGGACAAAATTGTCAGATCGATTGCGGAATTCATACTATTGTTATAGTGACAGATATTTTTTATAGATTGCCATAATTTCTTTGGGTTATCCCGAGCTTCTGTCAGTTGTTTACTTTGGTGTTGGTTTTTCAAGTTGTACAGTAAGTTGTCAAAGAAATTTCTATATCGCCTATAAATGGTCTGAAGGACATGATCGTTAGGTGCAGCTCTTGCTCTGCTATGCAGTCTATCTCTGTGCTTCATACACTTTATTAGGCCGGGTGTGATCCAGGGTTTGAGGTTTAGTTTAGATCGGCTCACCTTTATCTTATGGGTGTTAGTGTTTATTGCAGTGGATATAATTTGGTCAAAAAGTGTGACCGCGTCGTTCACATCATCAGAGTTAGTTACCTTAGACCAGTCAGCCTTCTGTAGATCTACGGTTGCAGCAACAAAATCAGTTTTTATAATCCAGCGTTGCCGTTGTTTAGGTTTACAAGGAGCAGCAATTGCGGCCATAGCAATGTCGTGGTCAGTAATAGAGCACTGGCAGACGGCACCGACAGAGCTAGATTTAGATTTGATAAAAATGTGGTCCAAACACGAGCCGTTTCTTGTTGCAATGGTAACTGCAGGGAGAAATTCGTGCATCGCCAGAAGGTGCAAGTAGTCAGAAGATTGATTATGTGAAGAATCTAATATATTAATATTTAAGTCTCCGATAACCACCAAGTTGTGAAAACCCTTAGATTCACCAAGTACCAGATTCAGAGAGCTAAGAAAATTGTCTCTATTGTGGAACGAAGGGGAACGATAAATTCCAAAGATTTTGAGTTGATCAGATAAAGCCACTGCAAGACAATTTGCGTCGTCAAATCTAGGTTCGACAACAGAGACATTGAGAGCTTCCTTAACATATATGACTATACCTCCGCTTTTGTTAATATGCTTGGATGTGTGGTAAGCGTTATATCCTAAAAGACGGTTAATTACTGAGCATTCGTGTAACCAGCATTCGGTAAGTACAATTAGATCGAAAACGGTGTCCATTTGCTGTAAGGCTACTTCGAAAGCGTCGAAATTTCGTTGCAGGCTTCTGATGTTGAGCGTCATGAACTTCAAAGAGTTAACATTTGCGAAAAAAGGCTTACATTGACTGATAGATTCGAGTCTCTGACAGTTAATGGCAACGGTTTGATCAATATCAATTTCAATGTCACGCGACGCCATAGATAATTAAAACATTAAGAAAAGGTTGAACTTCTAGACTAGACCATAAAGTCAGTGCTCCGACAAAATGACTCAGCAATGAAACAGGCACAATTCTTGAAACTATATATGAGGCTAGTGTGTATGGACATATGTGTGACATTACAAGTGCGAGGTAATGGTGTGGGTGTGTGTGCATGCTGGCAGCGCTACTATTTACTAAGACTACTAAAAATGTGCGTATAGCTAAGTGAAGGTTTACTAAGAAAAACATTGTTAGATAAAACTTATTAAGCTGTAAAAGAAAATTGTAATAAAAATAGCTAACAATCGTCGACGCGAAAAGTCTCGCAGGCCGTGGAATCCGTCGAGTGGTGAACATCAGAAAGAATGCCAGGAGTAGCAGATGCCGGAGAGGCCTGATTGACAGGGGGCGAAGTTTGATCCGTTTTGCTAGTTTTTTCAAGATCCGCTTCTCCACGTATTGCGATAACGGGACCGCCCTCCCTCCTTCGCATTTTTGTTTGTCAATTGAATCGGCGGTTGTTAATTGAATTATGTATAACCACTTTTTCTGGGTTCGGCAACTAACTGGAGTTTTCATAGCTATATAACTTAATATGAAATGCTCTCCCGTCAGTTATGTATATATGGGGTGTTTGTTTTTCGGTGCAAGGACTTTTTGCCATTCTAGAGGGGGTCATTTTGAACATTTTTGACAGTATTTACTATTATGCAAATCTTTATAGTTTAGAGATATTGTCCGCTTTATTTAAAATTTTCATTTGATCAAAAGGCAAACGTCTAAGCACCCTGTACCTATACTGGTCGTGATCTAGAAACAAGATAAACTTCAAAGTTCAAAGAAATTCAAAACTCTCTGGAGTTTGTGTATAATATATTTAGAGTTGACTCCACTGCATTTCTTATTCCTTCTAATCGGCAACGAAGTGGCGAAGCCTTCAATTTAATTGATGTTAAACATTTTTCTGGCTAAAAATATATATTCAAAGTAGTTTTTATTGGAAGTATAACAGTAATTAATTAATAATAAATTATTTTCCTATTTTTAATTCTTTTTCCATAAATTTTACTCGAGCAATGTTACTTGATGCCAAGTGAAATTGCACGGAAAAAGTGTAATTGGAAATGCTGAACTTAACTTACTTAAAAATAATTTATTTTTAATCTAAAATGCATTCGCAAAATTGAAGCAGTACTTGAACACTTGCTAACTATTTTAGAAAACCAAAACGCAAGAAAAAATATTTTTCAGAGCTAAATAACCCGGCAGTACTGGACGACAGTCACGTGGAAGGGTCCATCTCCTCCGGCAGGAGTTGTCACGTCGATGGGGGAGAAACCGAACGGTTCTAACTTTACTGGAGGACAGACTGTCAGCTCTTCGCGACGGAGGTCATAGTTACCGTCGCCCTTCGGGTTCAGAGTAAGATAGCAGTACTGTAATGAAAGGATGTTACTTCATTTTTTGCTTAAACTCAGAAGTAGCTTGTCGCAATATTGGTAGTGTTTTGAATTTAGTACTTATTTCAGTACCAGGTACTAAAGGAGTCCGAGCGTTTGTATAGTCAAAGAAACAGATGGCTTACCAGTTTGACATAATACGCGAAATAGCCTCACACGACTAATGACATGACTATTTAATGACTTGTGGGAGGACCTTGTGCAGGGTCCGTCCGGGTTGGTATAATTTTATTACTTTTATTTTTTTATTTTATACCACCATCTTATCCATTAACCTACCGCCAAGCAGCAGTGTTCGCATTGTTATGTTCCGGTTTGGGGATAATACAGCCGGTGAAATGACTAGCATAGAGGCATTTCATCTTAGTCCTCAGGGTTGGCATTGCATTTGCAGTCTTGTGAATGCGAATGTCGATGGGTCACAGTTTCCACTTACCATCAGGTGGCCTGTGTGCTCGTGCTGTGTGCCATCTTAAGCCATAAAAAATAAAATGTAGAAAATACATAACCCGGCCAATTGACGTATTATGTCGAACTGGTAAACAATCAAATTCCTCGACTGTATTTGCAATTCTACTCGAATACTTCAATAGTTTGAAGCAGATAAGCACGTAAATAGTTCAATTTTAGCCCAATATTTTTAGTAAAAATATGTAGATATACGTAAATTTTCATGTGCTTATAACTGCTATAATAGGCCTTGTGACAGATTCTGTCACTTGTTCAGCCTTGGGTTTGGTCGGTAATACTCACGTCCGTTATAGGGATTGAAAACGTTGGCAAAACAGGTTCTATGTCGAAGGAATATTCCATTTGTAAATCCAATTTATTCACATCGTCTCTACCTGCAAAAGAAGATCACTTTAAATACCATTACTTACTTACCCCCTTACTTATAATGGTTGTATAGTGGTGGTATAGCTATACAACCATTATTAGTAAGGGGGTTAATGTTTATTTATTTAAGCGACACCTACTATGTAGTTATATTCTACTGGAAAAAACTTTATGCTGTAAAAATTGGCCATTTCTCTTTTTTCTGCGTGTCAGTTGATAAAATTCCTAAACTCGTCAATTTAAAGTAATGTAAAGACTAAAGTAAACTTCTAAATGTCATAATCGTTTATTCCTTAGTCAAATCAGTCATGCAATAACTATAAAAAGTATTCCAACATACATACATTTACACAAACTCACGCCTTCAGTCCCATAGCTAAATAATAACCAACAAGTCTTAAAACTTCTTGATAATTCTGTAACCACATTTTGCAAAAATAGGCTAAGATGTTTCCCAGTGTATTAGTGACAGGTGGCAAGCCCATCACCTAACAGTACTGCAAGCCTTTATTCCCTTAGTCGCCTCTTACGACATCCACGGGAAGACATGGTACTATTCTAACCCGGCAACCACACGGGTATTCCAACAATTTCAAAATATTACCTATCGGAAGATGTGTACAGTTATTCTTCCATGCGCAGGCGGCGCAGGGGAGCGCGAGCAGCGAGCCGGCGAGCGGCGACATGGCGGCGGCGAGTGGCTGCGTGCGCCAACGCAACTGTTATAGCAATACACCTCTAAGCAACCGAAGCCAATCGCTCGAAGTAGTCATAATGATTAGCTTATCGCATAGCAAGTAAGTGTGAGTGTGAGTTAGTTTGTTACTCCTTATCGCTGAAATTAGGAATGGAGATAGCTTTTACCCTAAATTAACAAAAAAAGCCTTTATTAAGCTACTTTTCATTAAGGTTTGTGGTGTTGTCAGGTTAGAATAGTGCCACTCCATGTCTTCCCGTGGATGTCGTAAGAGGCGACTAAGGGAATGGAGGCTTGTGGTACTATTAGGCGATGGGCTTGCAACCTGTCAATAATGCACTCGTAAACATCTTAGCCTATAATTGTGCAAAATGTGGTTACAGAATTGTCAACAAGTTCTTAGAGTTGTTGGTGATTCTGTAGCTCTGCCTTCCCCACTCTGGGAATAAAGGCGTGAGTTAATGTATGTTGTTACCTAACAACGTTGTTCAAGGTTGTGGTGGTCTGGAAGAGATAGCTTATTGACTGCGCGTGAAACCGGCTGTTCTATACCTACTTGTTATTGACCATGTACTGATCGGTTTTTTAAGTTGTATAGTATTGTAGTAATTGTTAAGTACTTAATTTATAGAAGGAAAAAGTTCGTGTTTACTGGTAGGTATACTGTTTCAATATTTACAAAAACCGGTCAAGCGCACTGAATGTTTCGTACCGCTGCTGCTGCACTGCAAGTATTCCGATGTGTATTCGATTTCGAGTCGATTCAGTGTGACTCACATTTTCGTATTTTTTTTGCATAATTTTTCTTTTTCGTTTAGGGTTTGTAATGTAATTATACCAAATTTGGTGCATATCATAAAGTTTACCGTTTAAAGATTCAAAAAAAAAGTTGAAATAAAAGTTTCTTGTATAAGTACCACCTTTATTCTTTAACCTTCTTTAAATAAGTAATTTCGCCGTAGTAATACATATTCTGAAGACAAACCCACCGTCTATTAAAGTTCAAAAGATACATCACTTTAAAGTTAGGACGGACGGACGGACGGACACCGTAGGTATTTATTTTAGATTTCTTTAACTTTTTTTCTTTCTAAGGTTTTCTGGAAGAGATCGCTATTTAGCGATAAGATTATCTGTTGACTCACTTTGTAACCTTTTTTTGTAGTTACTTTCAAAGCTGTTTTCGTATGAGGTGTTCAATAAAGAATATTTGTATTGTATTGTATTGTGATAGGGACCGTTGGACTCCCTTCACGTAAGCAACTTTAAAAACGGTGAATAAATACCCGTTAAAATCTCTCCACCGCTCGTCGTAGTTATGGCGCGCTAACTGCGGGCTATTCTTGGGAGCGCGCTCTTGAGCGATATTTCCCTTCATTAAAAACCAAGTCCCGCTTCACTAAGCGCGGGTTATGAGAGCGGCGCCACAGCCGCCGGCAGCTGGCTCAGTCACAGATTACAGTCATACTAGTTAAAAAAAGAACCAATATGAGTTTGCGTTTGATCTCAGTCTCACCTGATATTAAGTGACGAGGTCGAAGGTGAAGAACTTCTTTACTGCTATACTCACGTGATAATTTCTCAGAGTAAAATATCCTGTCCTTCTAATATTATTAATGGAAAAGTGTGTGCGTGTGTGTGTGTGTTAGTTTGTGACTTCATCACGCCACGGCTAAACGGATTTGAGTGAAATTTGGAAGAGAGAGAGCTTATAGACCGGATTAACAGGCTACTTTTATCCTGGAAAATTTAAAATTGAGGTAATAACGACATTTGAGATCTACCCAGTAGCTAGCAGTATACATTTTTCACTTTGTTTTGTTGCTAATCCGTTTACGAAGGACAAATCAACAAATAACAAATACACTTTTGCAATTATTATATACCAATGACCCGCCCTCGCTTTGCTTCGGTATACGTGAGTTTTCTGTGAGACCCGCACATAATGCAGAATATATTATACTTATCTACTTTATGTTTAGTACAGAAAATCTTCCTCTTGAATCACTACCTTTTGATGAAACCCGCATTAAAAAAAGTCTAACAGATCTAAGGACCATATTAATAAACTGATCTCGGCTGTAATCCTCGTCTCAAGATGCGTCAAAAATGACAGTTTTATATGGTTTGACGTTTACTTTGACGTATCTTGTGACGGGCGGCTCACCCAAGATGAGTTTATCAATAAGGCCCTAAGTGTACATACAGAGGGACAGACGGCGGGAAGCCACTTTGAAAAACGTTACAAACTTAAAACATAAAATGAAACATTATTTACTAAATATCCAATTAGCCAGCACTTAGCAAACGTCCTGTATTCATTGCATTATTATTATTATTTTGGTTTTTTTTTTCCTTGTCATTCAAATTATGTACTTAATATTTAAAAATAATGTAAACATACACACTCACACGCATGCACGCACACACAAACACACACACACAACACACGCAATAATTATCTCATGTTCAGAAAAATTTACAGTAGGTATCTAATTTAGTTTAAGCATTAGGTACTCTTTATAAATAGTAGTGAGATGGATTGGGAGCGCTCTCCTCTCTCTTCAATCTGGTGGCCCTGACAACCAGCGTCAAGGCTAGTAAGCCGGACACCATGCTGAGTGGCAACCTTTTCGGTGTTAATTTTAGATTACGTACTCTAAGTTTGTATTACTCTACTTTTTAAAATGTTTTTGTTTTTGTTGTTGTTTATGTTAATTTTATTTTAGCACCGAATAAACGATTTCGATTCTATTCTATTTTGTTTTACTTTATGTTATACTATGTGAAGTAGAAGGGATCAGCAATTATGTTAACCACTTCAAGTACACCGTTAATACCACAAAAAAATATCACGATTGATCGCGTAACGTTACGCGCAAGTAAAAGGTCAATATAGGAATTGCTTTTGTAAAAAAATAAGCTACAGTAAGTATGTTATTTTATCTTATTGGCGGGGTCCTTACGAATACACTTTGACCCTATGGGGTATTTTGTGTTATTACCCCTTTTTTAGCGCTTAATCCAATGCAGCCTCCACCCCTTCCAGAAAGCGGATGGTGGAGTGCAATGATAATGCCTTGAAATCACGTGGTTCTGGGCCACAACCGAGGATTTTCATTCTCACTCCGGCGAGCGCACCACATTGACACAATAAGAGTTTAATTGTTTCAGCCTCTTCGCCGCACATTCTACAATCTGTGTTGTCATAAAGTATAGTAAGTACACTCAGCGGCACGGAATTTAACCCAAATATATAACTTCGATTTTTTTTATGTTCTACTCATTTTGTTAAATAAATATCAATCCTACATGGTGCATTGTTATTGACAATAAATTTTCTTTGTCTATATCCGCTATATTTCTTTTGTTTTAAAAAATAAAGTCAACTTATTGCAAAACCGCACAAATCGTTGTTAAGTCACTTTAAGATTTTACGACTTTATGTGTATTAATTGCTGTTTTTATCAATTAATTGCATTACAATAGATACGAGACGTTATTTTAACGACAAAAAGCTATCGAAGATGTCATTAACACCCGCACAAGTCGCTCAAGCAGTATTACTTGTAGAACAAGGCCACTCTCAGCGACAAGTGGCCACCATCTTAAATGTAGAGCGTTCTAACGCGAAGTACGCATTAAAACGATACCGAGAGATAGGACTCTACACGAGAAGACCAGGCAGTGGCGGAGTGAGGTGCACGTCCGCCCGTGATGACCGCTTCATAATTCTGGAAGTGCTTCGAAATCGCTTTCTCACCGCCGTTGAGATAAGACAGAGACTCCATCAAACAAGAGGCGTAAATGTTAGTGAACGTACGGTTAGAAGGAGAATTCAAGGACGTAACCTACGTGCCCGAATGCCAGCCAGAGGCCCCGAACTCGAGCGACATCATCGCGTAGCAAGACTTCAGTTTGCACGGGAACATTCAAACTGGACTCTAGAGCAATGGGCCAATGTTCTATGGACTGACGGATGCCGAGCCGCCTTGAGAACACCAGATGGGCGAGAACGTGTGTACCGGAGACGTGGTGAACGATTTTTTGCAATAACCACAAGGCAAACAGTAAGTTTTCATGGGGGTTCTGTAATTGTTTGGGGTGGGATTAGTTCAAACGCTCGCACAGAGGTAGTGATTGTGGAAGGTCGTCTCAACGCTACACGATACATCGAAGAAATTCTTCAAGATCACGTTGTGCCGTACGCGGAATTCATCGGAGCCGAATATTTTTTACTAATGCATGATAACGCCCGAGCACACAGTGCACAGGTCGTCGAGCAATACGTATCTGATGTTGGAATTCGGAAACTTCAGTGGCCAGTCCGAAGTCCGGACATGAACCCGATCGAGCACGTCTGGGACATGTTAAAACGGCGTGTGAAGCGAAGTTCCAACCCACCATAGAACCTTCGTGAGCTGAAAACTACTTTAGTGGCTGCTTGGGAAGAGATTCCACAAATGGACATCAAAAACATTATCCACAGTATGCCGGACCGTATGCAAGCAGTGATCAGAGCCAGAGGTGGAAACACACGGTACTGATTTTGTTTAATTAAAGTTCTTCTGTTTTATCACTAACTGAGTTTTAACTCTTTCTTACGTTTTTCATCTTTTAATCGTAAAATCAAACAAAACGCTCTCTAAACAACTGTTTAATCACCCATAATTAAATAATAGTAATATAACAACCACAATGTCAACAAAATTAAAATAACAAATTGGGTTAAATTCTGTGCCGCTGAGTGTATATATTTTATTGTAATTTTATTGTTATGTGAATTTCACCAAATAATTCGATAGACTATTTAGGTACTATTTTTACTATTACTTTTTCAATTAAACTTAATTTAGGTTGGCAACGCAAAGGCAGTCTTAGGATGGCAGTCTTAACATTGGTATCTTGAGAATTCAATTATCTATAGGTCTCAAATGTCACTTACCATCAAGTATACTCTGTGCTCATTTGTCCTTCTATATTCGATAAAAATAGAAACAAGCACTAACGCATGGACTTTTTTAAAGCGAAAAAAAAAACTTTTTTCCTTCCGTTACCACTGTGCGCCTTGCAGCGACAGCAGTGAGGCAGCTGCGCCGCCGCGTGCATATTCATCGGCGGCGATTATGCCGCATGAATATGCGAGCTCGCACCCCGGTAATGCGCATGCTCATTTCAGGGCTCCGTGGGACACTGGGCGGCCTCGGGAGCCATGTTGGACAAATTTTGCGTTAATGTGTATTTAATATATTTCTCTATATAAGTATGTATATCGTTGTCTAGTACACGCCTAGAGCTTAGTTTGGGACTACGTCAATTGGTGTGACATTGTCCCCTGATATTTTATTATTTTTATTAATGTAAGTTTTGGGCTCATTTGATTTTCATCAAATCGATAATCTTAATATTAATGCATCCCCAATACGTAAATTGACTATTAATCAAAAAATGCGTCCACCCGTTCGAAAACATTGAAGCCACAGAAATATCAACAAATTAGGCTTTAAACTTTATACATGCTTTATTGGTGCGAATTAAAAATATTTTTTATATGTTAGTAAGTAAATCATTCATTCACAACAATAACAAGTAGACAAAAATATTAACAATAAATTAAAAGGAAAATATAGTACGATATAGTAGGAGACCCGAACAGGAGACAACGACAGGAAATTTAATATGGTAAGTAATTTATGGCGAATACGTTGGCTGAAAATGTCGAGTATTATAATTAAATTTAAAATCAACTTTAAAATAAAAATAAACAAGTGCTTGTTTAATGGACAAATTACATTCCAATCGAAATTATGAAGCATATAGAATATGCAAACATTAGGTTGACTATTTTTTCCAGTCATAACTATATATATATATATAGGGTAGGAAGGTACATACTAATAATTTGGACCAAAACTAACGTTTGCATATTTAATGCTTCATACTTTCGATTAGTAAGTTATTTGTCTATTAAACAAGCAATTGCATTTTTTTAATGTTCATTTTTAATAATAAAAAAAGTACTGGACTGAAATTTTACAGCCAACCTATTGCATGCCATATATTACTTACCATTATTAAATTTGATGTAATAGTACATTGTGTATTAAGGTCGGTAAGTAAGGAATTACGATCGAGGCTCTAGTCTTTCTTTCTAGGCTTTCTGAGTCGAGGTTCGTAATTCCCGTACCGCCCGTGAAACATACAATGTTTTTCATCACATTTGCGAGTAAATAAATAAAATTATAGGACAGAAAAAACTTATAATATAATACACTAACTATTATTACGAATTACTTGAACTTTTTTTAAGCGGATGGCGGGCGAACTCCACAGATTATACAAATGTTTCGTTCAGAAACGTTAAGGGCAAATACTTACGTAGGTATACATACAGCCCTGAAGGAGTGTAAAAAAAAACGACGTTTTGATACAGAAAACTTAAAATCGATTATTAAGAACATTAATTGAGTATTTAAGTAACATGTAGCGAGATTGCAATGAAATTCCTGTTTAAATAACATTTTAAGACAATTTTTCAATTGCGTGTAAACTCTTTGCTTGAACTTGCATGACCAGTGTGCTGTGCTATAAATTAAAAAAAAATTACTTACCGACCTTGGGTTTCATGGTAAAAAGAAAGGTCGAGGGTTTTATATGGGGCATTGCGGCCAAGTTAACCTGTATGTTTAGATACTGTGTACGTGCAAGTGGGATGAAAAATACTTTTTATCGAATTAACAGCTGGGTGAACGTCGTCTCCTATTCTGATCTTAGACCAATATGTAGTGCTAGTGTTCCAAATTTGGCGTCAATAGTTTAGACGGGTTTGTTTTAGCTATAATACTTGTCATAATAATCATAAATAAAATGTCCTAGTAGCGCCCGTCGCACGGAATCAAATTCGATGTTCCTACAAAAATTGTGGAATATCTTGGATTTATTAATAAATATTGTTATTGAAAAGGGCATGCTTCGATGGTTCGGTCATCTGGAAAGGATGGATGAAAGAAGATTGACGAAAGAGATATATAGATCGAAAGTAAGTGGAAGGGTCGGAAGGGGCCGCCCTAGGCGTACTTTTTCGAATCAAATCGGAGAAATACTGGAAAAGGGCCGAATCTTAAGTACCCGAAACCGACGTGCGTGCATGACTCGATGTATGAATGTTGAAGAAGCGAAGGAAATTTGTCAAGATCGTAGCAAGTGGAAAGAAGTGGTCTCTGCCTACTCCTCTGGGAAACAGGCGTGATTTAATGTATGTAATGTATGTATGTTATATAAAAATGAGTCGATTTCACACTTTACGTAGTCCCAAACTAAGTCCTAGGTTTGTACCATGGGCACTAGATAACGAATACTCAACGAGGCACAAATACTCGCGCTCTTCACACGCTAGGTTCGTTGGCAGAGTCCAACCAACTAACCAAGGCTAACGTGTCGTCGTCGTCTATTACGGAGTACTGCATCGCGGTCTGGGGCAGCGCAGGTAAGTCTGCTATGCTTGAGTTGGAAAGAGCGCAGCGAGCGGTGATAAAGGTGATGCTCAGGAAACCTTTTCGCTATCCGACAGTGACTAGGCTAATGACTGTCAGACAACTGTTCGTGCTGAAGGCATTTATGCGCACTCATAGCTCTATAATTACGTCACCCATGCACAAGCAGCTGCTGAAGAGGAGACGATACAAGGTTCCCCTTCCAAGTCTTTATTCCTCATTTGCTAGACACTCACCATTATATATGCACACCCAGGTATATAATGCGGTCTGCAGTAAGGTGGACCTAAAGAATTCTAGGCCTCGTAAAGCCAAACTTCTTCTAAAAGATTGGCTATTAACGCTGTCTTATTCTGACACGGACGACCTGCTGACGTAACACATACATCACACACACACACACGCAAACACATACACTCACATTCACATAGACACGCACATGCACCACCAACAAATGACACACACATACAAATGCAATACTAGGTACAATAAGAATTTTGAATTGCTATTATTATTATTTTGCTTGCTTATTTAAAACAGTCTTAATTAACTGTCTAATCATACTGTGAACCGTCTCACCGGGTCCCAAGATACAGGCTCCGCCTAGTTTGGGTCCCACCGGAAATTCATACATTGTAACTTTCTTTGGACAAATAAACTTTATTATTATTATTATTATCGTTAATAAAATCACCAAATCCTTTTATAATATCAGTTGGAATATTCATGAATTTCGAAAAACACCTGTCACTGCTATAAAGCACTGCATGTCCCCTTTTTGATTGAAATTTCAAAGCAACCTGGGGTCAAAGGCATTTCAGTAACCGTCAAAGCAAACTAGACAGACCAATTTACGCGGAATATTAGAACTCCGCGCTGCAGCAGTGAGGTGGACGACATTAGGTTGGCAATTGCTTGAGTAGGTATTTAGTAACGAATATTCCAGTCTACCAAAGATAGAAGATAATTATACCAAATATATTTTGATAAAACGTGCAATTTCGTTAACAACATTCATCAAGACGCAAACGCGCGCCAAATTAATAAGTTCTAACAAAATCCGATACAATACTATTATAACTTTGAATTGCACACCACAGAGAGAAACAATTAAAACAAATAATCAAAATAAATTTATCATGATACTTTAAGTAAAGTGTGATTGCCGGGTGTCACTCCATGTCTTCCCGTGGATGTAGTAAGAGGCGACTAAGGGAATAAAGGCTTGTAGTACTGTTAGGCGATGGGCTTGCAACCTGTCACTAAATAGGTACGCTGGTAGGGGAAACTGGGGACACTTGATCACCATTTTGGTTTCTTGCTTATATTTTTTTCAAATTTAGTTCTATAAAAATAATACATACATGTTTATTACTACATGCATGTTTATTACTGTTCCCCATTATTTGATTATTATATTTATGAGTGCTTCATTTTTTTTTTGCATTTTCCCAAGACTTTCCAAAAGGAACAAGTGTCCCATATTCTGGGAGACTTGATCCCAGTAACGGGTAGACTTGATCATAGGGGATCAAGTCTCCCTATGCAAACTTTAAATAAATGAAAACCCGGTTTGGTTATAAAAGTATAATTTATTATAACAAAATTATAAATATAATTAGCTTTATATGTCTTAAGTGTAATTGAAGTTGAAGTGTGTGTAATTGAAGTATCTTGTAATAACTCTATTCATATCACAAATTATTAACTCTTAAAATAGAGCTTCAAAAGTCTTAGCAGTGTCTATATGAACTGACCATCACCTAAAGGTTAGACTTACATTAGCAACATTTGAAAATCACTTTGGTACTTAAAAAACTGACAAATTGAATGTATGGGACACTTGATCCCGGGATCAAGTGTACCCCATCTTGCCGTGATCAAGTGTACCCGGGAGTGCTCTTTTAAAAAGAAAAATTTTTTCATGTCAAGAGATAACCTTACTCAAATAAAATACATGTAAATGCAAACTTTAATAAACTACTTTCAATGATTTTGACACATACTCAGGGAATTATTGATTCAGTTATTTAAAAAAACAAATGAAAAACTTACCGAAACAACTGCAACAATGCTGACACAGGAAAATAAAAATGGCTGCACTGCTCTGAAGTGGTTTATATAGAGATGTCAAAATGACGTTTTTGGTTCACCATAGACCACAAAGACTTATGTTGCCAATATAAAAAATAGAAAAAGCGTTTAGTTTTTGATTTGTCACTGGGTGATCAAGTCTCCCAAGGGAACAAGTCTCCCAAGTCTCCCCTAAATATCTTAGCCTGATTGTGCAAAATGTGGTTACAGAATTATCAACAAATTAGAGTTTTTGGTAATTCTGAAGCTCTGCCTACCCCTCTCTGGGAATGAAGGCTTGGTTTTATACATACATACATAGGTACTTTAAGATAACCTCAAGCGTATACCCCTGAAATGGAGGCCAAGGCCGGTATTCTAGGCGTTAAAAAGATATCGTATTTAATCTGTTATGGTATTGTTATGACGTCAGCCACCATTACTGTCAAGTAAATGAGAGCTGTCAAAACGGTGACAATACGATAACAGCTCAAACACGATATGGTTTTTACCGTATTGAATAGAGGCACTGGATTAACGCAATAACAATAACCATCCATAACCGATCGATATAAGTACATATTTTCGAAAATTGACATTACGAGTTAACGCTCGACGCGACCGTCCGGTAGCATACGTCAATTCTATATACACTCATGGACAAATTTAGAGGAACGCAAAAATACAACTAGACTAATAAAACGTATTTTATACGTTGTAAGTCAGATAATGAAAAAAGCTTGGGTCATTTAAATAAAAGGATTATTACCTTAAAATTGATGTTTTTAATTGTTTTCTAATACTTCATTTGTTTTTGTTTTGCATTACCTAACTTAATGCGATTTTTTGGAAAATTTGAGTTTGTGCAACTCTAAATTGTATTTTTTTTAAATAAACGAGTATTTTTTGTTATAATTGTTAAAAATGCACACTTTAAAGAAAATAAAACAAAAAATATTGTCGCAGAAAACGACAACAATAATCCAAAAAAATTACATCATACTTAAAGGCATAGTCATTTGTTTTTTGTTCATTTTATGTTAACTGTAACGATACAAAATAATCTTCCGAATTAATTAAAAAATAAAATAAAATAAAAATCATGTTTTTTTGTTGTAAAATTATTACTTCATCCCGTTCCTCTAATTTTGTCCGTGAGTGTATTTTCGATAACGATAGAATAGAGTAGGATTGTACAAATCATGGTTAATTACAGGGTGCTTGGTGCATCGTTTGCCAAATTGAAATGGCGGATTGGTGGGGTCATTTTGCTATCTCTTTCGGCCTCCAAAAACACATTTTCACCCAACGGATTTATCATGCATATTTTAATAATCGTAAGACCTGCCAGGGTTAAAAAAAAACGCTGAACACATATTATATGGTCATACATAAGTCTACCAATATTAAAGCTGATCTAGGGCAACTGTACTAGTGTCTTAAAATAAAGTAAAATTCAAGAATCAACGTCTTTTAACGGCTAATTTATATGATCTTAGTCTTGAACAAAGCTTAATCAATATGCAGGTACTCTCTAAACGTCGCTCTAACTAAATCTCTCTCGGGGGATGTCCAATGTCTAAGTTCCTCTAGCACTTGAGTTTCTAATGCTCTCGGACGAAGTGTCGCGACACCGGGGACTCGAGCTGCAAGTTGCAACTTGTTAGATTATGTTAACTAGACTTTAGGTAAGTATTGACCTTCTTTAACGTTGAAAACCAATAGAGAATACACGGTAAGTCAAGGACACTATGATACAAGTTGGCTTAATGGTTAATTACAGTTAATAACATAATCATCATCATAACTTTAAACGTGGTACTGCAATAAGTTGTCAGAGTTTATGGAAGGTCGTAGTGGGATTGCAGATGAGCCGAAGGTTTAACGTTTCATCCGATTTTTTTAACAAATTTACGAGGGAAATAACATTTTCATTGCCGTACGTGCTTTTTACTTTATTTTAACCCACTGTATTTTATGCGATGGGCTTGCAACCTGTCACTAATACGCTGGTAAACATCTTAGCCTGATTGTGCAAAATGTGGTTACAGAATTATCAACAAGATTTTAAAGTTGTAGGTAATTCTGTAGCTCTGCCTATCCCTCTCTGGGATTACAGGCGTGAAGGTATATGTATATGTATGTATGTATTTTCCAGTATATTTCAAATTACATGAAAAACGCTGCGATAGCCCACTTTGCGAGCAAGTGTTTTAAAAATCATGTAAATCTCTATCGATTTTTGATACACGATGATTAAGGTCATTTTAACGACCGAGCGAAGCGAGGGCTAACAATTAATGGAGTCGGAATTTGTATTTGTGCGATATACTAGAGTTAGATGTCATTCGAATTTTAATTTTAGTTTAACACAACATTGTCATATCCACCGCGCAACGTAGCTCAATCATATGCGGTTACCTTTGTTTTGTTTTTCTGCAACCTTAAATATTTCTAGATTTTATAAAAACTAACCTAACCTATAGGGTTCTACACGATGGTACTAAAATAATTTCTGAATAATTTATATACAGGATGATTGGTAGCTAGGTGAAAAGCTTTAAGGGTGTGATAGAGCAGCTATCGAGTTACTTTCTCCATACTACGAGAACCCCGCGTTTGTTTTTCATCTAGTATAGAAAAACAAACTTTGTGCGTTTACTCAAAAAGTTATTATTAAAAAAAACTTGTCATGTAGCTTTAAAAACTTCCTAGGTCATAGTGATTCTAATCATGCAAGAAAACACTGTTTTTAAAAATTAATACACGACTTTTGGGGTTTTTCGTAACACACAAGGAAAAATTACAAAAATTCAGATTAAAATGATCAATATTTCCAAAACTAATAACAATTGCTGAATATACATGGGGGTTAAATCGATAGCTTATGAGCTGTTATATCACCCCCTTAAAGCTTTGCACCTAGCTACCAATCACCCTGTATAGCAATAAAATGATACATTTGGCTCCCCTTCAATATATAGTATGTTTTATTCCTAAAGTGGAAGAATTCAGTGAAGCAGAAATACTTCACGTTCCTGGGTGATGCTTGATAACTATGTTATAACTACCTAAGTTGCGCCAGGGAATATTGTTAAATACATCGATAGCTGTAACAACTTGCACCTGGCTGCAGTAAGGGCGAAGTGCGATCAATGCATGTTAACTATTCTTCACCATGCATAGAATATACTGCACAGAATGTATTTTTACAAACAGTTAAAACAAAACACAAATATTTAAATATTTCTAACAAGTATATTAGTTGTTGGTAATTCTGTAGCTCTGCCTACCCCACTCTGGGAATGAAGGCGTGAAGGTATGTATGTATGTATGTAAGTATATTAGCAATACGTGAAAGGGTTTCAATATTTTACTACTTTTCATATTATTAACATTATTAATAGTTACTCCAAAACTGTTCTGACAATTTATCATAAAAGTTGGAATGCTAGACCTATTAAACGTTATCATAGTAACCCAATGACAAATCGTTGGATATTAATCGATTGTCTTTAGTAACTTGATAGAAGATTAATTTTAAACACATAATTAGTCTCAAAATGAATGTGGTTTTTAATATATATTTTTTTAATTGGTGTTACAATATACGACTGATATCCAGAATGACCGTGACCATGGTAATAACAATGCTATAATAATTATTATAGAACTGTAATTACAAAGGCAACGCTCATTATATAATTGTTTTCACGCCTCGGTTACGTAGTAGTTGGTATTCTGATACCATCAACGATAGGTATCAATATTACTTAGTTGCTTATAGTTTGCGAGTAGAAAAACATATTTGCAGATTACAAATAATAATGTATACTAAGTAAACAGGCCCTAATATTTTTTTCTTCATACTGAGATGATTTTTTACTTCATTTTTTTTATACTAGCTCCGCGGCGTACTTTGAGTGAAAATAAAAGGGTTTGTTGCAGTCATTAGGAGTACGTCCCAGGTAAACATATATTAACGATATAAAATGAAAAATGTCAGGTCTATAACATTTTGTAATCTTTCCCAGTTTGCAATAACACAAGTGTTAGTGTAGTCCAGTAAATTGTTGCATTTAAAACATGTGCAGCGTCGCAATTGCATACAATTTGGCTTCACCTGCATACTCTATGCTCTCGGTGGGAACAATTAGGTGACATACCGGGCCTGTAGGGAGTGCAGGGGCGGGGGGCAGGGAGCGCGGGGGGCGCAATCTAGCAGGAATGCCTGCTCGGGAGATATATGTGCGCCCGCGCATTCAACGGTGATTTACGGCGTGATTGGATGACAAAGATTCTGGTCTTTTAGCTACAGGTAAGACGCAAGGGTATTTTGCACAGATGATAATTTTCAAAATTTCAATGCGGAAAGAAGTGGTTAGTGCAAGTATTTCTTCTATTTTATTACGCGGCTAGCGGTCCGGGGTTCGATTCTGGGTGTGGGCAAATATTTGTATGTTGATCGCATGTATTTTGTTCCTGTGTTTTTAAATTTTGATATGTATTTCTCCATTTAAGTAAGTTTGTCTCTACGTAAAAATATTTATCACTGTGGTGTGCCCATAGAACAAAGCTAGAGCTAAGTTTGCCTTGGTCAATAGATGTAAGATTGTCTCTTCTATATATTTAACTACATTTTCTTAATTAATACGTACAGTGGCGCCCGTCTCCCCAACATCTGCTACCAGCTGAACTGTCGCGTTCAAACTTTTTCAACTTTTAATAAACTCAGACTGTCCAATTTTAACTTAGGATTAGTTATGACCTAGAATTATTGGAAATACTAATAAAGAAAATTGATTTCTATAAATATTTCAAAAACCTTTTCCATATTTTCAATGACTAGGAATTATTTCAAACCTAGCCTACCTAGCTTTTACAACTTCATTCTTTCTCAAATTTACCAACACTAGAGGATGCCCGCGTACTTGTAGAATTAAATTTCCATCTACTCCCCCTTATTTTAACCCCTTAGGGGGTGAATTTATAGGACCCGCTGGCCTTAGTAGTGACCCTGGCTACAAAGGTAGTAGTTTTAGGTTCAAATCCCGGTAAGGGTAGATATTTGTGTGATGAGCGCGAATATTTATTTGTAAATCATGGATGTTTTTTTATGTATACATTATAAGTAATACATTGTAAGTTATTTAAGTATTTATATTATGGTTCTCTAGTACCAACAGTACAAGTCTAGTAAGCACAGTCAATTGGCGTGACATAGTCCCCTGATATTTACAATTATAATTTCCGAAAATTCCTTCTTAGTACACCCCTATTCTATCCAACAAATATTCCCTCTAAATTCCACGTTCCTGGATCCAGCGGTTTTGGCTGTGCATCGATGGATAAGTCAGCCAGTCAGATTTTTCTATAATTATAGATAGATTAACCTTCACCGCGTATTCTAGTGCTACTAGGGGACGAATCACATCAATACCTTAATTGCTATTTGATAGCCATCTACCAAATAGCTCGTTGACAACACACAACACGACCCTCATTCGTCGTCATCAAAATTGTGTCCATGGTGGAAACTCGGCATTCTCTTTGACGCGAGCACATTTCAATATTTTAGGGGCTAATAGTTTACACACACTGCATCCAAATTGCGCGACACAATTCATGAACAATGTTAGCTGAATTGTCCAAAGCGTTTATTCTCTATAGTACTTGTAACAATGGCGAGTTCATCGTTGTCGAAGTTTATGTCGTTAATGTTTAATAGTTGTTACTGATCTGGGAGTTAAATTGACTAATACTAATTTATTTGCTTGAAACACGGTGGGTACAATAATAGTAGTTTATGCAACTGATGCATAATGAGAGGTCTTAAAATACGAGTGTGGTTTTATGAAATGAGCGTCAGCGTTTTAGGATCACAAAACAATGGCGGCAATTGGATCCCACGTCAAGAGGAATGGTTTTTGAAAAATCGTAGACAAACGAATGAATTCCTTATTCTCAAGTCACTCGAGATCAAATGTTGTGCGGTTTATATTAAAAGCATACTGAATGGACGTTTCTAGTCTTTATATGAAATAAAATACCTTTGCTTTACAATATTTTTTCCTATCCTAAAAAGGTTTAGTTTAGGGTATGCTATCTAATTAAAAAAAAACAAATCCGTTCATATGTTTCAACGTTAAGGAGTAACTAAAACAAGCACTAACACACACACAAACCTCCGTGTTTAAGATATAAGTGATAAATAAATATCAGGGGACAATCTCACACCAATTGACCTAGCCCCAAACTAAGCTCTAATAATAGATAATAATGAATTAGAAAGGATTTTAATTTAGAAGGGTTGAACTATTTTTAGCGCTGTAGTTGTTAAAGAATTAACCCCCCGACCGCTCGGGAACAGAGCTAAGCGGCGATACCAGGTAAATAAGTGTAAATGAGCGAGTGCCGCAATTACCGCTCACCGTTGTGCTGCATGCGCGGCAAATCCCCGCAGATCCCGGCTAATGGCGGCCATATCTAGCTGGTTAGCACTACGGAAACGCAAAATATCCCTACTCATATTGTAATGGAAAAAGTGTGCTTGTTGGTTGCCTTATTTTGCTCGTTTTACGCAGTAATAGAACACTTTTACATACATACATAGGTATATAATCTCACGCCTTTATACCCAGAGTGGGGTAGGCAGAGCTACAGAATTACCAACAACTCTAAAAACTTGTTGATAACTCTGTAGCCACCTTTTGCACAATCAGGTCAAGATGTTTACCAGTATATTAGTGACAGGTTGCAAGCCCATCGCCTAATAGTACTTACTACAGGCCTTTATTCCCTTAGTCGCCTCTTACGACATGGTTATTTGGGCCAAAATAGCTAGAGGGCTACAAAATAATGAGATAATGACTGTATTATAAATGTGTTTTATTATAAATCAAGAATACGAGTGTGTTGGCTAGATTTGTAGCACACACATACTGCAGATCATATTCTCAAATTCCTCTATGAGAAACAAAATTGCAGTTATGTAATCTCATACATTATGAAGATAGAAAAGTAAAACGTTAGTAGAATTTTTGGATCAGATTCCGTTAACGAATTACATGTAATTAAACTATAGGAGAATCGCAATAAAAGTAAAAATATCAAGGGACAACCACACAAAAGCTATTCACAAGCTAAGCTCTAGGTTTTTTGTATGAGTACCTAAGTAGGCAAAGATAGACATCATTTTTGGGGAAATACATTATTTAATGCGTTGTAAACATTTAAGACTTCACATAACATACATAAACTCACGCCTTCAGTCCCAGAGTGGGGTAGGCAGAGCTAAATAATTACCAACAAGTCCTAAAACTCCTTGATAATTCTGTAACCACATTTTGCACAAGTAGGCTAAGATGTTTCCCAGTGTACTTAAGAATAAATATTTACCTTAATCGGGAATCACCCGGGACCGCTAGTTTAGTCGGTAGAGTCATCAACGAGGCTTAAAAGACTAACCGTAATTGAAATCAAATTTCAAAAATTATTGACTTTGGAAGCAAAATAATTTGCGTAAGCCGCAAAGCGTGGGATTACCGTGTTCTGGCAACAGGGGGGTTACCATGACAAACAAAAGCCGTTGAGTAAAGGTTGAAAGAAGAAACAGAGCTATATAACTGCTATATTGCTGTCCCTTTCTCTTAAACTAAACTGAATTGCTGATGTGTGAATAGGTGAGTGTAATTCCTAAAATTTCTATATTTTTAGATTTCTTATTACTACTACTTATTAGTTCTTGTGAGTTTTAACACATTTTCCTGCTCAACTGCGCATGAATGTATTTATTTTTTGTTTTATGTGAGATTCATTGTTTTATATAATGCTAGGTTAAGTTTATTATATAAGCAATATTTAAAAAACGACTGACTGTTGAGTTTCTTGCGGCGTTTCTTCTCAGCAGTGGTCTCTTGTGAAGCGCTGGTAGATTTTTGACGTGTAAAAGTGCCCGTGCGGCCTACTCACTGAATAAACATTTTTTTTTTTTTATCTTTTTACGTCGTGGTAGCGCCGTAGCTCATTGCCCGTCGATCGCGTCCCGCAGGATTATTGCTGGCGCGGGTCGGGTCGCCAAACTCGGGATCGGTTGTCGCTCGCACGTGGAGCGGTAACGCCCTGGTAATTAAGTTAATTCTGAACCTAGGTATGTGGGAGCAGAGTTGCGCTGTGTTTGCAAGAGCATCAATGAATGAGCGCGACATAAAAGTGAAATTTTACGTTTTAAAATTAATACGTGGATGATCTGATGACTAAATTAAGTAGATAATAGGTTACATTAGTTCTTAATTTATTCAAATTATTATTTAAAAGTTTCAAAATTATTGATTTGTAGTTTTATGAATCTTGTTAAGGCAAGTTTGAGTTCTGAAGAAATTAGTTTACACCACCTGCCATGAAGGTATGTTTGTCTTTTATTATTACTCTGTCCAAGGTTGTCTGGAAGAGACGTGTTTTGTTTTTTTTTGTGTTCAATAAAGAGTATTTGTATTGTATTTGTACTGTATCTCAAAAACACTTTAAACGTACTTAAGTATATTATTATAGAAATCAGTAGTCTTTAATGAACTAATTAGTTTTAAGCCCGTGCGCCAAAACCGTTAATTTTCCTTGACATTTATTATTCCTATCAGAACGCAGGGTCTGGTTTTCATATTTTCTCTTTGCATTTATCACTTTTTACTGTCTTAAAAATCTATACAAAAGTTTGAATTAACTTAAAAATAAACGTTGCACAATTTAAAAACTTGTAGGGCTTTGAGTAATTTTTAGGATTTTTTCAACGTAAAGCAATCAACGAATACTAACAATAATATATGAGTTTTAATTTTCTCGAAATAAATGTTTTAGTAGTAGTACATAGTAGATCGAAGTGCGAAGTTTTGTAACGATCATCGTGACTTACTTAACAGTAAAAAATCCGCATACAAATCGATTCATCCGTTTAATCGCTACGGTGTTACAGACAGACACACACACACACTGACACGTCAAACTTATAACACCCCCTTTTTTGCGTCGGGGGTTAAAAACAAAAAGAGACGCATTTATTTTGTTCAAGAATGATACTTTATGGATTGATTGCTTGACTATAATATATTATGTATGTTTTTTTTCACTCCCTCATTATTAAGTATTATATTAGCAGAAAGATGTATTCTGTTGCTGGACTACCCCAAAAATCTTAACGCCTTCGTCGTTTTTATTCTACTCGCATCCATAAGTATTTATATCGTTGTCTACCCAACAAGCAAAATCAGTACTTATAGTGTTTTCAAGCCTATTTTTTATTGTACTTATAAGATACTTGTAGTTTGCTACAAACACGGAAATGGGCGCAGTTATAGGAGCATCGCTTTCTTATAACCATCTTATAATCAACTAGCAGAAAGTCACTAGGCCCTATAATACACTTACAGAAGTTCTACCAGAGTACAATTGCTCCTATAACGTTCTGAGACTACCCATTTATAAGTTTTATAACTCTTATAAGTATCTCGCATGAGCATCATACTAAAGCAATCTTACTTATAACGCACTACTAATATACTTAGTTATTAGTTATAAGTACATTTTATAAACATCTTTCCGTTGTTTCGGCCGGTTGGTGTGGTGTGTTTGTGGGAAATAAATACTAAAAAACAAACGTAAGTACCTATTTTTCTTATTAATCTAACTAATATAATTTGTAATAGTGTAGAGCATATGTAAGTATTGTAAAATACTGTATGTATAGTGTGTGAATTTACCAGGGAAGTCATTTTTATTGTAAATGTCAACCATAATTTGTTTAATTTTACAATGCCCATGGAAAAAGTGTACATATCATATATTTTGTTAAAATAATATTACCACATTTATTATGAACATCCGCCATTTTCTAAAAATTCTCTGCATTGAGTACGTTATAGGACAATTATAAGTAAATTTGCACTTATAGCAGTTTTAATCCAGATAACTTGCCGCCATATTAAAACGTATTAGGGTTCCTCACGAAATATTCTTACTATCTATGAATCCTAAGAAAGTTAATTTAAGTTAAAAATAATGTTTCGGTTTCCGCCATGGTTACAAATTTAAATAAAACTACTTAAACGGATTATATCGCGTACCATTTCTTAAATTCATCCCGTATCAAATACACTAGATTACAGATTACAATCATCAATGAGACAATTTTAGTTTACCTGTCATGCTTTTTTTTAAATAAATGATTGTTGTCTTTTCAGTTCTTTTCGAAATGGTGGTATATTTAGACGTTGACTGCTTTTTAAGTAAAGATGACCTTATGAAACTCAACGAATGTGAATGGCCATGGTCAATAACACATTTTACCCTATCTGAAAAGTGTTATGGATGTGGACGATTCACTGATTCAAGAATGAATCCCCACTTTATTGTTAACGTAATCAATATTAAGAAACTACTTAATATAAAACAATTGTGGTGTCAAGGCTGCCAATATATGCTCGTGTACAATCATTACATGGAAGATGTGTTACTACTGCTATTAAAAAAAAACACAATCAGTATCAACCAAGTTTTAGAACATCATAATACTATTATTTAGATTGCATACAGAATACTGTAACGTCACTCTTTTCATCGTTGTAGTCTATGTTACTTTATTAGTGTGTAATAAGGTCCGTGCATCTCTTGGTAAAACGTTACTTAATCTTTTGTTTACAACAGTAGATAGTTCATTTAAGGCTTGGTGATGTATATTAAATTTTATAGCCCATGTTCTTATATCTTCAACCAAATCACAATTTTTTTCATACTCGGTGGTTTTTTCTAGGTCAAAGTCGTATTCATCTTGTTCGCTATCCGAGTCTAAAACACAGTCCACCGCGGAACCCTTATTTACTTCACTTGTATTTGCACTTGACGCACCAGGTTCACTTTCTAATACAGATGAACTTGTTCTCGTTAAATTGGGCTTCACTAATTCTGTATTCCATTTTCTCACTTTTCTTCTAAAATTACCGCTCCTTTTAAATCGTTTCCATTCGCTTAAATCCATTTTAAACGACTTTCCCAATACGAATTCGAACAATTGATTCAGCAAAAAATACCAAACGTTTACTAGTAAGGTGTTTGATCTAGTAACTTATAAGATTATTTCACCTAATAAGGCTCTTACCAAGTACAATTTCATTTATAAGAACATTGGACAAGACTAATAGCGATGTAGACTTGTAATAACCTCAGCTTAGTATCTTATAATATCTTGTTCTCTTACAAAATGCTACTATAAGATCAAATATTATTCAGGCCTATTTGATCTTTCTGCAAACTGTTATAGGAGACTTAAACCTATAACTGTCTTATAAGACGATCTTGTAGGTAACTAGAAGTCTGTAAAATAAAACAAAATGATCTTAAGACTATCTACGCTGGTGAAATGTTACTATAAGTATAAGTATCCTGTAACTGTTCTGTGCTACAATCTTGTAGCAAACTATAAGGCTGAAATATAAACATGAATGCTCTTGAGTATGTTACCGCTTATCGTATGCTATTATAAGTATATGGCTCTACGTCAATGCCTCTATAGGAACGTTATTAGTAAAAAAGTACTTATAGTCTTTATTTATAGGAATACTTTGCTTGTTGGGTAGTACCCATAGTACAAGCCTAGAGCTTATATTGTGACTAGGTCAATTGGTGTGACATTGTCCCCTGATATTTATTATTATTATTTCGATATTTATTTAATTTTCTACAAATTAGGTTTTTTATAATAAGTATAATATAAAAGTAAAATAACAATACCCATACAAAAATATAAACATTATAAAAAACCTTACCTACGGGTGCCTAAAAACCTAACCTATCTTTTAAGATCAAGCATATATCTTTGGTTAAAGCCTTGGCTATAAAATGATGTTAATTATATTTACTCTTAAGATAATTTGGTCTCAACTAGCCCTAAGCATAAATTTTTCCACTTGCTGCATATCTTTTTTACCCCTTCTGGCAAGATATTATCGATAACCTAAAGGTGAGCACCCTCATCCAGCAAGTCTCAATCTGTCCACCTCCTACACCGTCAAGACGCAGTTTCGAAACTTCATTTGGGACGGCCATTAAACAAGTTGGTTCTTATTAAACTGTTAGTTCTACCTTATCGACCATTTTGCTTGAATTCACTGCAACTGCCCCTTCGCTTTAAACTAGGGTTGTACGATGGGGTATCTGTAAATCGGTATGAATGGTGACTTTGGCCAATACCTTATATATATTTTTATTTTGTAATGTATATTATTAGGTATGGCATGGTATCGTTTTTGATTATAGTTGACAAAATTTTAAACGCAAATCTTAAAAGTCTGCATTTTTTCACGACTCTCACAATATAGGTACCTCTAGTATCGTTTAGTCTAGTTTATCTATTTTGTCAATATCTATACACAATTATAAGTGTAAATAAGATACTTTTTAATCGGTATTATAATAAAAAATAAAATATGCATTAAAAGTACCCGTAGGAAATAATATCAAAAACTAGCGCTTTTCAAAAATACATGGTCTTCTTCTCCTTTTTTATGAATGGGCGCCGCGGTATTTCACGTGAACTCACCACCGTCATGTGAGTAGAGTACATTAATAAACTGAATAAATCAAAAGTAAAAGCTAGACATCTTTAAATCGACCATCTACCCTAAAAAACACCTGTCATACACACTTTTTATAGACGAGAGAATTTATGGTCACATTATGCTCAACTGCTAACCAAATCTAAAGATTTTTATTGAAATTAGTTTCGGCTTTCGGCCTAAGCTCTCGGCAAGATTCGGAAACCCAGCGGCAGTCGCAATCGCGGATCTATATCTGTAACTTTTGAACTAATAGTCGGGATAAATTACTTTCCAAGGACTTCAGGTTTAATGAACCGTATGACTTTTGAGTTCGTCATTGGAAATACGTTTCGAGTAGTTCTTCTTTCAACGACGATAAGTTCTTTTGGACTTTTTAAGAGACTGGTTTTAAATAAAATAAGTTTTAATAATTTGCCACAGCCTTAAATCCTTCTAACAGCCCTCTTGATGGTTTGTCCTTTCCTGTAACCATTTTAAACCAGCAACGAATACCAAGTAAAACACTCGATTTCGTTACATCCAAAACGCGTTAGGCCTACATCACCTGCGTAACTCATTAAAAGTTTGAAATTGCTTTGACGAAGGAGTTCTAAAATAGACATTTTAGACTTATGGGACACCTTCATTATAGCATTGTAAATGCGGAATTTTTTAAAATAATAATTTGTCTTCCTTCTTCTAATAGAGGAGGTTCAAAAATAAGCCAATATCACGAGTTCTGGTTACGTATAAAAAGGATGCTTAATAGAAATAGAAACATTATGCATTACAAAAAACCAGTCTCAACAGTTTATACATTTCGGACGTACAATATAAAATAAAGATTAGCTAAATCATTAAATTAATCCATTTTGCTAAATTACTAACCGATTCAGCGGGTGCACACACACATCTTTAAAAATAAAATATTTTAAAAACTTGAAATATTGCTCATTGGGCGAACAATTCCTTCACCTCATAGAACGTTTTCAAGAAGCCATTTATGTAGCTTAAATTGGGACTAGGTCAATTGGTGTGACATTGTCCCCTGATATTTATTTATTTATTTATGTGAGAAGTTTTTAATTAGTTATCCTCTAGTTTTTATAAACACACAGGAAGCTTATTGAAAACTCGCATAGCAGCAATTAAAGTACTTTTTAATTAGAGCTTAGTTTGGGACTAGGTCAATTGGTGTGAGATTGTCCCCTGATATATATATATATTTTTTTTTTTTTTAAACAAGCTTATTAAATTTATACTGACATCGCAGGTTATTTCGCAAAGATCACTTTTTCAAGAAGAGGAAGAGTTCTATATTTTCTGAACTGCACAAGTTTGGTTTTACTTAAGTTCACTTTTAAGTTGAGTGTATTGAGCCATAAAACAACATTGCTCTAAGTATGATTTATGTGTGATTCGGTTGCGTTAGCAACTGAAAACAGGATTGTGGCATCAT
The DNA here is from genome assembly GCA_927399475.2 of Acleris emargana. Taxonomy (NCBI): domain Eukaryota; kingdom Metazoa; phylum Arthropoda; class Insecta; order Lepidoptera; family Tortricidae; genus Acleris; species Acleris emargana. Next base: position 27,527,668 of record OV656836.1, on the reverse strand, counting down.
GAGCATATCGCACACACAAATCGCTTACATTTTTTGGTAGCTCATAAATATATGACGGGGGGGTCTCAGCAGGGCCGTTTACTGAGTTAGCTTCATCCATTGTTCTAATTAACACTCGTGATTTTTAAAGTTAATAACACAGTATGGTAGTGAATATTAAAATAACTTCTGATACACGTACTTTGTAATCTAGTTTATTATAATCCACAACACACGATAAGTTCGCAGAGAGCAGCGCTCATGACCACCGATCTAGAATTGAATGCCGTCCCCACTCTTCATTTTGACATCCGCTCAAACTTCCCCCCATTGCTAACGTCATTTAGGACACAGTGTTGCCATCATAATAATGCCATAGTGGCGCCCTCTCTACGACCTTATCCAAGCAACAACTATCTGACAGCTGTCACTTGATGTAACGTTCCGTTATTGCAAATCAACAAATCATTCGATTGACAGCTCACTGACAGCTGTCATCGAATAGCAGTCTTCGTTAACACGACTTTCTGCAGAGGATACGACATATATATTAAGAAAATGTGTGGCTCTATCACACTACCCTGTGGTACCCCAACCTGAACAAGACTTGTTAGATAAATTTCACATAATCATTATTTCTGTGAAGCGATATTTCTTTTCGCATTTATCCCTTTCTTAATTTTACCAATTATTTTTTTCCCCGGTCGAGTTTACTACCGTCGCTTTTGTTCACGGTCGACTTATTTCCCAGTCGCATTTTTTCCCGATCGATTTCTATTCCAGTCTCTCTCTTTCCCAAAAGTAATTACATGGTTATGTAGGTAGGTTTAGGTTATGTTAGTTTTGCAGCAGGCCCGGAGGGCCAAATAATCTATAAATAGGAGCTCCGCGATAGCGGATCTCCGTCGACTCTGTCTTATTCAATTTTTGGACTTGCGACTGGATAAAACTCGCAAGGGTAAAAACACGAATGTGAAAATAAACTGCCGGAAAAAAAGCGACTAGTAATTATCACGTCCGGGAATAGACGCGAAAAGAAAATTATCTTCAAAGAAAAAATGCGTATGAGCAAGACATCTAACAAATCCTGAACAATTTTAAACTCCAATCGCTCATGTACTGTTGCTTGCTCACTATTGCATAAATAGTTTTTTTATTAATTAAAGGGCAACCTCTTATACCTGAATAAGGTAGTACGCGATGAAAAAAAATGCGCTCCTCGATGCTTTATATATGTTTACTAGCTTTCGCCCGCGATTCCGTCCGCGTAGAAGTCATTTCTCGCTGCTCCCTCGGTAACTGTCCAATTTCCAGGGATAAAAAGTATCCTTTGTCTTATTTCAGGACCTAATCAATATGTGTCCCAAGTTTCATCTGGATCCTTTCTGTGGTTGCGTGTGGAGTGAAAGACGGACGGACGGACTTTCTATTTCGGTAGCTTTAGACTTATTTGCACTTTTTTTATGTATTATTAGTCACTAGAAATGATTTAAGATCTATGAATCACATTTTTAAATAGTTTACAATATTTTTTGTAGTCTATTTTGTTTACTATTTTTTTATTATTCTGTAATGCTGGATGCATTGACGTTTTGTTTTGCTCTTTCCAGTGGTATACTCAAATCGTAAATGAATTTAAAAATGTGAATAAATGATTTATATTCCATATTAGGATCAGAATTATTATAAACATTGGAAGCAGTCACTCAGGATGTGAATTTGACAAAAAAAAACATTAAATTTATCATTATTTCTAGTGTTTACATACTAGAACTTTTCTTAAAATCCAAGAGTTGTAGGTACGTATATATTTTGGCCAATATGACCCTAGATTAAGAATATACAATGCGTTTTTACGAAAATTGGTTATAATATTATCGATGCATGTCTGAGATTTGCTCGTTATCCTTGTACACTAATTTGTAATTGCATGCAAAATATACTTATTAATTGTAGATAAAAGAGTACGTTTAGTAGGTACTATCATGGCTAAGCAAGTTTATGTTTAAGTCACCCGCGAGAATATTTTTCCTTTTAAAATAACAAAAACCAACCTTTGATGTAGAAGATCGACGTTTTGAATGAAGAGGCATACAATCACTAACAGGAGTTCTATAAATAACATACACTACACAGTTGAGATCAGGCAACAGTAAACCACAAGTTTCAAAAGTGTCTCAATTGACGAGGCAGATACCCAGCCCCAGTTAATATATTTAATTATTTAACTAATAAAAAGGCAACCCCCTCCTGTAGTCATTTTGCAACTATAGAAAAAAGATGCTATTTTTAATGCATCCTTTTGCAGAGTACCCACTTCATTTTGTTTAATGAATGATTCAATGCAGCAAATTACATTCATTGTAACGGAATCAGTAAGAATCACTCATTTGTTTATTTAAAAAAATGTTAGAAACGGGAATAGTGCAACCTTTAGAGTCGAAAATACTGTTTCGCATTACATTCGCCTAATTGATTCCCTTGTTTGATGTCAGAAACCGAACTTTCTTCACGTAGGGTGTCCCTTTCAGTTTGGGTTTCCACACTTGTAAATTTAACTTTATCATTAGTTCCGTGAAGGGACTCTGGGTTTTTGTCCACAAAAGAATAATTAACTTGAGTTGAGACTTTGAATGCGGAGTAAAAGAGATTTACTTAAATTAATTTGGGCGGTTGTTTGATTTAAGATTTTTGTCAAAGTGCGCAAATTGCAAATGATGTTTTAATTATTCTGTACATAACATTTTAAACATAATTGACAACATTTAAAAAAAAAGCAATATTGTTTTTTCGCGTTTATAATAGCTGGTTAAAAATTAGACTACCCGTATTTCTTGGTTTTTCTTTATTTAACTTAAATTCGTCGTTAATAATTTATTAAAGAAATAGTCATTAAAAAGACCGTATATACAAAGTTAGGAATACTGATGTCGTGATCTTCGCATGATATAAAATAAAAAAGTAACTTTAAACAATAACAGAACTGACTGTCATGTCATGTCACTCACTTGTCAATCATTCGCTGCCGTTCGTTCACAAATTTGTTATTTTGCGTAATTTAATTAATTACATAATTTGTAGACGCCATTAAAATAAATAAACTATTTTACGTAGAATCGAAAGCGTGTCGTTAGAATCAAGTAATCCGTCAGACATATAAAATGAACATGACAGTTGTATATTTTTTTCAATTCCTTTGGTAATAAATGGACTAAGGGCACTATAAGTGCCATCCTAACATTCACAATCCAACTTTTTTTACTGTTTTTCCTAAATATAAAAAAAAACTACTGCATAAAAAAATCCAAAGATATTTTTACTGTTATCAGCAGTGTAAAATCTAGAAACGGTATTTTATTTTACTACCTTAGCACATAATGAATTGTTGTCAATTATTTTCTCTCATTTGGACAACATTATGGTATTTAAAAGAGGATGTCACTTAGCAGAACATTGGTAAGAGACAAGTTCTTAATATAATAGGATCATTCAAAAAAACATGACACGATCACTCGTGTATTTTTTTTTACATATGTTATTTAAAGCAGTATTCTAGCAGCTCGTCAGAAGAGGCATCAGTCTTTACAAAGGAAGTGACAATATGAGAGGTTTCCAGAAGATTTTGCAGCTTTAGTTTTACGGAAAGTGATGCATTCATATTTTTGGGCCTGGATTTTATCTCCGCTTGTGTCATTCTGTCAGAGAATTCTTCTTTGCTGAATTTTCACATAAATAACGACATTTTATGTCTAGGTAATTTTGCTTTCCGTCGTCTTTGTCCCCTGATACTTATTTATTTTATTTATTTATTTATTGCAAATCTTTTGAAGGTGACGTTAAAGGTGTAATTTACGTCGTAAAAATGTGCATGTCTTAATTTCATTATTGCATTTACCGCATATAATTTTCTTTGTCTTTGAAGACATTATTATTATTAAATTTTTCGATATATTTCTCGAGCTCACAATCAATCAGAGATCGACTTATGTTAATTTAATTTTGAACGCAGTTTTGTGCTGGCAACAATTAGATTCTGCTTGTATTGTTGGTAACGAAACAGAATTGTCAACTGTCACTTAGTAAATTCCAATCAGCTGTACAGAGGCTCCAGTGATACATATATTATTTACAATGTAACGGATTGATTCGAGTTTGTTTTAAATTCTTGATGAAATTTAAATTTAAACGGTTAAAATCTTCCTACAAAAGTTCTTGCTTTTTCGTGAATCCATGCAACTGATATGTGTTTTACAATGATAGTCACAACGTAAGTTACTTTTTATAACCTCTCAGCCCACTGACAATAATTATAAGATGTTATTTTAAATTTTAAATTGAAGAGCTGTTTAGGTGCGTGTTTCTTTGGCTAGGGTTGCCAGCGACTTTCCAATAAGCCAATACAATGACGTATGGAGTTCTGGTTACGTATAGAAAGGTTGCAGTTGGGCATTTTTATTAACAGAATAAATCCAATCTTACAGCCATTGTGTGTGAACAGTCGGCTACAAAGAGATGTTAACACTCTTGGAACATTATTACAATGCAATAACGTGATAAAGTGGATACTACTTTTTACAGTCTATGAAATAAAGAGAAAAGTTAGATGGATGTCCTTGTAAATTGGATTGTTCCCAAATCAATAGCATTTAATATGTTTAACTAAAAGCTAATAAACCCTTAAAATATAAATGATAGTGTTTAGCTTGTTATTTATGCAAATGTCCCATAATGAAACTTCTAATATTTTGAGTGAGATAGTAATGGGATACGCTATGGGTGCCGTTTTTATACTATAAACGACAGCAATAGTACGGGAGGAGATTTTATCTTTATTTAGGTATGATTTATTATATAATAAAGGTACTACAATTAAAAGTTAAAACTAAATTTATTAAAATTAAAATTAAACAAAGCTACTCAAATTAAAAGAAAACTAAACTACTTGTTAGGCCTGACGCCGCAGCCCTTACGTCAATCTACGTCACGCCGCCGCGTCATCGTCAGCCTAAGTCATGTCGCCGCGTCATCCATGTACGACGCGCCGTATCGAACCACCGCTACAAGAAATCGATTGCGAAATCAATGTGTTAGAATTCAATAAAACCAAACTGTAGCGATGACTCGAGGCCAATCGTACCTTCCAAATCAGATCGTTAGGACAACTTAATAATTAAGAGTTAATTGTAACGTTTTTGCACCATTATAATCTTTTCTGAAGTAAAGACCTCTTCTTATTGATCTCCTCCACTGCTGCCACTTCCTACAAACTATATAATTTACTCAAATATTAAAGATGTAAATAATAATCACCTCTAGAAAAGAACACCCCCTCTAGCAGGTACGCTCGCGGCATGGTCCCTATGACACTGGCTGCATTACTTCTCTGGACAGCTAGCCCAAACCTTTGGGAGAGGTAAGCACCAGCTCTAGAGGAGATTAAACAAACTCATTTTTATTATAACGCGAAAATATTGGCACGACTATTTTATCAAAATACACGCCGCTTCATTCCCTTAAACAATAGCCTAATGCTCGCTCGAATGAGCGCTTAACAAACCGAACGAGTGACCGAATGAATGGGACCGAGTGAATGAGTGAATGGCTCCCGAATTGCGCTCACTCAGTTATTAGCGCTCTAATATGATTTCGGTATTTCGACAAAGCCTAGGTGATTTTGTAGTTTGAATATTCTCTGCTTACGAAGAATGGGTCGTTGATTAATTTCTAACAGTATTCGACATGCACGAGAGCGTCACATAAGTAATTATTTCGTAAAGTTTTGTAGTTACATTTTCAAAAGCGTAGATATTTCAATGATTCGCAATATTGTGTGAATTTTTAGAGCCTCGCCTTGCACATACTTTGATGTAATTTTTCGTTTGTATAACACATAATAAATCACAAAAACACTTCTTAATTATAACTGCAATAACTTTTAGCTTTTTGTTAATAAATATGAAAGCGCATTTAATTTAACCCAAGTTGAATAATAAAGTGACCGAATGTAGGACACGGCTGAAGTTCTGGAAGCGAGGCTTCCACACAAATGGAATAACGTTTACAATATTGGAATTATTGAAGACTTAACATACTATAATCTCAAACTAGACAAATATCGCAGTGATAATCTGAATATATTTTACTTTATATAAGTACCTATAAGTGCTAGGTATAACTTTCGGAGTTGATAATTGTTTTATTTCAATGAGCTAAGATCCGACCTGCTAATTAAAATATATTTTATAGTAAAAATGTGTTGACATAAGGACGCAGTTCTGCAAACAGGAACCAACCCACATAGATTTAGCAATTAAATGTCAACTGTCATGCGGAATACTGTGGGTTGATTCTAGTTTGCAAAATGTTTGTGGGTTGGTTCCCGTTTGCAGAACTGCGTTCAAAGTCCATCTCTTTCAGAATTAAATAAATAAAATACATCATTAAATATCACGGGCACAAACCTAGCGAGGCCGTTCAGGACATTAAATAATTTATCGCCTATTTTTAAACACATCGCTTTTGACGCCTGTCACAGGCATCATCTTAGAATAATAAGAGTATAAGCTTTAGGCTTTAACTATGGATACTTGACAACGATATAAATACTTATACGTAAATAGGTACATCAAATAGCTGCAAGGCTCAGTAACAATTCCTCGTGCTCATCACACATTTTTTTTGCCTATAATATACTGGAAATTGAACCGGGGTCAAAAGCTCAGATAACAGTAACAAACAGACAGACATTTCCCCACTCTTTCTTTGAGGTTTTTGTTCTATCAAGTGATCCTCTTGCTTTTCGTTTGGCGGAGTGATCCCAACATTTATTATATATTTTGTATTTGGTCGCAGGCTGAGTCGATGATGCTGCTAGGCCAAAGCGGTAAAGATAAAGATAAATATAAACATAAAGATATGTATTCAGTAAGTAGGCCGCACGGGCACTTTTACACGTCAAGAATCTACCAGCGCTTCACAAAGAGGAGACCACTGCTGAGAAGAAACGCCGCAAGAAACTCAACTGACGTGGCAACTTTAGTTTGACCGATAATACGCGGATGAAATTACGACGCCGTCTCCCTGTGGCCATAGACACGACGTATTCTACGAACGTTATTGTTAAATTGTTATCAAAAATCTGTAGGATTATCGACTGACGTAAGTGACCGTACAATCGCGTCGAGCGCTTCTACGAATATCATACATTTCTTAAATTTCGACAATCGTTTACGTCAGCTTCAATCATATTATCTAGTTCTGAATGAGCTGACTAAGCTGACTCTAGTGCGGATGCTCTTAAAATATCCTTTGGGTATGTTGTTCCACTCTTACTAGCTCCCATTAAGGAATGGAAATAACCGGTTATTACCGGTTTTAACCGGTTATTTTCATACAAAATCTGTTAATAACCGGTTAAATTGCAGGTACGTGTCGAGCTAAGTTTACGCAAATCCAAAAGACTTTTTAACACCTCTTGTATCGTCGTTATCTTTTAAATCAAAACAGTTAAACTGTGCGTGACACCTATGACTGGTTGATTAAATAATGAACGCCGTTTTTCTTCTTGGGTTTTCTGAGGGCAGGCTTGAGAGGCAGGGGTTTTCTTTGAGGTGTGCTCGGTTGAGCTCCGTCGATTGAAGTGCTAATGACGGCGCGCGCGCCGCCATTTTATACCGTTTCTGGCATCGCCCCTCCCTCTCAATCCCCTCTCCCCCGCATCTTTATTTCGGTAAAAATCTCACTTAAAACTAATACAAATTCTTATTAGTTACTTATTATAATAGTTTATGTAAATTCCAATAAGATCTGCTTATATACTTTATCCGCACGCCGCCTGTTTGCGACTGCGCGCGGTTTTTAGAGCCGCGCGTATTTATGCACCTCGTCCCCCCCTGTCGTGATATAAATAGCGCGCGGCTCCCCGCGGGCGCACAGTCGTAAACGTGTCGGCGTGCGGTTAGGAACTAGTGGGAAATTAATAAGACGACTAGAAATATGTTTTATTTTTCAGCTACTAACTATGGATTACCCTGAACGACAATAATAATTAACAATTTGACTTATTTCTAGGTTACACTATTACAACTATTAGGCTCTTGTTTATACATGAACTGACTATTAACTATTACACTATTTGTTTATACATGAACTGACTATTAACTATTACGCTATGTCGCACCGTCCTGCACATAAACAGAACACAGAAAGCTTCATATGAAGTGACGCGAAGAACAAAGTTAATTTATAAGAAGTAGATTCTCGAGAAACTGTAATGAAACAAAGTCGTTGTTGACTCCAACTCGCTCAATTGTTGCAAGTAAAACAAACGCAGTTTGAAACTAAAACGAATTGTAGAAGCGAACTGAAGGATTACTGGAATACGATTACTCGCGTTTAACTGAAGACACGTGTTTTATTTAAAAAATAGTAAGCTTTTCGTTTTCTTATCAGATTCGATTGTCATCTAATATTATACTGCGAAAGTGATTGTTTTGTTGCTCGTTAATGTGCTCTTACGTTTGTAAGTTCATTAATTGGTTTGTCCCGTTTTCATGGCTTAATACTTCAACCAACACGTATGTTATTATTTTATTCGGAAAAATTACTTGGGAGTTCTACCAGGACGGAATCGCGCTAAAGATAGTAATAAATAAATATCAGACTATCTCACACAATTTTATTGACTAAGTCCCATATAAATACCTGGGAATTTTCTGTGGAAACTAGATGACAATAATCATTTTTGACATCTGTATTATACTTGAAACATTTGTGTAATCTTCAATTCAAGACAAATGAAAAAATACGTCGTGCCAGCCTAGAGTCCTTTTAAAACATTATTAAAATTCATTTGTGCATAGCAACTGCCCGTTTGCACTGACTTTTAATTGCGTGCAGGCTGCCTCACAATAAATACCTATTAAAATGTATTCCGCCGGCTGACAGCCTTTCCTGCTTTTTATTTATTTTGTGGGAGTTATTTAAATTTCTTGAAATATAATAAATAATAAGGCACTGGCTGCTATTTCTCGTGCCGTTTGGTCCAAGCAATATCTAACTTTAGAACCCGTAATATGTTAAAAAGCTTGTAGATCTTGGAACAAGTTTAATACAAATCAACCTTTGGAAAACTCCTCTGCTGGGGCTGCAGCATCAAGACTGAGGTTGAGTTAATATAGCCATGATACCTCTTTGGGTTAAAGCAAGCCATCGATACCCCGCATTAAAAAAAAAACAAAGCGTTTAGTTTACACGAAGTTACAAAGGATCATGTTATCATGGATCCATACAATATTATTTTTGGCCAGTCATCTAAAAACTACTTACTTGTGGGAGGACCTTGTGCAGGGTCCGTCCGGGTTGGTACCACCATCTTATCCATTAAACTACCGCCAAGCAGCAGTGTTTGCATTGTTGTGTTCCGGTTTGGGGATAAGACAGCCGGTGAAATGACTAGCATAGAGGCATTCCATCTTAGTCCTCAGGGTTGGCAGTGCATTTGCAGTCTTGTGAATGCGAATGTCTATGGGTTACAGTTTCCACTTACCATCAGGTGTGCTTGTTGCCTTCCTATGCCTTAAAAAAAAAGAAGCAAGATGAACCAGGCTCTATAAAAAAACAGAAAAAAACTTTTAGTTATTTTTCTTAAGTAAAACTTAACGCAAAGAAGTCCGTTTAGGTTGGGGCTCGAATGAATCCCCCCATCACTTTTATAGCTCGCCATTAAGCTAACCGCATCCCGCGGCTTCGCCTGCTAATCGCTGCCAACGCGCTGGTGTCGCTTTACGACCGTGGCTCAGTAAAACAAAACCAACGTTAATTTACTAAGAAGAGCTTGAGATTTAAGGAGGTTGTAGTTTCCATAGGTCTGTCGAAATCATTGCAACTGCGAAAGTTTTAGCCGACAAAAGTAATCTTTGTAATTTTTGTGCAAGAAATAGTTCCGATGCTTTAATCCTTCGCAGATAAGGATGATTTTTAAGACGAACGTGCCGTGTTTATAATTAACCATTTTCGAATCAAGATATCTTTTTATCGTGGTTGAGTAGTTATATAAATTTTCTGTGCAACTCAATTTTCCATGTTTGATTTAACGGTAACTCTGCTGAGATCACAATTTGTGTTCGAACACAAATTTTAGTAGACTTCATTCGTATACTGAGACTACCCCGAATTAGCTTATTAACAACCATTCACACATGTGCCATTAAGATTATTAAATAATTCGTACGGAATTCGGCTCACTCTGGTCACGTCCACTTGATCTCTCTCTTATGAGTATGCGACTTGTTTTTCATTACATTACATTAAATCACGCCTGTTTCCTAGAGGGGTAGGCAGATACCACTTCTTTCCACTTGCTACGATCTTGACAAATTTCTTGTTTAATTACTGGTTTTTACATTTAATTTATGAGTTATGCAACTTTAGGTACCTACTTTCCTTGATAATGTTACTGTTTATCAGTTCATTTTTGACTGTTTTGACATTAATTATCAGTGATGGGAAATAGGTGAGCTAAAATACCTATTCTTTGCGAGAGGACATAATATAGAGAGGTTACAACCGGATAAAAGTATATATTTTTTGGATTCCGGGTATTTGATATTTATCCAGGCACTGCGAATACTAGCCGTAATGTTGAACATACATTCTTTTCCTTATAGAATGTTTGTAAAGTTTGTAGTAAAAATGGTAACATTCCTGCCATAAAGTTAAAATTATAAGTAATCCGAAAATGTGAACGCCCATTTGCAAGTCATAAACAAACAATGCGTGGGAAAACCCATATTATTAGTCCTGCTACTACTTTTTAGAAATCTTGTACATTCCTTCTTTTCTCTAGCCCTTTTTACTAAAAACTAACATTAAAAATGCCGTACTTTAAACAAAACATGTCATGTTTTACATTACGATAATTACCCGAATAAATATCGAATACCCGGAACAGAAAAAAATAATAATTTTTATCCGGTTGTAACCTCTCTATATTATGTCCTCTCGCGAAGAATAGGTATTTTAGCTCACCTATTTCCCATCACTGTTAATTATGCTTCGTCCACTTAGAAAACTATTTGAGGACTATATGATCGAAGGTACAGATCGAAATCAAATAAAAGTCATAAAGGAAGAAATTTATATTTTTGATTAAGAAAAATATACCTCAACCGCAAGATATCCATTTTTAAACTTCCCATTTTCTAGCACAGCTTAAAAATAAAAATAAACCAAAACCTGAAACAGAAAGATATAAAACCCCGTAAGATGCAAAACCTCCAGCGTCTCGCGTCACTTCACAATCCCGGGATAAGGATCCCGTGAATCCCGGGTCCCGGGCGGAATCGGCGGGATTGCATGCGCCGGGAAGCGGGGATTTTTCGCGAACAGCAGATTAAACGCGTTAGGTGTATTATGTAAGTTGTGCGTTTACTGAGCGACGAGTACTCGACTAAGTCGTGTTTAGTAGCATTTGTTTACGTTAAAGGTGCGACCCCACCGCTGCGTAAAATACGGTGCGTTGCGTAAACAAAAGTCGGGGTCATACCAACAACATGGCGCCGCTTATGACGCACAGTACCTAATATACGCACCGCGGTCGCACCTTAATTTGGTAAGGATTAAAGATGTGCGATGCAACAAGAAAACTATTAGCACAAAAGAGAGTTGTGGAGATCAGTGGATGTCCTTCGCCTGATACAATGATGTTGATTAAAAATTACGTCAATGTTAGTAATTTCAATGGCTATGGTTTGATTCATCGCGGTAAAACATACCTATTGCATTGTCATATTGTCAACGTTAAGCTCTCACTTATTTAATAGTAATAGTGGCTGAGTTAAAATAATACGATACATACATACATACCTTCACGCCTTCATTCCCAGAGTGGGGTAGGCAGAGCTACAGAATTACCAACAACTCCAAAAACTTGTTGATAACTCTGTAACCACAATTTGCACATTTAGGCTAAGATGTTTAACAGCGCATTAGTGACATTAGGCTTGCACATCACCTAACAGTACTACAAGCCCTTATTCCCTTAGTCGCCTCGTACGACATCCACGGGAAGACATGGAGTGGCACTATTCTACCCCGGCAACCATACAAAAAAAGGCAAAAAAAGAGCATAAAGCATAAAGGTTTATGGTTCGTTTAAAAACATGTAAATATTTAATTCGTGGCCACCGGAAAGAAGAGCATAATATTATTTAATGCAATTACAATTCTATCTTCAATGGAAAAAAATAAAGGTGACGCAGCCGCTATAACACACACACACACACACACACACTCACACACACACACACAGTTCACAGTTTTTTTTCTAAATGAATTATAATATACGATCGCAAAAATAACGCTCTACCTATCTAAAAATACGTTTATTATTTTTAGCCAAAACACATTCATTGCTAGACAAAGATCTTTATAAAGACCCAATATAAAAACTCTTAACTCTATATACTAAAATCACATTAAAAAAAACAAATTACATTAATTCCGTCAACCAACTAAACAATATCAAACACACCTGAAAAGACATTCGAAAGAAATACCTTCACCAATGCAAAACGGCTGAACTACCACACACCTCTAAGCAAATGCCACCCCAAACTCATGACCAAATAGTAGCTTATTGAGTTGCCAATTTGTTTAGTTATGTGAGGGTAGTTTTGTATAAACAGGGCTGGCACTTAGTGAGAGAGTGCACGTTGAATTATTTTCACGGGCAGCAGGCGACGCTAACGCGGGCTAAATATTAACGCGGGCCGCGGCGCGTTTCATCCAAAACCTCTGATTTTCATTGTTACTCAATTTATAATTTATTTTTACGACGACGCTCATACGACACTCATTGTATGCTGTTTGTGGATTCGCTTGGTAAAAAGTTTTTTTTTTTTTTTACTTGTGGTAGGACCCTGTGCAGGGGCCGTCCGGGTTGGTACCACCATCTTATCCATTAACCTACCGCCAAACAGCAGTGTTCGCATTGTTGTGTTCCGGTTTGGGGATAAGACAGCCGGTGAAATGACTAGCATAGAGGCATTCCATCTTAGTCCTCAGGGTTGGCAGTGCATTTGCAGTCTTGTGAATGCGAATGTCTATGGGTCACAGTCTCCACTTAACATCAGGTGGCCTGTGTGGTGGCCTTCCTATGCCTTAAAATAAATAGTAAATAAACTACAAAACGGTCAAGTACCGTCTAACTGACACTTTGGTTTTCATAACACGATTTCTTAGATGACTTGCTCATACGCATTTTTTCTTTAAAGATAATTTTCTTTTCGCGTTTTTTCCCGAACGTGATAATTACTAGTCGCTTTTTTTCCGGCGGTTTATTTTCACATTCGTGTTTATACCCTCGCGAGTTTTATCCAGTCGCTTCATTTCCTAGCATAGTATATTCACAGTAGTGTGTTACCCACTCCAAAAATTAAGTAAGACAGAGTCGACGGAGCTCCGCTTTCGCGGAGCTCCTGTTTATAGCTTATTTGGCCCTCCTGGCCTGCTGCAAAACTAACATAACCTAAACCTACCTAAATAACGATGTAATTACTTTTGGGAAAGAGAGAGACTGGGATGGAAATCGATCGGGAAAAAATGCGACTGGGAAATAAGTCGGCCGTGAACAAAAGCGACGGCAGTAAAATCGACCGGGGAAAAACAAAATTTGGTAAAATTAAGAAAGGGAAAAAATTCGAAAATTTCTGTGAAGCGATATTCGCTTCACAGAAATAATGATCATGTGAAGTGTATCTAACAATTCGTTTTAATTATAACCACATGATATTACCCGTGTGGTTGCCGGGTTACAATAGTGCCACTCCATCTCTTCCCGTGGATGTCGCAAGAGGCGACTAAGGGAATATAGGCTTGTATTACTGTTGGGAGATGGGCTTGTAACCTGTCACTAATACGCTGGTCTACTAAACATCTTGGCCTATTTTTGCAAAATGCAAACCCTATTATCAACAAATTTTTAAAGTTGTAGGTAATTCTGTAGCTCTGCCTACCCCACTCTGAGATTATAGGCGTGAAGGTATGTATGTATGATATTTGACGCTCGTATGTAGTTTTTACCTTATTAAAGATAGAACAAAAACGAAATAAGCCCCGGACAAGAGCATGCCTGGCCAAGCTTAGTGTAGGGTTCCGAACCCTTTACTAAAGAAAAACAGTCTCAAAAAAGTGCACAGCAAAAGAGCTTCTCTTCATGGCACTTACGTCCTTTTATTGAGAAGCGCTGTACTTCGGCTTTTACTCAAAAACGGTATATCCGATAATGTTGAAAATAACTTTAGTTTAAAGTATTTACTAAGCGTTAGGTACCTTTGTGATTTTTAAATAATTTTGTACATTTTGATTAAAATATAAAGGCCCCTCCAACGCCATTTATGTATGCAACATTTGGAACCATTACTTCCGAAAATACTCATATAGGTAATAAAAAAAACTGCTTAGGACCTATAAATGTTTCCAAATGCTACAGTCCTGACAAATCTCTTTTGCTTCTTCCACATTCATACATCCCGACCCTTCTACTCACTTTCGCTCTGTATATATCTTTCGTCAATTTTCTTTCATCAATCCTTTCCAAATGATCAAACCATGGAAGCATGCCCTTTTCAATCTTAGTCAATACATCTTCTTTTAGTACACATTTCTCTCTGGTTTATCATTCCAAGGATTACGCGTTTTCTGTATGTTCACGCGTAACTGTTTACCTTGCGAACTGATTTTGATGGCTGATGATTTCTGTATCATAATGGTATAAATTTGGAATGGATACTCGTTTTTAAACCTAATAATGTTAGGAAATAATATTTTTCAAATCTTCAAACCTTCAAGAAAAAACCGTTCTCTCACCTGAAAGGCCGGCAACGCACCTGTGACTCCTCTGGTGCTGCAGGTGTCTTTGGGTGACGGTGATCGCTAACCATCAGGCGATCCGTCTGCTCGCTTGCCTCTTATACCATTAAAAAAAATGAAATACAGGACTTTTGCAAAATTAATCACATTTAACCTCTTGGATAATCCTTTCAATAAAATATAACACGCCTTTTTGTAGTCAATAGGAAAAGGAAGAAAATGAAATTATCCCATTAAACTATTTATACTTATATTGCATCTGTAATTTATGAAAAAAAATTATGGTATCATGAAGCTGATCTGACGATGGACTCGAAAAGTAGCAACAGCATCTCTGCTGTACTTAATAAGGTAGTGAAACGTTAATGTAGAACCAACTAACGGGTCTCGATAAGCAAAACAAGATTTTGTCTAAGAAAACCGTTTTGAAAAAAATATTGGATAAGTACACTTGTCTAACAGGGTAAACAAGTAAATTTTAAACACAAAACAAATCCACCGGATACTGCCTTGTGTATTTGTTACCGTGTGATTTGATTACACGAATAAATACATTCTTCTCTATTCTAGTCTAGTTGATGACGAAGACATATTTAATATCAGCTACGAATCTTCCTTTCATTTAATAGTTAAATAGTGTTATTAAACACCCTCGTTCGCTTTAACTCCCAACAAAATCGATCAGATGTTTTATAAATTGGAATCTATGTTTCCCATATCTAAATGAATGCTCATGTCATTTTAGCACATAAGGAGCGAGAAACTAATGCTACATTCGCATGGGTTACGAAACAGACTAGAGTCACTTAGGATCTGAAGCATAGTAGTGTGATGCGATATAAGAGGTGCGCATGAGACGCATGGGGTCATACCATACCGCCATGTCGTGCTTTAGCTTGCTTGTCTCGTTCATTTACGCGTGCGCAGTGGTGCCCTTTGCCGCGTGCGTCAGCTTGGCCAGCCCTGACAACGCTCTTCCTACGTCCTACGACGGTTACTGCAACACACAGCTTAAAGGTATTTCTGTAACACACAGTTTAAAGGTAATTTTGTAACACCCAGTTTAAAGGTATTTTTACAACGCACATTTAAAATATATTTTTACAACGCACAGTTAAAAGGTATTATTGCAACACACCGTTTAAAGGTTTTTTTGCAACACAGTTTAAAGGTATTTTTACAGTTCACAGCTTGTTACTACTTTTTAACTCCCTATGCAAAAAGAGGGATGTTGTAAGTTTAATGCGACCACCGTGTGCCTGTGCGTCTGTCTGTGCTTTTAAATGAAGCTAATTCAATGCACTACCGTTTAATATCCTGCAAATTGATCTGGATTTTGGTACGGATCAAATGTATAAATGGGACCTACTGCAATCGCCCTGTGTATTAGTCGTAAATAAGAGTCAAACTCCGTCATTCCTCAATGCCGTTGAAAATGCTTCTCGTTTGCTATAAATACTGTTCTAAATCGAAATACAAGTAATTTTGTAATTTTTGTAGTGAAAAACTTAAGTAGATAGTTTTTTATTTTTTATTTAAAGGCAAGGGTTCTGATAGTTACATTAAATGTTTTATTAGACGAAAAATAATAGCTTCAAGTTCTCATTCATGACTAGTTTTTTTTGGTTTATAGAGTATATTATAATAGTATAGTAACATCAGTCTTCGTCCCAATTGAAGCAGTTCTTAGCTAGGTTTCGTGAGAATCGGTCGAGCAGCTAATCGTCGGCGATACTGCAAATCCGCGTAACTAACAAATTTATGATAGAGCAAAATAAACCTTACCATCTTATTAAAAAGGTGCATTTTGCTCCCTATTTAAAATGCTACTTACGCGGTTTTGCAATTTCACCGACGTAATGAGACATTAGCTTTTTAAGTAGTCGCCTTTATATCGGTGGTTCCCATTTATTTAATAGTTATCTAATCTAATACTTTTAAATGAGCAATTAATATATAATGTAAATCTCGGAAACGGCTCCAACGATTTTAATGAAATGTAGTATTCAGAGGGTTTCGGGGCGATGATTCGATCTAGCTAGATTTCATTTTAAAAAACTTACCGAAAATATATAAAGAGCAAAGCTCGGTCACCCAGATATGACTATCTTAAACGCTGTAAGGAGGGCCTGGTGGTGGCCTGGTGGCTTGGGATACTGACTCGTGATCGTAAGTTAAGACGTTTTATCCCCAGTGGTCGGTTTTTTTTTATAATTCCGACTTGAGTTCTTACTGCTGGCAACCGATGCTCTTTCGGTGAAGAATAATATCGTGAGGATAGCTGCAAATTCTGAATTTGTAATAATAAGAAGCTCTGTTGCACAAAAGTTCCTATAGTGTCGAAGTATATTTGAGAAAGTTCATTTCGATAAGATCACGTCCTTTTTAGGTAGAAAGTCGTTGATTTGATTACGCGCATGTAAATTTGTAGATGTTCATTTATCATAGGTGTAAAGTATTTCACGTTTAATTTAAACGCCCTGGATGATGATATCGACCATGGCGTCCAAATTGCTACCAACTCTTACCCACTGACCTGTGAGATGGCCATTTCTCTCTCACTGGAACTAAACAATAAGAACACTGCTGCTTGGCAGCAGGTTATAACAAGGCGGTAGTAGCAATCAGAAAGGCGCTACACAAGGTCCTTCTACCGCTAATTTGATGTAATTACCTATTATTATGACGGGCGGAAGAAAATACGTTAATTTTGCTAAATTTCTCCTTTCTCTTTTTATTTTTACAGGTTACAAAAGCAGAAGCATGGTCATTTTACCAAACTTATTGGTACCTGCTCAACAAAAGAACTACCACCTTGACATTCCTGACGTTAGTATGCAATTAAATATTTAAATAATTAAATAAAAAAGAGGCGTAGTTTTTCGAATCAAATCGGAGAAATACTGGAAAAGGGCCGGGTCTTAAGTACCCGAAACCGACGTGCGTGCATGGCTCGATGTATGAATGTGGAAGAAGCGAAAGAAATTTGTCAAGATCGTAGCAAGTGGAAAAAGTGGTCTCTGCCTACCCCTCTGGGAAACAGGCGTGATATAATGTATGTATGTATGTAAAAACTGTTTTTTGAGGGGCGATGATGAAGAGTCGTTTGCATGTTACAGAAATGCGCAGAACAGAAAATGGAACTGGTAGGAGGTGTGGTAACCGCTTGTGACACGGACGGAGCCCCGACGCTCATGCTCCCGTCCATGGCGGTGGGGCACGGGCTGATGTCGCGGCAGGGCGTGCTGAACACCACTGCGCACTGCTACGTGAAGCTTTACTGCATTTAGAGGGACCACTTCTCAGTCCAAGGATACCGTTTTAACTCGTAAAATGCGGTTGGTAAAATGACAACAGTGTCAGTATACATTAGGTTCAAAGTTAAATGATTTCTAATTACACTTCTGGACTCGTTCGAGGGGTGGACAGTTCATAGTGCGTTCCTATATTCAAAACCGTTGGTAGAGGTATGACTTCTCGTTAGAATTTGACACATTTTGTATGTAGCAATAGTCATAACGCTACTGCCTGTAAGGGAAACGATTCGTTTCTAAAATATAGGAACCGGGTATAAGTAGTAAAACATTACGTTGTGGCTGATTTTGCTGTTGCGGGTATAATTTGTACCATAATTTGTATGTTACCAACCGCATTACTAAATGTATGCTTCTTTTTCACTTCGAAAAAGTAAGTGGTGCCTATTTTTCTTGCAACACAAAACATCGCTTTGTATCATGTGTATTTTTTATCTGTCGTATTTTTGAAATAAACGAGGAAGAATGAGTAATAACCCTTGGTAATAACGAAGTGATTTCGATTGTGTTATAAAACAAAAACCGACCCAAACATGTAGCAGGAGTAGTGTAGATTGAACGCGCGCCACGAGTCCTCGTTCAAGCTACTCCACGCCTGCCCCGCCCTCGAGCTGCTGGCTGACGAGCCGTGGCGTGGCGTGAGATCTTACGTGACCCTTACCATGAGTAACATGTACCGTACTCGCTAGCGAGTCGAATGCTCTGTCCCGCACACTCTATAACAATAATGTGGCTTCTGTGAGGGACAGAGCATTCGACTCGCTAGCGAGTACGGTTATTGTAAGGTTACAGGTCAGGCGCGCGGCGGATGCGCGGAGTTTTCAATGGGTGTTGTGTATTAGGCAAAAAAATATATTGTATGAAACGTATTATCATAACATAATTATTTAGTATGCTTATGCTAGATGGGAAGACGAGATCAGACATATGGATGGCCATAACTGGACTTAAACAGCCCAATCCAAAGGGCTACTGGCTATCTTTGGAGGAGGTCTTCACTTGTAGATGGGTTGTTGCGAGAAATAATAAATTTTATACTTTATACAATAAGTTACTTAAAATTAGCAGAAACAAGTTAACTAACATAGACTTAAGATTATTTGTAACCTAATTTTTACTGCAAGAAATAAAAAGGTATTTTATTTTTTATTTTGTTTTATTACATAGTACCTATAATATTGTTTCGAAGGATGTTGACACCGTTGGAACTGAGGTTAACGACCACAAATGGCCAACGGAACTCCTCAACAGTATCTATTTCGAGGGAGGCGATAATATATACCGAGTTGAGCTACTATGACGATGCACATTGAAATGGTTTAAATGTATGCACTATGATTTTCCCGCGGCGTTGCTTGTGGCGAGTTTCTTATTAATGCCCTTTAGTGTCTTATTAATTGAGAAGTGGGACTACATAATAGTATAATGCTGTTATGTTCTGTGTTTCCTAAAAAGTATAAAATAAATTAAAGGAAAAAAAAAAAAACGCCTTCAGAAACGCAAAATTTTACTTCATTCAACAAAAAGTACTGCCATCCAACGGCAAAACTCTGCAAGTCTAATACCATAATTTCGAGAAAGATACGACTAAAGATTTTACTTAAAATCACCTTTTATTGTTCACTCAGTTGCCGCGTGTTGATTTGATGGTGACGCAGATTAGGCAATCGCTGCCAGTGGTCCTTTCCTCGTTCCAAGAGTGGCCACTTAGTACTTACAGCTTTCTGTTGTGATCAGAGAGCATTACTCAACGGTTAAACATCACAATTGCAGTCAAGATGTTTTGGCTAGTCTTATGCAGGGCTACCGCGTTATGACAGTTTTCTACCGATTTAGCTAGAACATATTTTTCAAAGTTCTTTTATAGGTATGATAGAAGCACTCATGAGGAATTGTTTGATGCAAGTTAACACAAAACGCTGTAACTCAAGTTGCAGCGTTCTGCCGTCGGAGGCAGAATCGGCGTCTCAAAATATTATTTTGAACTACCGTTTTTTTTTTTATGCCATTGGAAGGCAAACGAGCACACAGGCCACCTGATGGTAAGTGGAAACTGTGACCCATAGACATTCGCATTCACAAGACTGCAAATGCACTGCCAACTCTGGGGACTAAGATGGAAAGCCTCTATGCTAGTCATTTCAGCGGCTGTCTTATCCCCAAACCGGAACATAACAATGCAAACACTGCTGCTTGGCGTTAGGTTAATGGATAAGATGGTGGTACCAGCCCGGACAGACCCTGCGCAAGGTGCTCCCACAATTTTCTACAATTCGTTTATTTTATGGTATGAAGAGTCACTAGACTGAAAGCTTTTTCAACAAAAGTGGATATTTTTTTGGTTATCGGGACCGTTTAGGGAATATTTAACCCTACAAATGACATTTTTTTACTAGAGTTACGTGTCCTCACCCCCTACATCCAAAACTTCAAAATACGAATACAAATTATCTTAAATAACGTACAATTTAAAAGAAAAATTATCACGACTAAGTAGACTTCACTGTGCAGCAATTAACCATCAATTGTTCTGAATAATATACATATAGGTGCATACATTAAATTAATTTACGCCTGTTTCCCAGAGAGGTAAGCAGAGACCACTTCTTTCCACTTGCTACGACCTCGACAAATTTCTTTCGCTTCTTCCACATTCATACATCGAGTCATGCACGCACGTCGGCGTCGGGTACTCGGCCTTTTTCCAGTATTTCTATGAATAGTATTTATTAAATTATTGGACACTTGATAGGGTAAAGTCACCAGTTATCAGCTAGAGACCTGTAGTCAGCCTTTAATAGTAAATCAAGAAGGACAAGGGGAGCCGGCACTGCGGGCCTCCCACAGTACTTATTTAACAATATACATATATATTCAGTAGACGTATTTGGATTCATAAAACTCAATCTAGATGCATCTTCCTTTAAAAAAAAATTGAATACGGGCCACATTTGCCCTCACAAACATGCATAACAACTGGCCATTTGGCTTAAAACTAAAATAACTAACAGCAAACTCGTATAGTAGCTAGCTGGCTATCTGCCTTGAAATTAAGATATGGGCCACGTCTGTCCATGCAAACTTGCATGGTAACTAACTAGCTATCTGCCTTAAAATTAAGATATCGGCCACTTCTGTCCATGCAAACTTGCATGGTAACTAACTGGCTATCTGCCTTAAAATTAAGATATGGGCCACTTCTGTCCATGCAAACTTGCATGGTAACTAACTGGCTATCTGCCTTAAAAGTGTGCTCTGGGTTACAACTGCCCTTGTTAATTTGCATGTTAGCTGGCTGTCTATATTAAATCTGAGCTCTGGGCCAAGTATGCCCTTGTAACAGTTGTAACTTGTGTAACTGGCTATCTGCCTTGAAATTAAGATTTGGGCCACGTTTGTCCATGCAAACTTGCATGGTAATTAACTGGCTATCTGCCTTAAAAATGTGCTCTGGGCTGCAACTGCCCTTGTTAATTTGCATGTTGACTGGCTATCTATATTAAATCCGAGCTCTGGGCCAAGTCTGCCCTAGTAACAGTTGTAACTTGTGTAACTGGCTATCTGCCTTAAAGCTGAGGTATGGGCCACGTCTGCCCCTGCAAAAGGTTATGTCAGGTAGCTATCTGCCGAAAAAACTATGCAATGGGCTATTATAGTCCAGTAACCTTGTCGCCTTAAAGTGATTCTATAACACCTGGGCTCTGCTATTATGAAATCATATTTTAGTTGCAAAACTCCTTGATTTGGCAGATCGCTGGAATCATCGGCTTGTAAGGCCTCGGTTGGCTGTACTGCACGAAGCCTTGGCCGACGGACGTCAGGGTCAGGTTGGGTTGCGCGTTGCGGTCGCACACCGTCACCACGACTCCCACGTGCCGCATCCCCCCGAGCTTGCACAGCTGCAGGGGAAAAATAGTACATTGACGTCGGTTTAAGTGCTGAATTGGTATTGTTCATATTTCTACAATTACTCTATTTCGAAAACCATTTCGAGGAATAAGGTTATAAAGCCGTTCTGCATTACTAAGTTTTTTGAATATTTATTTATTTCGCATATTTTGACAAAAGTATATTGACCTTTGTTTGACTTTCGTTTTCGGCTTGAAGCCCTCCTTGGTGTATCTTACGGGTTAGGCGAAAACCGCTGGAAATAGTATGTTATAATACACTATTACAATCACTTTTGATCATTAGATATAATTTAATTGTTGTAATTTATTTGAAAATGCCATCCCAATTTTAAAATAATCATGTCATCCATAAAATGTCTGCTAAATAAATAAAGATATTAAAACGAAACTATTGGGACAAATACAAAAATAATGAAAAAGGTCTCTTAAAATTACCTATTCTTTCGAATTAGAATGTAAAAACCGTGAGTTATATTTTTTGGTCTATCCCAATTGTGACTGACGAAATTCTTTGCAAAAAAAATTGAAAAATAAACAATATCTGGAGACAAAATTACACGTTACGACCTAAGGTTATCTCATCATATCTTAATTTAGATGTAAAATGTAGCACATAAATAAATAAACTATCGCTAAACGGCGGGGTTCTCTCCCTACAACTTGTCAAAAGCCGCCCCCAAAATTCCGGGCCATAGTAATTTTATTGCACAACCATCGTTAACATTATAAAATTGTTAGAAAGTTAATTTTCCAAGCGAAAGTTTTTTTTTTTATGGCATAGGAAGGCAAACGAGCACACAGGCCACCTGATGGTAAGTGGAAACTGTGACCCATAAACATTCGCATTCACAAGACCACAATCCTAAGACTGCAAATGCGTTGCCAACCCTGAGGACTAAGAAGGAATGCCTCTATGCTAGTCATTTCACCGGCTGTCTTATCCCCAAACCGGAACACAACAATGCAAACACTGCTGCTTGGCGGTAGGTTAATGGATAAGATGGTGGTACCAACCCGGACGGACCCTGCACAAAGTCCTCCCACAAGTAAAATATCTGCTATAATATCTTCTGAGCAAGATAATAAAGGTCATTTATATTATAAGTGGAAACTGTTTTTGGCTGATGTATATGTAAGTTCGATTGTATCTTAATTTGGTTATATCTTGCTGATGGTTTCTCAAATAAATAAATAAAATCAAATGTGCCAAATACGCTTCCTGTATGTGTTGAAAATTTATTATGTTAAACACGTTATGGACTGTCAAAATTATCCTAAGCAGACTGAATCCATTCGATTCATAGGAAATTGTGTTGAATTTGAACGAACTCTTTAAAGTATGGCCGACTGCGTACTCGAAATTCAAAATACTTAATTACTTACATCAGGAATCAAGAGTTTGTAGTCTGTCTCGTTAGGAGGTATCAGCATTTCCGGTACATTTTTAATCCATTTCGTTCTGTAACCTGGAAAAAGAAGAAATTGGTTCAATGTGGTTCAAATCACACCTTTTAGGGTCTCGTACCAAAATGATAAAATGGGATCCCTTATGACGAGATTTCGATGTCTGTCTTTACGTCATAGCAGTTTTTCTCTGAAATTATCAAAACTATCAATCACTGAATATTCAATTTGTTCAAGAAGTGATACTTTTTTCGTTGATTCGATTTTTAATTTCCTATATTACATGTTTGACGCGCCATACTAGCTGACAATTTGAAATTAAATCCAAATAAAGAATTAGTTAGCCGATTAGTTTTAAACCACTGTTTTTTGTTTTATCTACTACGTGTATGTCACTACTAGGTTTTTGAAATAGTTTTATTACATACTAGGTTTTGTTTTTTTGCGCATTTACTAGTTTTCGGGGAACTCGTAGATGTGAACCTGAGTGAGATAGGTTACTAAATGATTTTGCATCTGGTAGGGACTTGCTAGAAACCGCGTTTAATGCGAAAATCGCAAAATTGAGTTTTTGAGACTTACTAGGTTTTGATGTAGGGCAGCCGTAGTTTATTTAAAAAAAAACCACCTCTGAATCGGTCCATCCGCTTGGGAGGTATGAGGCCACAGAGAGACACACAGACACACACATGAAACTTATTATCAGACCTAGGAATATGCGGGGCAAAATTAAATGACAGCTAGGGATTGCCTACATCGATAAACTCAATTATCGATGCTTTTCCCATATACTAGTGATCGCCTCCAGCATTGTTTGTATGTGTGTATTTTTTTTAACTTGCCCCCTACCACTTCCACAGAAATTGATTGTCTTTTAGCCACTTGAAATGCATTCATCATTCGAGACGGAAAAAATAAACGCCCGAAAATTTGGAATAAATTCTGATCGTTTACTTTAACAATAGTAAATGGGACAGTAATTCTGAAATACACAATGGGGGAAAAAAATTAGATGATTATGAGTGAAGGTTCAAAAATCCTTTTAAAATTTACAATAACCAGAATTATGTTGCTATTTTGTTTTATTATTACATTTTCAATAAATATTTTTACAAACAATACTTGGAGTGATCACTAGTAATATGGGAATAGCATCGATAGTTGAGTTTATCGATATAGGCAATCCCTAGCTGTCATTTAATTTTGCCCCGCATATTCCTAGGTCTGCTTATTATGTAGCACTCATCAGTTGCGACGGGAATAAAAAATAAAATGATATGCTGACCCAAATGTTCTGTATGACAAAGGCCGAAGTAGAATGCGTCCTGCTCCCAAGGTCCGAACTTGTCGTCAGCGCAGGCGCCGTCCAAGAAAGCGACGCAGACGAGCGCACACGCAACGCAGAGGAGGGACATGGCGGAGTGAGGCTGCTCAAGACTCCGATGCCGCTATTATACGCTCTCTTATTTATTAAACATTTAATTTAATATAATGGCGTAGATGAGGATGCGTGTGATCTTATTTAAATATCCCATTGTCCTGCCTTGTTTATTCTAATAAAACAGCCTTTTGCGGAGCAATATGCTATATGACCTATGCAATAATTTATATTATCAGTGCACAACATTTGACATATGACTTTTTATCGTTTATTTAATATACAATAATAAAATCTGTTTTTTTATACAACTTTTCCAACTTTTCCCTCCTCGTGTGTGAGCCAAGTCATACTAGAAAATAACTTTTTAAAAACATCAACAGTATAAACGTTTTTACAGACGCCCCTCTCCTCATTCCCCTGCATTAGAGGGTCTATGTATATCGTTAAGTGAGTGGAATCATTAAATCGGCAATATCTCGTTTTTTTTTAGCTAGAGTTAAAAAAACACATAATGTGTTTGATTAACGATAGCGAAGAAAGTTTTAAATTATTTGCGCCTATTTATTTAAAAAAATCCTTGTATATCGAGCAAACTATTGCGAGGGAAAGGCTTTTCAAATCGATCCCTGTAGTTAGATTTAATAAATATGTAACAGTGAATAATTATGATGACAAAATTAAGAAATGACCTTCATTCAACTCCTAAATGTTGTGTCAGTATTGCGCTTCATCAATATCTTTTGTGGTTTTACATAAATCATAAAACCTGTCCATATTTTATTTTATAAGAAGTTAAATTAAGGTATCTAGCAGACACCTGCGTTCAAAGACAGCTGTTGTCATGTTAAAATTATTTACTTACAAATTGACTGTAATTCTTCTAATAAAATTAATATATTAATGAGACCATTTCTCTTTGAGTTATGTGTGATGAATGTTAATAATTTGTGTGGTGAGGTTTTCCAAGAGGTTCAAAACGACGGTAACAACATTTATTGAAGAAACTCATAATTGGAATAATGTGAAATGTAAAGTAAATCTAGACTAAAAACGAGGGTCATACAGGAGGTGTTGTATTATCAGAGGTCTGGGTAATAAACAATGGTTGAATGCTTATAAATATTCGGAAATAATAAATATATCGTACCTAGTGCGATTGTTTGATATTAATAATATTTATTTTTTTATGGCAACCGGTGAGCATCCATTTCTGCCAATGTCAAGTTTATATTTTACATTAACATATCAAAAAATCATAAGGCAACGTTGTACGGTGATCCTCTAGCCTCCGTGAAGCGATGTAGGTAGAACTTTACGAAGACCAGATGTGATTTTTTTGAAGCAATCCTTCCAAAGGCGATGCATGTTCAAATTTGAATTCTTCATTATACTGCACATTTGAATGTACCTACTGCATATTAATACATCATTACTATCCATTAAACAACAAAATATGCATTAAATAAAAACAATTAAGAAAGCGGCGCCATCTTGTCAAAAACCCCAAGAGAATCCCGATTGTTTGTTTACATTATGTTTAAATGACGTTCGTCTATTATGACATTTATGACTGAAAACAGATCACAGATGGTAAAAAATCGCCTTCCATAATAACTCTGCAGTTTTGTCATAGTAGTAGAGGCGAGTTACTTTTATTTAAACATAATTTAAAAAACAATAACATTTTTAATCATGAAATGGTTCAAATTAGATCTTTAGAAAAGGCTCATCTTTCAAATAGAAATGTGGAAGAAAGTAGTTTCTTTTTTTGGTGTATCCCTATAAAATTGAGAATGCACGCCCTCAAATGTTTGTTTGTACGCTTTGATGGGTCAACTTAAACTCGCCAGTTTATTAACCGACGAATTATTGTTATTTATTTATATATTTAAACTTTATTGCACAATACTAAAGTAAAAAGTACAAATGGCAGACTTAATGCCTAAAGGCATTCTCTACCCGTCAACCTCATGGTAAACAGATAATACATGTTGCAAGTGGAGATCTAAACAGTGTTGAAAACTTAATTAAATACCTACTTGATACTATAAATGTATAGAATACATAAATAATAATACGTTCATATAGAACAAACCAAACATATAATACTTAAATACATACGAAAACAATGTGTGATGAAGATGATGACACCTTACTCAAGTTCTTGCTTGTGTAGATGTTGGCGAAGCTTACGTTTAAACACGAATTTGCTGGACGCTTGTCGTATCTCAAGAGGGAGCGCATTGTTCTCTCATCCCGGACGCCTATTCGACACGGTAAAAACCATAACGTGTTTGAACTGATATCGTATTGTCACTGTTAAATAGCTCTTATTTACTTGTCATGTCGGTAAGAGCGACTGACGTCAAAACAATACCATAACAGGTCAAATACGATATCGTTTTAACCCCCTAGAATATCGGCGCAGTTGTAATGTAACGCGTGTATACAGTTAGATTTTTCCCAAAATTGGTAATATTCATTTACTTATGTTAATTTTACTAAAATGCTGTATAAGAAATGGACTGGAAATGTCTGAACCCGGACAGATAGTAAACTGAATGTAGCGGATAATTAAATATACGTTAAAGCTGAGAGTGTTAAACGAAGAACAGGACATGTCTTATGCTAAGTATAGTTTTTACATAATAGATTACATCACGCCTGTTTCCCAGAGGGGTAGGCAGAGACCACTTTTTTGCGCTTGCTACGATCTTGACAAATTTGTTTCGCTTCTTCAACATTCATACGTCAAGTCATGCACGCACGTCGGTTTCGGGTACATAGGCCCTTTTCCAGTATTTTTCCGATTTGATTCGAAAAAGTACGCCTAGGGCGGACCCTTCCGACCCTATAAGTATAGTTAGTTCTAAGTTTAGTTTTTGTATAATCATTTCCACAAAATTTAACCTTATTTAAAATAGCACTCTTCAAAACCCACTAAAAACCTTTAAAAATGACTAATCTCCTTGATATTCTCTACTTATTTAATGAATAAAAGAAATGTTAACTGATTCTTGTCACCGTCCTTACCGTCCAATATATTTCACGTGAAATTATACCTTAAAATATAATGTGCAGGCACAAACTTTAAAACTGCACCTATCTAAAAAACTGTAATAAATCTAAAACGGGACTTAATTTTTCTCCGCAATGATGGTCTTGTCCGAAGCGCTAGTAGATTCACTCCCATGTTACTGACGTGTAAAAGAGCCCTCATGTGGCCAAATTACTGAATAAATATTTTGAATTTTGAATTTTGAATTAAGTTAAAACATTAAAATATACGATATAGGAAAAGAAACGTCGAAACGTCGAGGTGCATTTACTATTTTTACGCGAGTCCCAGTATCAAGTTTATAAATATAACAGGGTGTTTGAACGTCGTAAAAGTTAAAAGCAAAGAATTGTTTTCGTAATTTTCATGAGAATAAGTTTTTCAGCGTTTTGGATAGCTTTTTTAGAAAAAAATGGGCGTTTTTTTTAGGTTTTGGGAATGCTTTAGGAAATATCTCTCTATATAATATCTCTTAGTGTATGCATGTTGCACTGTTGTTCTTTTTAAGATAAATGTAATTATCTTTAAAAGAACGGTACCTTTTCCGTCTGTAAAACGGAATGAATTAAAAATAAAGTGCCTATATAGAACAGGAGGTATCGGTTGGCTCTTCAAAAGTCCAGTAACTGTAAGAGAGTTGTTAATTTTTCGAATAATACATGGTCCTTCGAGCCGGATCATGTATTTATTCGTATTGGTGTAAATTAAAATCGTAGGCTTTTGGATAGAAACGGAATATATTGCCAAATTAAAACAAAAGTATATAAAACAGGAGATATCAGTTGGCTCTTCAAAAGTCCAGTAAGAACGTTGATAATTTTTCGAATATGAAAGTCATCCACCTCGCCTCCCCGCAGTCCCCTCAGAAGCCCTGCGTTTCGTTCCGACGCACAACTTCTTTTATTTTGATCATATCCTGTCAAAGCTGTTTATTTTCCCTTTCCAAATAACTTATGCGCTGTTTGTTAATTTAGATTCCAAAGTGGTATACCTATGATTAATATTACTTATTTATGCATAGGTATTTGTAGAGTTTTTATAGTTTCCTATAGTTCCTTGTCTTGTATTTCTTTTCTTTCTGACTGTGATGTTATTTGGTGTTTGATTTCCCTTATCTTCTTCAGAACTATGGAGTTGATGTCTTCTTCTTTTAAATTAACAAGTATCATATCTCCCGGGGCCAAGGTATTTTAAAAAAGCAAACTCGCTTCCTCCATAATTACACTAATGGTTTACTACGTCTCTGTGTAACATTATCTATTTCAAATTGTGAGACGGGCATAGTGTCTTTGATTTATCTTGTATCGCTTAGTTCATTGCATATCTCAATAGGTTGTTGACAAACACCGGTATTTTTAATATCTTGTTATGGCTGCCCAGACTTGCATTTAGGACAAATCCAAGACGATTGGTATTGTTCTGACATAACATTATAAAACCTTTTCTCTGATATATTTACACAATCAATATCATTTGTTCCTATACACTTTGTGCATGTTAATGATCTTCAATGCTGAATTTCTTGTTTATATACCGAGCAACTTATTTTTTTCCCTGCCATCTCGGAGAAGTATGTGACATGTTGGGATAGTTAACGCCCTCTATTGGAAGTTGCCTTTACTATTACGATTTATAGTCGGCGTAGGCGGAGAGTTAAGGTGCGCTCACGCAATGAAGTTCTGCGCGATCCCGATAGATGTCTATACTGCTGCCCATCATATCGGGGGAAAGGGGAGGAACAGTGATGAGATTCAAGATGTTCTGAATAAAAGTCAAATCAAAAGCACACAAAACTATCGTAAGTGCATAAAGAAGTTGATTAATGTAGATGAAGCGAAAGTTATATGCTTCGATGGGTGCACATGGCGTTCCAAAGTCTATGCCTACCCTTTTAGGAGACAGGCGTGAAAGTATGCATTTATTACATACATACATAAACTCACGCCTTCCTTCCCAGATTGGGGTAGGCAGAGCTAAAGAATTACCAACAAGTTTTAAAACTTCTTGATAATTCTGTAACCAAATTTTGCAGAAGTAGGCTAAGATGTTTCCCAGTGTATTAGTGACAGGTGGCAAGCCCATCGCCTAACAGTACTACAAGCCTTTATTCCCTTAGTCGCCTCTTACGACATCCACGGGAAGACATGGAGTGGCACTATTCTAACCCGGCAACCACACGGTATATGCATTTATGCATTTATTATGTATGTATTAAATAAGCGTACTCATCTGTTTACGTTCACCCAAATGCTACAATTCCATCTCTTTCTGTCTAATCTGTATGTGTCCATTTATAACAAGTGGCATCGAGGTGAACACAGGAATATTAATGTCAGTATAGTAATTAAATACTTACGTAAAAATCAAATAATCACAAATAAATCAAGATTATTTAGCTTGTATTTATCACGATTGGCAAATAAGCTTAGTTTTTTGTAAATAATAATCACCACTATAAAAAGAACACCCCCTCTAGCAGATCCGTTCGCGGCATCGTTCCTATGAAGCTGGCTGCATCACCTCTCTGGATAGCTAGTCCAATGCTTTGGGAGAGGTAAGCACCAGCTCTAGGATCTCCGGAGAGGTCGGGATGACAGAGCTTTAATAAAGCTTTTCATATCGGCTGACCAAAGTCCATGGTCTCCACTGCAAGTGCCTCAAATTCGTAATTATTTCATAATGATGAATATTTGCGGCGCTTGATGGCTTGGGCCTGATCAGCTGCTGCACCGGCCTGATTACGGGTTGAATGGACGTGGGAAAGGGCGAATTTGTCAACACACGTCGCGTCTCATACCAGTGTTCCACCCAGTTTCCACGGCATCGAAGTAGCTCCGTCTGTTCGCTTGCCATTGTCTCTATGCAAACCTGCTGGTTCTAGGACAGCTGGTACAGAGGCAGTGGCAAGCGAACGACGGATCATATCATTAATTGTGCTGTGGCGGTACAAACGGCCGGCACTTCTAAATCATGAAAGACCGTGTCTTCCTAGCTCACTCACTTCCTTAGATTCTAGCTCCAAGCCGCAAGCTTATTGCTATGCGCAAGCAGCATGGCTCTAAGACTGCGCCTATATTGCGGGAAGGAAGAGCGTGGAGCCAGTGCCCTGATTCGCCTGCTGAGACTGCAAGGAGACAGACGCGATCTAAATCGTCCGGACTATTTTGTATGAGAGATGCATGAATTGATAAGAGACAAGGTGTATCCCATGCTCTTTGGATATGCCTCTTGATTGGCATATCCAGTCCGGGAGACAATTCATACCAAGCATCCCTGGCCTCCAACAGGTTCGCAATCTCAACGTCAAGTATCTGTGGGTGATTTATGATAATACTGACGTGAGGCAATGAACTATAAGCGGAGGATAGGATAGCTGGTAGTGCCACGCTAAAAGAGCATCGAATACCAAGTCCACCGAAACGAATTAGGAGAACCGCTTGAGTCCAAGGCCTTAAACTTAAATTAATGTTTAAAATATCATCTATAAAAGCCATGATATCTGGAAATTTCCAAATCGGACAACCCCGTAACAAATACATGAATTTGGAGTGAAAAGACAAAACCGAATAATAAAAAGCGCCATGTGGAGGTTTATTTCGTGCAAAAGGTTAGAAGTATTTTTAAACAGATTTAATTTACAATTTATAATGGGATCGATTGCTTCGTCAAAAACCGGTGAACCTAAAAGCGTTAAAGATGACTTTGAATGGACCAAAATGTTTATTGAAGCTTCATTAAAATTAGTAACGATATCATTTTTTTTTTAAAGAAATGTGATCAGGTACCTATATAAATTTCGCACTTAGTAAAGTTGAATAATAGGCCTATATTAGAAAATTTAGTAATGATCGTTTGTAGGTCTTGTAGTACAGTTGACGCGTCCCCGCCAAGGGAACCGTCATCGAGGTACCACAGATTGAATTTAGAATTTAGATCTGAAATAATTGGATGAATGCCTAAGCTAAAAATTACATCATCAAATTTCTTAGAACCTTATATTGCATAAAGAAATTATCACAACACAAGACCCAATCGACCCATGGAGACACGCCTTTATCACGCTTCTCTTTTAATCTATCTTCTCATTGTTGTCATGCCTGCCCATAACTTGTTATACAGTGAAGGAAAAAAAAAACAATTTCATACCTTCATTATTATTATTCGATATTTACTTATTTTCTGTAAATTAGATTTTTTACAATAAGTATCCAAATATAGAAGTAAAATAACAATATGTACTAATACAAAAAATAAACGTTTTTAAAAACCTAAACTACGGGTGCTGCCGGCAGCAGGGCAGGGCTCAAGCTACCGGTGGTTAGAGCTGCAGAGAGAGGAACCTTCTCACAATGCGTGCCGTGTCGAGGAGTACTGCCTTCTTTATCTGGCCCTTGATCCAGCCAACTAGCGAGAGTCTCTTGAGGTGTTGGTCGAGATTCCTCGCTATAACACAGTTTGCCGAAACAACTATCGGGACAATGATGGTCGAGTCAACATCTCACATGGCGGTCACCTCGTGAGCCAAGTCAAGGAACTTGCTGAGCTTTCTGAGTCCTCACGAGGTACATGCAGGTCATGCAGGATGGTGACGTCGATCAGCACTGCCCGGCGTTGAGATCGATCTGTTAACATGATATCAGGCTTATTGGAGATAATAGTCCTGTCCGTGATGACAGATCGATCACAATAGAGCATAACACGACCATTTTCTAGAACTTGCGCCTTGTGTAGCTCCCTGCTCCTCTATACATACTTGCGGTCTTCAGTGTTCAACACCATTGGTCTGCGCCAGTTCTCGTTTGCCAAGGAGAGTGGCGTGAGGCTCCTGCCTACTGCAACCATATCACGATGCATCCCACACTCATTGCCAAGGAAATAATCCCTAAGATTGTACACCTCGCCGTTGTGAGACTCTTAGCATTTAAAATGCCTCGACCTCTACATCAAGATGTACAATCTCATGACAGATGAGTGTGGGTGCAACATGCGATATGATTAAAACAGTAACGAACCCTCCTATCCAGGGCGTCCAGCTCAGTCACAGTCTACCTTAGTATGCCAAAGGAGTATGTGAGCAGCGGCATCACCCAGCCATTCAAGGCGCGCACCTTATTGCCACCCGACAAAAGACTCCTAAGAACTGTTTTTCAAGCGGCAAAAGAAGCGCTCCTTCACTGACTGCTTGACCAAGATATTTGTATGTGTAAACTTCGGAGAGTCAATGCCTCAAAAAGCTGTTAATTTGATGAATTTGATGGGACATGAATTTCCAACGTAGCTTAATGATGAGGACAGAGGGGTGTCGCAATGAGAGGGTGAAGGCCAGGTGGGAGTTGTTGTGGCATTTACCTAAATGTACCTATATGAGCCCCTTAACCTGGAGAACCTTCGGTTCTGGACAATGTGGGCACTGGACAGGTGATATTACTAATTATAAATTATAATGTTTAAATCAAGATCATTTAAACCAATCTGCAAAATTAGGTCAATTTCGCCATTTCCTAAAGGTTAGAGTAGGTTACCGTAGCGTAAAGACATGAAGCGTCATAGCGGGCCTCCGTTGACTTGTTCGTTCACTGCTTTTTAAGTTAGGTACAATACTACTATTCATTGAGCCAGTAGGTAGGTAGGGTAAAGTCGCCAGTAGTCAGCCAGAGACCAGGTAGTCAGCCCCTGCCTATACTTTGTATGAGTGGGAAGAGTGAAATATATTATATTTCCTACTCTTCGCACTCTTTATGAGGTCGACAACTGGTCTCCGGCCGATCACTGGTGACTTTACCCTATATATGAGGGAAAATAAAAAAAACATTATTTTTAAATATTATAAATATACGTTATGTATTTATATATCATACAAAATGACTTTCATTAAATTAGTACAATATGCACCTTGTCATTATGCCCACTCATAATTATGGTTCAAGGCATTGTTTCGTCGAAGTACGTGACGTAAACATATTGTTGCATTACTCGTGGTTTTATATTCGTGGAAAACTACTTCTAACAGCAGCGTCCGTCATATATGACTTACTGAATAAATTTATTTTATCTTTTATCTTTTTTATATCTTACACATTTAATTATGTTATACTAAGCTATTTTTCGACCTAACAAAATGATGCAAAACGATTTTCGACATTTTATTAATTTGACGAAACATCGATATGCAAAATATTTGTAGCGAATAAAATTTAGACCAAACAAAAGTTTCAGTAAATAATAAGCAAGTAATGGTTTTCTAATTTACCTGAATCTAATCTATTTTGCCTTTTTGTCATTTGGCCTTCAGGTATATTAGATTAATTTGTACAAGTCACGTCCAGGTAGCTTAGATAAAGTAAATTATAAATTTTGCTATAAGGTCAGGTGGGGTAAGGGGAACATACTTTATTCTTCTTATCTTATTTTGAGTTCTATACTACAAAGTATAAGGTTCTAAGTTTTTTCGCTAAAGACAAAACATACTTATTTGCGTTAGCTTTCCAGGACAAAATACTTTGTAAGCTAGTTCTAATGCACATCGCCAGAAAATGATTATTCGTAAGACTAGTTCTATCGTTTCCCTTTCCCTATTTTTGGGGTAAGGGAAACAGTCTCAATAAATCTACAAGTAATAATACTAGTTTGGATTATTCACACGCAAAACATTTTTAAAAACACCTTTATTTAAATGTGTACTTCATACTTAACGAAATACGGTTACAAATATAAAATATTTACCACAATCGGTATTTGGGGTAAGGGAAACGTACGAGTTTCGAACAGGGGTAGTCAACTAAAAACAAAGGAAGTAAAAAGTAGGTGCAATTTTTTATTGTAACGTTTATTAAGTAATGGTTAAAATCAAGTAGCGTATTTAAATTACTTTTCTTTGGCATACAATAGTTCTCACATAGTTCCTAGGCATTTTTTTGTAAAAAATAATGTAGTCTTGATTAAAACAAGATGTTCATATCGCCAACCGTCATTTGACATCATACAAAATAGCATAACATAAGTAAGTAATAACATATAATAATAGTTAATACATACATACATACATACTTTCACGCCTTCATTCCCAGAGTGGGGTAGGCAGAGCTACAGAATTACCAACAACTCTAAAGGCTTGTTGATAACTCTGTAACCACAATTTGCACAAATATACAAATTTAATAGTTAATAGATAACCAATAATTATAACCAATAGAATCGTTTAATACTTAACATTTTTTTCCCCATAACTTAACTTTTTCCCAATTTTTTTTTACAAACCAATAACCTATTTTGCCATTTAGGGTAAAATCGGTATGGAGGGGTCAGCTGTTACGGTACCCAAGCAATGTGTAAAATATCATAACATTTATAGTTAGTTACCGATTCAAGAGACTATTTCTACTTTTTATAAAATATGCCTGTCTCAAAATGTTTGTTACTTCTGACGTCGGGAAAGAGAAACATATGTCCCCCTTAACCCGGTCATGATAGTTTCCCTTACCCCACTTATGCATTTGTAGGTTATGTTAAGAATCACATTAAAATTTAATATTTATAGCATATTCAGCAAAAAATTATATGCATACAAACAAAATATATCTATAAATCAATACTTACTGACATTTCCAGACTTGTTACCAGACTTTTTATAACATAAATTAGTATCTAAATAAGGTACGTCGAACTCGTGTTTTCGTTGTTTGTCAACTAAAGTATTGTTTTTGTCACACTCGCAGTTTCAGTTGTCATAACGCTATCTGTGTTTTTTTTTTGTAAATAAATCTCAGTTACTGCTTTATCGATCGTGTAATCACAACTCTGCGGTCTATAGTTTTTGATATATCAACTAGTGTTTCCCTTTCCCAGTAGTTCCCCTTACCCCACCTGACCTTAATTAATTTAGTATGACCTTATTTTACAGTAAATTATGGCCAATTATAATGTTTATATTTTTGTAAGTATGGGTATTATTATTTTACTTTTATATATACTTATTATAAAAAACCTAATTTGCAGAAAATTAAATAAATATCTAAATAATAATAATATAATAATATAGGGCAGCTAGTGGCGAGCTGTTGGTGAGTGGCGACACCACGGACCTGAATGCTCCCGAGGGTAGGTCCTGTTCCTCACCTCACGCTTGCCTTCACCGGCTGGCTGGAGTGAATAATGACGAGGAACAGACCCTCACCTCTGGCTTGCCTTTATTGGCGGGTCAGAGTGGAGTCGCAAGAGCTATATGCTCGAAGGGTGGATGTGTTGCATAAGTGGTAAGTGGGCACCTTATGGTCGTTTAAAGTCCAGAAGCACCTCTCCACCCTTAGCCCCTCTGGAACTGTTACCACCCTGATGCTATATATATGCGGCTATTTCGGGAGGCCCATTCCATTGAGTTGGCGAGTCACCACCTGCCAATTCAACCAAAGTAATTAGCATTGGCCAGGCAGGCGCCGTAGTTTCTTCAATAGCCTTGTTCACCAATCCATATCAGTTCATACATAGAGCCCATTATTAATGTTTCCATCCTTCTTAAATAGTCCTACACTAACCATTGGTTGTCCGTGGGAGCATACTTCCATAATTTGAACTCAGGGACAATCGCCGGTTGGTCTCCCATCACTTTACTAAATTAAACTTGTCTAAAGGGCCTCTGCGTGTTGGTTTCGGCTCCATGTACGCCTTCCAAAGGTCCGGGACTCCCATAGTCCCGTGAATGGTAAAGAAATACAAATAATAATAATTAAATGATCATTAGGGCACCTTCAAGTGAATAATACAAAGTACTTATTTACATAAATAAATACACCCATTCATAAACTCACGCCTTCATTCCCATAGTGAGGCAGGCAGAGCTAAAGAATTACCAACAAGTCTTAAAACTTCTTGATAATTCTGTAATCACATTTTGCACAAGAATTCTAAGATTTTCAAGTAACGCCGAAATGACTTTAAAATTTCGATCAACAATTGCATAATTGGTATTATAACACCCGTATTCTATAATGAAATCCTATATTGAAATCTTATAACGAAATCCAGTTTCAGTTGCAGTACTCCTTGATGTAGATGGTGGCCGCGGTCTTGGGCTTGCTCAGCCGGTGCACGAAGCCGCGGGTGACCGACGTCAGGGTCAGGCTGGGCTGCGCATCGGTATCGCACACGGTCACCACGACCCCCGCAAAATCCATTCCTTGGGGTCTGCATAGCTGCAGGGGAAAAAAGAGGTTGTACGTTATTTTACACATACAGATACAGATACAGATGTTGTGTTCCAGTTTATGGACAAGCCAGCCGGTGAAATGACTAGCATAGAGGCATTCCATCGTAGTCCTCAGGGTTGGCAACGTATTTGCAGTCTTGTGAATGCGAATGTCTATGGGTCACAGTTTCCACTTACCATCAGGTGGCCTGTGCGCTCGTTTGCCTTCCCATGCAATAATAAAAAAAAGATAGAAGTTGTTTAGAATTTCATTTTATGTATTTTTTTCTCGTATTATCATTTCATAGAGTAATCAATATGTAGAATAATTACTTTGAAGACATTTCAATCATTGTTTTTTATTTCAAATAAAATTCAATGTTTATTTTTTCATATCATAGAATAGCAAATTAAATATTCTTCGTTCTCATATTATGTGGTTAATATATAAAGCATACCATTACGTGCAATAGGAAAAAAATTAAAATTGTAATTTACTGTTTACTATAGTTACGTATAGTTACTATTTTAAATATATGAATATGAAACTCAAATGCACTGTAGCAATTATTATTAGTCCCTATGACACTGGCTGCATTACCTCTCTGGATAGCTAGCCCAATCCTTTGGGAGAGGTAAGCACCAGCTCTAGGATCTCCGGAGGTGTCTATGAGCCGGAATATTATAATGACGTGTTAACATTATACCGTTCCCGTATATTACCGTGGTTTTTCATAATCGTTTCTGGTCATGTTGTCTTTGGTCATTATTTCAATAGTCATAATTTTCTTTCACCCCCTTTTCATTACTCATAATGTTTGTTAAATATGATTTATTGGATCGTTTTGATTTGTTAAAGCATAAACATAGACGCGTAAAATTATAAACCATGACAAATCATGTTGACTTGTGTAATAATAACTATGATTGTATTGCACCTAACAAGAAGCTTATCTGCAGAATACCAATTAGAACACCATTGTTGCAATAATTGTCGTCTGTTTGCCATTGCAATAAGCCGCACTAAGATACTCAAACCTTATTATAATAGCTTCGCTGCTGTCGGTATCACGACTACTTGAGTAGGAAGATTAAAAAAGAAAGCATGTGTACGTACTGAGGTTGATATGCTTACATTTTAACAGGTCATAATTAGACACTTCGCCACTTAGTTGTCTGATTGTTTTTAATGTTCCTCATTCATCCTCATCATTTCCATCTATGCTAGACTTTTATTTCTACGTTAGATTTTAGTTACTGTTAAGATCTCATCTTTATTACATTGTTTGTTGTGTTAAACTAAGCTTTGACTTTTGAACAACGCTCATCAATTTAATTTGCATTAATTTAGTTTCAATTCAATCCAACACATTGGAATGCCACCTCCCTCAACATTTTTATAGTAATTCGAGGTCAACGGTGTTGGTGGTATAATATAAAAATATGTATGAGTATCTATGATTATACTATCTATTAGTATCAGTTGGTATATTGTGTTCACTGCTTGTTAACCCAAAAAAATAAATATATACTTAATTAGTTTAATTACTTACGTCAGGAATAATGAGATCGTAGTTTCCGCGGTTTGGAGGTATTATTGTTTCCGGTGCTATTAAAATCTTTCTGGTTCTGTAACCTGGAAAAATAAGAAATTGGTTCACATACATACATACACAAACTCGCGCCTTAATTCCCAGAGTGGGGTAGGCAGAGCCACAGAATTACCAACAACTCTAAAAAATTGTTGACAATTCTGTAACCACATTTTGCACAATTAAGCTAAGAAGTTCACCAGTGTGCAGTGTTCAAATTACACTTTAAAAAAAAGATAACCTTACACGAATTTGCTTATTTTCAAAGTAAATTCAAGACTAGCAGTGAGGATATAGGTAATCTAATTTATAGGTAAAACAAAGACAAAACACAAATATTCGTGCTATTCGCACAAAAAATTTACCTTACCGGGAATTAAGTTCCAGGGCACTGATAGCTTTGTAGGCAGGCTTTTGATACGCAACGATTGCAACAAATGTAGTTAAATCTGGAGCCAAGTCAATAATTCTACAAACGCTTTCTAGAAAATATGTCAAAGTGTATGGAATGACAGGCGAATCCATGACAATCCTCAACAAATGAATATGCATCAAAGTTTATGCCTGGGACTCTTAACCTAGGAATAAACACGATTTAACAAGTTGAATATTTAAATAAACCCACGTCTGAATCGGTCCGTCTATTTGGGAGGTACGGGGCCACTGACAGACACAGATACACACGTTAAACTTATAGCACCCATCAGTTTGCGACGGGATTAAAAAATAAAATGATATGCTGACCCGCATGTTCTGTATGACAAAGGCCGAAGTAGAATGCGTCCTGCTCCCACGGGCCAAACGTGCCCACAGCGCAGGCGCCGTCCAAGATGGCGGCGCAGACGAGCGCACACGCAACGAAGAGGAGGGACATGGCGGAGTGAGGCTGCTCGAGACTACGACGCCGCTCTTATACGCTCTCTTATTTATTAAACATTTAATTTGATATAATGGTCTCGTTGAGGATGCGTGTGAAATGCATCATTTTTGCATTGCTATCCCATTGTATTGCGGCGTTTATTCTATTAAAACAGCCTTACTACTCGCTGAGCGGAGCTGTACTACTCGCCAGTTTATAAAACAACGAATCATTGTAATAGTAAAAGACTCTCGACAAGTTGTAATAGTAAAAGATCTAAATAGGTGACGACCTTCAACGGATTGTTTATTCGATAAAAAATATTTTATATCAAATTAAATTTGTTAAATAATATAATACTTAATTTATACTTATCCGAGGGTTCCAAATGGCCGCCAAATTTTTTTTTTTTTGCAAAAGTATTTGTACCGGTGTATGGTATTTGGATTTTTGGAAAGTATATGATACAAATGTGACCGTTATTATATTTGCCATATTTCCAATAGGGGGAAAAAGTGGTGCCTTTCTGGTACAAACCGTGCTGTTTGACACTTGACTCTAACAAAAATTAGCGCTTTAAAGCTTAATATTTCATAAACGGATACCTTAATCGATTTTTTTTTCACAAACCCGCAATTTTTTAAAGACCTTTCCAAAGACACCCATTGGGTAGGCAAGAAAAAAAAATACATCCCCACGTTGTGGGTAGGGGTGGTTTTTTTTTCAAAGATTATATTTTAGCACTTTGTTGGCGTCACTATTACGTATATTGATGCCAAATGACATCTTTCTAGTACTAAGAGTCTCTGAGCTAGGCTGCGGACGGACAGACAGATAGAAATGGCGAAACTATAAGGGTTCCTAGTTTGACTACGGAACCCTTAAAATTATGCGTCATTTGTTAGGCAGCTTTGCAGCGAATTTCAAGGAGTACTATTCTGTATTAATAATGTAAAAAGACCTTAATAGTCATCAACTTATTAACATTCTACTAAGGTGCTAAATGTTGACTCAGTTTTGTACCTAACTGTATTAGTTAGTTAGAGTAGCATATTAAATTTGATATATAATACTTTTTATCGAATAAACAGCTGGGTGAAGATCGCTACTATTTGGATCTTAGACCATAAAGTAAGCCCTTCAGGAAACAACGTGGCATCCTCACTTTATACGTATTTTTCTCCTTGTAAACTGACCCGTTTCTATTTTAAGACAGTTTCCCAAAATACTTCTGCAAAAAATCTAATATCAGACTCGCAACATAGTTTCTGCGACAATAAGTCTAGATTACAAACTCAATTAACTTTGTTTCGCACGTGTGTCAACCACTGGGCGCCGTGGGATATAAGTGGATACAACCACGGTTAGCCATAATATTTTAATTTCATAGCTCAGCCACAATTATATTCACGGGCTATCTCTTGGCATGGTTCAAATCTTGCTTGAAAAAAAAAGACACAACGACTACACGAAATTGACGGTAACCAACGGACAAAGTCTCAGCCGCACACAACAGGCTCAGGTGTGCCACAGGGATCACATCTTGGTCCAATCCTTTTTCTTAGTCTTATTTTCATCCCAGATTATGTTCATCACAGTAATTGTTCTATTTACGCTGATATTGCACAAATACTTTGTTTGTTACTTGTGTGGTCACCGGGTTAGAATAGTGCCACTCCATGTCTTCTCGTGGATGTCGTAAGAGGCGACTAAGGGAATATAGGCTTGTAGTACTGTTAGGCGATGGGCTTGCAACCTGTCACTAATACACTGGTAAACATCTTAGCCTGATTGTGCAAAACGTGGTTACAGAATTATCAACAACTTATTTAAGAGTGCTTAGTTCTGTAGCTCTGCCTACCCCATTCTGGGAATGAAGGCGTGAGTTTATGTATGTATGTACTTTGTTTGTTTTGTATTTTATATTGTTTTACGAATGTTTCTTGTTTTGTTTGTGTCATGTAATATGTGGTTTTAGAATTATCATATTTTTTTTAGAGTTCTGTAATTCTGTAGCTCTGCCTACCCAACTCTAAGAATAAAGGCGTAAAGGCGTTTATGTATGTAGGATGTTTTTTTATCTCTTACATTGTGTACATACTATTATTGTATCTTTTCCGTAAATCATTCAGAATCTATTCTATATTCAAATTAGGTTAAAATATCACTTCACGTAACTAATTACTTTGCCTTACATAATCAATGATGATAATCTCAGATTTTTCAATCACTTAAAATATAAGGCCGTCCGCATAAGTCTTTCTAAACTTCTTAATTATTAAGTTATATATTTGTTGCGTTTCACGCTTTTTACGAGTATAGTTCTGATTCACAGAATTAAAGGTTAAAATATAACATCATAGTAACTTTACGTCACGCAAATTATACAAAACGTCAAATAGATTAAATAATTCGATCAATGAATGATCATTAAACTATACAAAAATATTATAAAAATGTTTTAACCAACTCTTAATTATGTATTTCAATATATATGAACCTACCCAAAGTTTTATTCGGTAAACAAAAAAAGCAAAAAAAAAACAGCTTAAATAAGTCAAAATAAAATCACCCCAAAATGACCTTTCTTACCAAGCGGCGCCCCAGGGTTCAATTCCCGGCATAGGCAAATAATACCACATTAAACGCGAGTATTTTGTTCCTGAGTCTTGCCAGTTTTTTGTGTATTTATGCATTTATTTATCAATGTATCTTCGTTGGCTATTATCTAAAGTACAAGCCCAGAGCTAACAATTAGTTTGGGACTAGAACAATTTCTGGAAGATTGCCTTCTGATATTTGTATTTATTTAGTTTGCAAACCGTGTATCAGCTCACTTATTCACCCAATAGATTATGGATTTAAAGGACGAAAATAACGGCTAATAGATACCTCCGGAGATCCTAGAGCTGGTGCTTTCCTCTCCCAAAGGATTGGGCTAGCTATCCAAAGAGGTAATGCAGCCAGTGTCATAGGGACCATGCCACGAGCGGACCTGTTAGGGGGGGTGTTCTTTTTATAGTGGTGATTATTATTTACATCTTTAATATTTGAGTAGCTTAGTTTTATTTTAATTTGAGTAACTTAGTTTAATTTTAATTTAAATAAGTTTAGTTTTAACTTAACAAAACAATAAAAATTCTCCGGGAAGTCTGATGTTCTGACCGAAGACCATTTCAGCTGGTGTCGCATCTATATCTTCTTTATAGGCAGCTCGCAGACCCATCATCACAATCGGCAAGTCATCTGACCAAGATATATTGTTATGACATTTTAGGGCAGCCTTGAGTTGTCGATGAAGGCGCTCAACTAAACCGTTTGCGGCTGGGTGATATGGTGTGGTGTGGATGTGCTGGAAACCACATAGCCGAGACAGGGATGAAAAGAGGTCTGACTGAAATTGTCTACCTTGGTCTGTGGTTATCCGAAGTGGCAGGCCATAGCGGCATATCCATTCGGAAAACAACTTCTGTGCTACAGTTTCTGCTTCGATGTTTTTTAGAAGGTATGCTTCTGGAAGTCTTGAGAATCGATCCACCACGGTAAGCAAGTAACGGTAGTCTCGGGACGACGGAAGGGGTCCAACTAGGTCAACGTGTATGTGCTCAAATCTGGTGTTAGGTGGTGCAAAAGTTCCAGGAGCAGCGGTGGTATGGCGGTTGGTCTTGGCGGCTTGGCACGCTAAACAGGAGCGTGTCCAGGTCGCACAATCTTTTCTGATTCCTGGCCACATATATCTGTCGGTGACTAATTTTGATGTCACTTTAACACCGGGATGCGCTAGATTGTGGAGTGAATAGAACACCTGTCGTCTGAGGGATGTTGGGATGTAAGGTTTTGCTGAAGACGTTGAAATGTCGCAATAAATGAGGGTGTTTGAATCAGGAAGGGCCATTTTTTTTATGAGCAGACTAGTTTGGCTGTCAGTGCTGAGGAGTTGTTACAGTTCTTC
Organism: Acleris emargana; assembly: GCA_927399475.2. Taxonomy (NCBI): domain Eukaryota; kingdom Metazoa; phylum Arthropoda; class Insecta; order Lepidoptera; family Tortricidae; genus Acleris; species Acleris emargana. The sequence goes on along the minus strand of OV656836.1, from coordinate 27,484,166 downwards.
ATCAGAAGCTTGGGCTGCGGCAAGTTCTAGAGGACTAACTGGTTTGCTGATCGCTTCCACTCTTGATAGAGCATCGGCGACTATGTTGTCGTTGCCGCTGATGTGCTTGATGTCGGTTGTGAATTGCCCGATGAATTCCAGGTGTCGGAACTGACGAGGATGTATGAATGTTGAAGAAGCGAAGGAAATTTGTCAGGATCGTAGCAAGTGGAAAGAAGTGGTCTCTGCCTACCCCTCTGGGAAACAGGCGTGATTTAATGTATGTATGTAGTTTTAACTTTTAATTGTACAGGAATAAAGATGATTAAACTAAATAATAGCGGAATAGAATAACTGGAACATTTCTTTAACCTAACATCTTTAGTTTGATCACCAAAAATTCACAAAGGCCCTTCCTAATAATAGAGTAATAGCTCGCACGCTAATGATTGAATAGGATATAAACAAAAAATGTATGTTTTACATTATAAACTATATTATTATGCACCACGAGAGTGTTTCATAATATTATTATAACAACCTTTGTTACTGACAATGTACTGCTTACACAGATAAACGTAGAGACTTAAAATTTGGAGGTTATATCCCTTTGATACTATAGGCGACTAGCGGATAGAGTACAAAGTTTCAGGCGTTTCCTAGTGGTTCATAAAATGTGTTTTAGGGTCTATATCGAGTGGCGTAACGATTGTATTTTTGGTCCAAATATACCGTCGGAAATATTTTGGTCGAAAGATTTTATTTATTATATTATAATAAAATAATCTTATCGAACTTTTTATTTATAATACGATCATATATTTAAAATACGACTGACTGTTGACTTTCTTGCGGTGTTTCTTCTCAGTAGTGATTTTTGACGTGTAAAAGTGCCCGTGCGGCCTACTTTTTATTTTTAATAACACGACAACGATGTCACACGAGAATAGTAGAGCCCTCCACCTATTTGCATACCCTGGATGGTTAAGTACGTACGACGACGAGTGAAGTTTTTATAGTTGGAGGACCTTGTGCAGGGTCCGTCCGGGTTGGTACCACTATCTTATCCTACTTACCTACCTTTACTATTACCTACCGCCAAGCAGCAGTGTTTGCATTGTTGTGTTCCGGTTTGGGGATAAGACAGCCAGTGAAATGACTAGCATAGAGGCATTCCATCTTAGTCCTCAGGGTTGGCAGTGCATTTGCAGTCTTGTGAATGCGAATGTCTATGGGTCACAGTTTCCACTTACCATTAGGTGGCCTGTGTGATCGTTTGTCTCCCTAGGCCATAAAAAAAAAAAATAAGAAGCGCGGCGGAGTGTTTTGTTAAATTGTGTTAAGGACAGTTTTTACGGAATATTACATAAGCAAACGCTTGCATAAGCTGCTTAATTTATTAAAAATAAAGACTATGATCATTACTAATCTGTGAACAATTTGCCCTAATTGAAAAAAAAAACCCTTGAAGTAAAATATCGTCGAGAGAGACCCGATGCGAGTCCTTTGTTATTATTTGGTTTTAGATTTTGTACATTTGCTAACCGAATTAATTGACATCATAAAAATAGGTTATTTCATAAATGACCAAATACTTTTAGGAAAATAGATGCATCTGCGTAATATTTGGTTTTTGAAAAAGTATAAAAGGTAACTCGCTAAAACAATGCCGTTTTGTAAAAAATATTTCTCTGACATTTGTGATTTCATTAATTTTTGTGATGTAGGCTCTGTCATCCAGGCTCATAGACATCTTCGGAGATTCTAGAGCTGGTGCTTACCTCTCCCAAAGGATTGGGTTGGCTATCCAGAGAGGTAATGCAGCCAGTGTCATAGGAACCATGCCACGAGCGGACCTGCTGGAGGGGGTGTTCTTTTTATAGTGGTGATTATTATTTACATTTTTTAATATTTGAGTAGCTTAGTTTTATTTTATTTTAAATAAGTTTAGTTTTAACTTTTAATTGTTATCATACATACATAAACTTACGCCTTCATTCCCAAAGTGGGGTAGGCAGAGCTACGGAATTACCAGCAACTCTAAAACCTAATTGTTATCATATTAAATATAATTTTATATTTGTTGTAACGTAGAGATACAGTAAAAACTAAATAAATGGTAATATAAACTAAAGTATATCACGACCTCTTCTAATTTCTTAAACCATAATAATTATTTTAAGTACCTACCTTACCCTGTTGGCCTAGACAGTATGGCTGTGTCTATATCGCGTGTCAAACGTGGATTTAGCACCCGTCACTTTCGTATTTACTTACGTGTCAGAAGGTGACGGATGCCTCATCTAAACTTTAGCACGCGACAAACGCAGCCATATTAGTCCCCCTGGTCATTATCTAATTATTAGTTTTAATAACAATAAAATTTAATGTAGCTATGGAAATAGAAAAAATAATTCGTATAATCATTATTATTTAAAGACAATATGATTCTAAATTCTTTCAAAAGTAGGCTATTTCATTTACTTCTTAAGAAATGTTACTCGTTGAATGATTACCTCAGTGATAAGGATCTGTTAAAATAATGTACATAATTCTGTGATACTCTAAAAACTATACAATCTTATTTAATTGAAAATTGTATATTATTAATTAAGCCGCATTATTATTTTTATGACTAGATATTTACACGCCATCTAATGGCAGAATATGTTGGAACTCTTTATATCTTGTACCATCATGTTATGTACCCATGTTATTGTGAATAAATAATTTACTTACTTACTTATTTACTATAATAATCTTAACTGTCACCAATCAAAATCAGGAACTGGATCTAAATTTAGTTGCAAGATTTACACGAAAAAAAATAAAAAAAATCAATGGAAACTAAGAATTAAAACTCAACTAGTTATGTGTTTATTTATTCATCGTCACTGCGTCAGTGAGGTATAACAATCATACGGCTGTATTGCACGACGTACACTTGAAGGCCACTTTTGGGTAATTTACCCCCAAAGTTGACTTGGACCGGGGAGAACCCTTTAGGGGGGGCAGATACGTCCGGGACTCCCGTGCCGTCCCAGTTGCACACGAATACTTCTTGCCCGTCGAGTGTTACTCCTGGATTGATTACCAACTGGAAATAAAATCATTGATATTGCATACGGTTAAATGGACACCTATTAGTCATCGCATCATCCTTTACTTGTGGGAGGACCTTGTGCAGGGTCCGTCCGGGGTGGTACCACCATCTTATCCATTAACCTACCGCCAAGCAGCAGTGTTCGCATTGTTGTGTTCCGGTTTGGGGATAGGACAGCCGGTGAAATTACTAGCATAGAGGCATTCCATCTTAGTCCTCAGGGCTGGCAGTACATTTGCAGTCTTGTGAATGCGAATGTCTATGGGCCACAGTTTCCACTTACCATCAGGTGGCCTGTGTGCTCGTTTGCCTTCCTATGCCATAAAAACAAAAACAAAAAACACACTACAGCGCCCCGGCACCAGATCAGCACAGCCGTAGCTCCAAGTGATTAATTGAAAAGTGAACCTTGTGGCGGCCGTGTCTGCTCATGATTAGCAGACCTAGGAATATATGGGGCCAAAAAAATTTACAGCTACGGATGGCCAACATCGATAAATTCAATGATCGATGTTTTTCCCATATACTAGTGATCGCCCCCAGCATTGTTTGAAGTGTTTAAATTTTTAATATTGTATTGCCCCTACCGCTTCCACAGAAATTGAAAAGTCTTTTTGCCACCTGCAATGGATTCATCTGTCGAAAACGAGACGGAGAAAATGAATGCCAAAAATGGGTCAGTAATTTTGAAATACACAATGAGGAAAAAAAACAAAAAGATGATTATGACTGATGTTTCAAAAGTCCTTTTAAAATAATGAATAACCAGAATTATGTTGCCATTTTGTTTTATTTTCATACATTCAATTAACTATACAATATTTTTAATAACAAAACTTGGAGCGAGCACTTATATACAGGGTGTAAGGGATGGCTCACCGAAAACTGAAACCATAGCTTCAGACCATTGTACTGAACTAATATCCAGTGGAAATATTCCCGGGAAAACGAAAATTTTCTCGTTTTTTTTTTCCATGTTTATGCATATAAACCGATCTAGGACAACATATTATGACATACTTTCACAACATTTTCACGTCAAAAACGAAAGAAAAATCGTTTTCCCGGGAAAGTTTCCACTGGACTTCAGTTCAGTACAATGGTCTGAAGCTATGGTTTCAGTTTTCGGTGAGCCGTCCCTTACACCCTGTATAGGAGAATCATTGATCATTGAGTTTGTCGATATAATAAATCAATATATCGAGGTTTTTATTTTCACGATAAAGTTTTTAGGAAAATTTATTAGTTTTAATAAAGGTATGTCCAGAGAACAGACACAAAGTCGTAATGGTTATTGAGATACAGATCGCCGAGCACTACCAACTTAAGCATAAAACCTCTTCAAATATAATTTGTTCTACTTACGTTTGGGATTAGAACTATGCTTAACCCTTTGTGGTCAACAGTCAGTTGCTGCTGATTGGCTTCGAAGTTTTTCTTGCCTGCGATTGAAGAAGCATACAGTTATATCGGCTTGCTTTTTTCACACATATATGGTTTAGCTCCTGTTTTATGTCACCATCTAGATCTCTACCACCATCCTTTAGCCTACCGCCAAGCAGGTGGTTGTGGTTTGGTGTGGAGACAACTGCTGGTTAAAAGACTAGCTTAGAGGCATTTCACCTTACCCTTAGTCCTCAGGATTTGCAATGCATTTTTAATCTTAGTATTGTGGTCTTGTGATTGTAGTCTTAAAAATGAAAGAAAAGACCGACACACAAGTCAACCTTCGTAGGTATACTACTACTTAAATGTCCAGGAACACTGCAGTAACAAAAACTATGCGGTTAGTAAAATGACAGTGTTTTATTGTTGATATCCATAAAGACCACAGTTAAATAATATCTAATTAAACTCCTGCGCTCCTTTGAGAGCAGAATCCCAAACATGCACAATTTAATGATAACGTCTAATCGCCTTTAAGTACTATTCGAAAACGGGCTCTAAACCTATCCGTAACACAGACGCCTAAAATGAAGTTATTTTACGCAAACTTTACGGTTAAGGCGTATTTTGCCAATGTCGTGTTATATGAACACACTCCTACGGACTGATTAGAGACATAAGTCCGGATGTCTTTTTTTTCTTTATGACGATCAATTCTATATCATATAAGACAAGTGGTTGAAATAAACGTACACTTGAAGGTCATTTTTGGGTAATGTATCCCCAAAGTTGACTTGGACTAGAACCTTTAATTTACTAAATATATACTAGAGGGCGCTGATATTAATCGCCGTACGCATCTCCTAGAAGACGAAACATAAACGTTAACTAGTTACTCGATAGACGGTAAAAGTTTTTACTGCGAGTGTAGACCAGTTGCTTAACGCTAACCAAAACGATTAATGAAAACTGACAAAATGTATGGAATTGTCGTAGGCACTCGACGCAACCATCTGACAGCTTACATCAATCCTTTACCTACATTTTCGATAGCGATAATGAACGCCGAATTCATCTTGTCTAGGGTCAGTGGTCTGTCAAGTGGGTAACCTAATTTCTTGAATAATGCCAAACGGAATATTGGAATACAATTACCAATCAAGACAGACTTGCAGAACTTTGTCAAGTCAGCTGCGCAGGCGGCGCTCAGCAGCGCGGAGATAGCGAGCGCGAGCAGCGAGCGGGCGAGCGGCGACATGGCGAGTGGTGGGGACCGGGCGCCGGCGCAGCCCTTATGGTTACGCACTAATGATCACCCAAATCTAATTTTAAAACCAATTTTTCATAGCTATGCTGAATTACCGTGGATAATATTGTTTTAATATTAATACTAAAACGCTTATTATTTCCCGTGTAAGTAAAAATTGTACTCAAAACATGCGATATTTTTTATTCGTAATAGATTCCGAAAGAAATGACTACAAAGAGATAATGAGAAGATTTCAAGTAAAAATTATTCCTCCGTGGTATGTCCGATTTTTTTTTTAAGCCTAGATTTGGCTTGATGTCGTAATACGGGCTAAATTTGATCCTGATAAGTATAACACAAAATCCGAATCAGGGAAGAATGGAGCTTTGTTCTAATAAAAGTCATTGCAAATAGGAAATAGTCAATTTAAGCAATAATTAGGGTGGTGGAACCAATGCGTTTTGCCGCAGTTTTCCTGCGGCACAATGCTGAGAGAGATCCTGTTCAACGTGCCTAGTTAATGTCTTCTTTTTACTTTAAATTTTTTCTACTGTATTTTTGAGTGCGTTGAATAAATATTTTCTATTTCTATTTCTATGATGGACACTTAATCCGTATTTTACAGTAAATAAGGGATATTTATTTGTTTTGTAACAATCAATTTAGGACCGTATGAAATTTTAATTAAGAGTGAAGGGTCCGTTACTGGTGCCTGTCAGCTAAAAGTGTCCATCATTGGTGCCGTTACCCTACGTGTCATTATAATAATATTATGTATATAGTAGTATAGTATGAATCTTCTCAAATGAACTTTTCGCTTCGAGCCCTAATCTTCCAAACAAAGGCCATTGTTTCTATTATCGCAAAACCGCTAGCTACCGAGTTAGCACGTGCTACTACATTGACGTAGGACGATACCGCCCCGAGGCAATACGGCAAATACCAAAACGTAACATCTAGAATGTCAGTGACATTCAATTTGAACCTTAATACTATGACGATACCGTTTGTTTTTCAATATCAATGTTGTAGTAGCACGTGCTAACTCGGTAGCTAGCGGTTTTGCGATAATAGAAACAATGGCCTTTGTTTGGAAGATTAGGGCTCGAAGCGAAAAGTTCATATGAGAAGATTCATACTATATATATGTAGTATATATAATATGTCATCTGATAATAAGAAAACGTTTAAAAATATGTGTTGTTATACAGGGTGGGCCCCGTAATAGGAGCAAAAAATTGTAATGGAGACTTCTTGGAGTATTCCAAGTTATTACCAAGTGGTCCTAATATTTCAAAGTCCTTTAATTCGGAGATATAGTCATTTGAAGTTAAGAGAGACAATCAATAGATTTTCTCATTGCGGTATTGTCGCTTAGCAGTCGTAAGATGTCTTGGTACCGGGCATTCTGACAGTATCTAACTATGTATTTATTTTCAAAATGGTAACAAACAAAAGTAGTCCTTATACATGAGCGTTTAGAACTACTACTTGTAAATAAGGAGACTTGACACTTCACGAACCTCTCCGGTAAGATACGACTAACGTCTAGCGTAGTATGAGGTCAATATGACACTTGACTGACAGCCGTGTAATACAAATCGGGTTTCGTCGGTTATACTCGTATATCTAGACGATGATAGATATTAACGGTTGGCTAACATGAGAGCTACGTCTACCAACCTGACAAAAGAGTGACTTCACCCAAAGTCAACCAATTGCAGGTCTAGAAACCGTAACCTAGAGACCATTGTTATAACCGTACCGATGACAATTTTATTAAACTGTACCTGCCATGACATGTCATTATGATAACTGATGCAAATATGTTACTATGACTACCTTTAAACAACAGCTACTATTAGTCATACAACACCCAATCAGCTATTCATACTGAAAACAGTTGCGATTGGTCGTTTTAATATGGTTGCTATGGTGACGTTTCAACAAAACTTAGTGGGGCAAAATCACAGAATAAGTACCTACTAGCATAGAAGCCGGACTATAAGATGAGCTTTGCACCAGCCATCTTTCTCTACTTTTTAGTTTACGTGTTTCATGATAGGAAAAGAAACAACCAAGTTCGATTAGATTATTTGAAATATGTCCAGAACTTTATGGTAATTTGACAATGTCAAGTTAGTAAATCAAACATTATCAGAAATACAAAATAGCGAGAATAAATTACGATGCTCGCGAATTATGTGACATGATTTTACTTTATGGTGAAGGGTGAATATTTCAGAGCGCCAAAATGTATGTCTCGCTATAATGCTCATAAATGCTGAACGATTTCAAAGCCAAACATTTTTATTCCACTGCGTAAATAAATAAGGAAGATGCAATCGGAGCCATTTTGAGCTTTAATCACACATAATTTAGTTACAGCGGATTTACTGTAAAAATCGTCAATATTTGGCGTGTCGCCCGGGCATAGTTTTCAACATTTCGTGAAATAAAAAAATCACTCTAATGAATATGTTAATCTGTGTGGATAAATATAGAACTTGGGTAAATGAAGAACGTTTTTCATTATAATAATGTTAGAAAAGTTGATTAGAAGTTACTCTAAAATGCTATCAAACAATTTTCAAAAAATACCGGTCTTTTGCGGCAACAGTGTTAAATGTACATTTTTTACTTAAAACCAAACGCAACAGAAGTGTCAAGTGACGTTTAAGCGACGTGTCACCCCGAGCGTCAGTCGGCCGGCACGCTTTGGAGGTAACGGACGTCGCACGATTCGAGCGGTAAGTGTTTAAATTTGATTCTCCAAAATGTGTCATAACAATCGTCATTGTTATTTTTGACTATATCTCAATTATTCATTCTCAGTTAAGTGTTTTTATGTAACAACGTCGAAGACGGCGTGAAACTAATACTGTTAGTGCACTTTTTCTCGCTTGATGTACCTAACTCTTTTGTAAATGGCGATCTTTCTAGAATTTGTCATTAGTGGCAACATCATTTGGAGCAACCTAGCAGGAGACGACAAAGACATGTGTTGCTGACAATGATAATGTGTTTAGTATAACAATGACGATTGTTACCAACAATGATTTTAGCATATGTCTTTTTAGTTGAGTTATTCTTCTACACTACGCGTGGGTGCCGGCCGAGAATAGCACCACCCCATCTCTTCCCGTGGGTGTCGTAAGAGGCGACTAAGGGATAAACCGGAGGATGGGCAGCAGCGTCCTCCGCGGACTACATGGTATAACTGCGGTCGCCAACCCGCCTGCCAAGCGTGGCGACTACGGCACGTTTCCCCCCAACGGTTCTAGATCAAACCAACATGAATGTACAACAACAGCCCAGACCCCTAGGCCCCGGCGGCCCCGCTATTCCTGGCTCCGGTAGCGGCCATGGTAACGGCGGGGCAGGGGGTGCTTCAGGTAATCTCCGGCAGAGACCCGGCTACCAGAAACGACGACCTTTGGCCCTGGCAACATACAACTGCCGAACATTGCGGACCGACGAAAAGTAGCTGGAACTGGAGGAGGAATTGAGCAGTTTACGATGGGGAATCATAGGGTTGTCAGAAGTCCATAGAGAGGGAGAGGACATGATAACCCTGAAGTCCGGTAACGCTCTATTTCCGGGAGGGCGACCACCAGTCCCTCGTGAACAACGTGGTGAAGATTGGGAGCGTGTCGAGCAGGGTAGCGTGCCTTGTACTCAGAATGACCGAACGATATTCGTTGAAGGTCTTACAGGTATATGCTCCGACCTCGACACACTCCGACGATGAGGTGGAGGCTATGTATGAGGATATTTCCAGAGCCATGCATAGCTCCAAAACTCACTTCACGGTTGTTATGGGGGACTTCAACGCAAAGCTGGGCAAACGAGACGGTGAAGAGCAGAGAGTGGGGCATAGGAATCACCGGGGCCACCTACTGGCCAGTTTTATGGAGAAGGAGGGACTCTATATGATGAACTCCTTCTTCAGAAAACGTGAGCATAGGAAGTGGACCTGGATGAGCCCTGATGGTGTAACGAGGAATGAGATAGACTTTATCATGTCGACGAAAAAGCACATATTCAATGATGTCTCCATGATCAGTGCGGTTAAAACCGGGAGTGATCACCGTATGGTACGAGGCTCATTGAATATTCAGTTCAAGCTTGAAAGGTCTCGACTGATGAAGTCTACGCTCCGCCCGGCACCCGCTCAGCTCCAAAACCCCGAGAGCTTTCAGCTCGAACTTCAAAACCGTGCCTTGTTAGCGACGTGGACGATTACAACGACGGGTTTGTGGAAGCTGTCCAAATGGTCGGGTCTAAGTTCTTCAAGATCCGCCGTACAAAAACCAGGAAGCTCTCGGACTCCACCCTTAGGCTCATGGAAATGAGGCGCGAGATGATTCTGCAGTCCTCTGATGACGCTAGTCGCTATCGGCAGCTCAACAGACAGATCTCGAAGTCTCTGAAGCATGATATACGCCGATTTAATACTAAAAGTATTGAAGAGGCTATTGAGCGCACCAGAGGCTCTAAGGTGTTTGCCAGGGATCTGTCTGTTGGCCAAAGCCAATTGATCAAGCTGAAGACCGACGACGGCAGTGTCATTTCATCCAAACTTGAGCTATTGGCGGAAGATGAGAAGTTTTATGGACAGCTGTACACGACAACCCGAACACCCGTCGAAAATCTAGCTAAAGATCCGAGGGCTAGATTAACCCGACACTATACCGAAGATCTCCCCGACGTCAGCCTGTACGAGATTAGTATGGCCCTCAAACAGCTTAAGAATGGCAAAGCCCCAGGTGAGGATGGAATTACAGCCGAACTCCTGAAGGTCGGTGGTAAACCCATCCTTAGGGGCCTTCAGACTCTGTTCAGCTCCGTCCTCCACGAAGGGAGAACGCCGAGAGCATGGAATAGAGGTGTGGTGGTTCTCTTCTTCAAGAAAGGTGACAAATCTTTGTTGAAGAACTATAGACCCATCTCACTCCTGAGCCATGTTTGAAAAATGAAAAATGAAAAACGTTTATTCTTTAGCACATTAAATATTACAATAACCGTGGATGATGCCTCTTTTTAAGTAATCAAGTTACCTGTGCTAAGAGGCACCATGTTTACAAGCTGTTTTCGAGGGTCATCACAAATCGTCTCGCGCGCAGGTTTGACGATTTCCAGCCTCCCGAACAAGCCGGTTTCCGAAAAGGCTACAGTACCGTAGACCACATACATGCGTTGCGGCAGGTTATACAGAAGACCGAAGAGTATAACCTCCCCCTTTGCCTTGCATTTGTGGACTACGAGAAAGCCTTTGATTCGATCGAGACATGGGCTGTGCTGCAGTCTCTCCAGCGGTGCCAAGTTGACTACCGATATATCGAAGTGTTGAAGTGTCTGTACGAAAACGCCACTATGTCCGTCCGACTACAGGACGGAGCACGAAGCCTATTCCCCTGCAGCGGGGAGTCAGACAAGGAGATGTGATCTCTCCGAAGCTGTTCACCGCTGCATTGGAGGATGCTTTTAAGGTTCTGGACTGGAAAGGACGAGGCATCAACATAAATGGTGAGTACATCACTCACCTTCGATTCGCTGACGATATCGTAGTCATGGCTGAGACCATGGAGGACCTCAGTGCAATGCTCGCTGACCTCAGTAGAGTTTCCGACCGAGTTGGCTTGAGAATGAACATGGACAAGACGAAAGTCATGTCCAACGTCCATGTCGCGCCAACTCCCGTGATAGTCGGAGGCTCTGCGCTCGAAGTTGTTGACGACTATATTTACCTGGGACAAACGGTCCAGTTAGGTAGGTCCAACTTTGAGAAAGAGGTCACTCGTCGAATCCGACTCGGCTGGGCAGCGTTCGGGAAGCTTCGCAGCACCTTTTCGTCCAAATTACCGCAGTGTTTGAAGTCAAAAGTCTTTGACCAGTGTGTGTTGCCAGTGATGACTTACGGATCCGAGACGTGGGCGCTAACGATGGGCCTCATAAGAAAGCTCAAAGTCACTCAGAGGGCTATGGAGAGGGCTATGCTCGGGGTTTCTCTGCGTGATAGAATCAGAAATGATGATATCCGCATGAGAACTAAGGTTACCGACATAGCCCGAAGAATAGCTAAACTGAAGTGCCAGTGGGCGGGGCACATCGCACGCAGGACTGATGGCCGATGGGGTCAGAAGGTTCTTGAGTGGCGTCCGCGAACCGGGATACGAGCTGTGGGTAGGCCTCCAACAAGATGGAGTGACGACTTTGTAAGGATCGCGGGAAAGCGGTGGATGCGAAAAGCACAAGACCGGTCTGAGTGGAGAGCCTTGGGGGAGGCCTATGTCCAGCAGTGGACGTCTTTCGGCTGACATGATGATGATGATGATTCTTCTACATCTGGATTTCCATAGGGTTTTTCGAGGTCTTGGCGTTTTTTAAGTTACGTTGTATGTAAGTTGGAAATCTTTGTCTGTTTGCGAGTACTTGTTTCTATCTAAGTGTTTGTTTCTATTGTAACTTTGTGTCGAGATTTTTGTTGTAGGTATAATTTTTTTTTTTGTAATAGACACCAATTGACATAGTGTGAACTTTACCTTTTTAAAGTCTGATTAGTTTAAAGGTTGTTGTATTTTTATAAAACTGTTAAAATGAAAATAGCGGTTAAGATATTAGGGTTTAGTTTATTGACATAAAATCGTATTATAATTGTAAATTATCGTATAATATAAAGTCTATCTAAGGCTAGTATTTTACGAAAATGTTTGCTTATAGCTTAAGTTTTGCTTTTTGTTTCGGTTAAAAGTCTATTATCATTAGAGTATCCAATCAGGAGACCAAAGAATCGAAAATTTTAGATGTTATTCTAGATTACCATAACGGTAAATTTAAAAATAAACTGATTTCTATATAAACGCATTTTATTTTCGTCGTTCCTGTCATAAAATCATAACAAAAAATATCTAAAATAACATATGTTATTATATAATTAGAAATACATCATTGTCGGTAACAATGTGTCATTATTTTCTGCAATAATGTCATTATTCTCCCATAACGTCATTAGCAGCAACACCATTTTTTAATAATTTTGAAAAATTTCCGAATCTAATGTACTGGTTTTGGTGCCTTTATCACGAAATAGTATATTTTTGATATATACGTAAAACTGGCCTTAAATAGAATCTCTGTCGCGAGGTTTACAAAATCTTGTTTTTTTTCGTCAAGAATATTGTTTTGAGGAGATTCGCCCTGAAACCAGAGGGAATGCACACCGAGCACTAAGTTTGTACCGCGAACGATACCCCGAGCGAAGGCATCCAGCCAATGGTCGAGTTATTACCGATGCAGTGCAACGCGTGCGGGACAACGAGCCTGTGACCCAGGCGCGGTGCAGCCTGCACATGGTCCGGGTGCAGCGTTTAATGTGAGATTGGCGTTAGAACAGAGGATACTCCGTCATTTTCGGCAACGCCCTACGACCAGCACCAGAAAAGCAGGTCTTGTTTTTGGGGTTAATCACCGAATCGTGCAGAAAGTTTTGAAACAGAGAAAACATCGCCCTTATAAATTTCTCAAAGTGCAAGCTATGTTGCCTCGAGACTACCCGGCGCGAGTTGCATATTGTGATTGGTTTTTGACGCAGTGCCAGGGAAACACGATTTTTTCATTTTCATTTTTATTTTTTTATTTATGTTAGACACAGTTAATAAACAAGATAACAGTCATTATGTCTTTCATTAACATGTGAGTGTAATTAGTTTGATGAACAATCCACGGCAAGTGGGCAGAGCATATGCACAATGCAATATTGTAGTAGGTTCTTTAGTTTGATATTGAACAATTTAAGAAATGTCATCGAAGTGTTCCGACTGCGTAGATGTCAATCAATTTGCTATACATTGCTGGTGCGATTAATTTTTTAGAAAACATATTTTTTTTAAATTATATTTTCAAATGATTAAAATCATTTCGACACGATTACTGATAACCTAATATGCTTATATTTTAATTATTTGCTCCTGTTACAGGGCCCACTCTGTATACATAATTCGTCATGTAGGATATGTACGGCTGAATACGCCTTGTCCCACCCACATTCGTAAACAAACGAAGCAGCACAATCATTGACTTGACCCTAGCAACTGAAGAAACTTCACAATACATCATGAACTGGCACGTCTCAAAAGAACTGTCGTGCTCAGACCATAGATGGATACGTTTCGATATTCAGGCAAATACAATCGCAGAAACTCCTAGGCGAAACCCGCGTAGAACCAACCGCTCGCAATACGTCGAGCGGCTGGAAGTTACGTTGCCGTCAGAGGCCCCACTCCGAGTTTAGGGCTGCGAAGCGATAGAAAACCAGGTAACTCTCCTAACAGAGGCCATAGTAGCAAGTTATCATCACGCCTGTCCTCTCTCTAACCCACCAGCCAACCGCAACAGCGAAGGTAAATTTTGGGGCCCTGAGCTGGAGAGGCTCAGGAAGAAGATGAGGCGACAACTGAACAGAGCAATGAACACAGGCGCAGACCACGACTGGGAAATCTACAAAGCGACCAAGTCTAGGTACAAAAGGCGCCTCAGGTACCGGAGTACGAGCTCATGGCGTAACTTCTGCAACAACATAGAAACATGTTCACAGGCCAACAGGGTAAGGAAGGTTCTCTCGAACCAGACCACGCACACCATGGGCTCCTTACGCAAGCCAGACAACACACTCACCAGCTCGTCAGAGGAGGCAGAGCGAGTCCTCGTGGAAACGCACTTCCCTGACTGCGTGATATCACAGTCGACCAGCTGGACGAACGAAGAGGCCCGCCCTACCACGGTAGACTGGGAACAGGCCCTCAAGGTAATCCACACTCATAAAGTGAAATGGGCTATCAACAGCTTTGACTCCTTTAAATCACCGGGTCTAGACGAAATCTTCCCAGCCCTTCTGAAGTGGGGCGGTGAGCGTCTAATCGGGACTCTTGCCAGGATTCTAACCGCTTGCCTGGCACACAGGTATGTGCCCAGACGGTGGAGGGAGGTCAAAGTAATATTCATACCAAAACCAGGTAAGAGCGACTACTCAGACCCCAGATCATACAGACCCATCAGCCTAACTTCGTTCTTATTAAAGACCTTGGAAAGGCTATGCGACAGGAATCTCCGGGAGAACTGCCTGGTAAACATACCAATGCACCCAAACCAACATGCCTACAGCCAAGGTAAATCGACTGACTCAGCCCTACATGCAGTAGTAAGCAAGGTAGAGGAAGCCATCAAGAACAAATCAATGTGCCTAGGCGTCTTCATAGATATTGAGGGAGCCTTCGACAAGACCAACTTCAACAGCATCACAGCCGCACTAGTCAGACACGGGGCCAACCCGATCTTGGTCGAGTGGATAGGTAATATGCTCAGCAAAAGGGTCATCAGACTCAATACAAACAACAACCAACTAGCACTGGTGGCAAAGGGCTGTCCTCAGGGCGGCGTTCTCTCCCCGCTACTATGGAATATAGTTGTGAACGAGCTGATCGCCAAACTAGATGACAGTCACTACTACGCGGTAGGCTACGCGGACGTCATGGCAATACTAACAAACGGCACAGTCACCAGCACTGTATGCGACGTCACACGCTCAGCGCTAAGCATCGTGGAACGCTGGTGCCTAACCAACGAACTATGTGTCAACCCGAAAAAAACGGAGATGGTATTGTTCACTAACAAACGCAACTTGGGAAACTATCAACTCCCCAAGTTGTTTGGAACAGATCTCCAGCTATCAAATGAGGTAAAGTATCTAGGAGTCATACTTGATAGCAAACTGAACTGGAGCAATCACCTCAACAACAAGATGGACAAAGCAACAATCGCTTTTTGGCAGTGTCGCAGGATGGTAGGTAAAACCTGGGGACTACAACCCAAGATCATCTTGTGGTTCTACACATCAGTGATACGACCAATCATAGCCTATGGTGCGGTAGTCTGGTGGCCACGCACCAGACTGTCCACTGTGGAAGCAAAACTACAACGATTCCAGAGACTGGCTGGTATGGCGGCCACCGGATGCATGCGGACCACGCCAACAGCGTCCCTGGAAGCTCTACTCAACCTACCACCACTGCACCTCTTCATACAGCAGGAGGCGGCGGCTGCAGCGGTACGTCTTAAAAATTTGAACCTGTGGAAACCTACCAGGTTACCACACACCGAAATATTCTACGAAGCGGTTAACGAGGAGCAGCTCATAGAGGCAGCTACCGACAGAATACCAAAACAGTTCATCTTCGACAAAAAGTACAAAATACAACTGCATGAGGACCCGTGGGAGGGCCTCAACCCCAGAGAGGTAAGGATATTCACAGACGGATCCAAGACAGAGTCAGGATCCGGAGCAGGTACTTTTTCAGAAGATCTGAACATACATATCTCAACACCATTAGGAGCCCATAGCACAGTCTTCCAGGCGGAATGCATGGTCATCATTATGGCAACAAAAGCGATCGAGCAAAGGAAGGTAAAGGATCTCCCTATCCGAATACTCTCCGACAGCCGATCAGTGCTCCAAGCCCTACAGAGTTACACTACAACGTCAGGGCTAATATACGAATGTCACAACTCCCTTTCCAAGGTATGTAACATTAACCCCATCACCCTACAGTGGATAAAGGGACATAGCAACTCACGCGGTAATGATGCAGCTGACGTACTCGCGAGAAGGGGCTCAGAAACGGAAGCGATAGGTCCTGAACCATTTCTGCCCCTTCCGACCAGCTGGCTGCGTAACAAACTGCGCCGAATCACCAAGGTAAAGCACCAACACTACTGGAGCAACCTAAACACCTGCAGGCAAAGTAAGGAGGCCCTTCCGACGATCAATCCCGGATTGTCGCGTATACTACAAAATCTCAAAAGGGCCCAACTCCGATTACTAACTGGAGCCATAACTGGCCATGCCTTATTTAACAAACACTTGTTCACATTGGGTGTTACAGACAGCCCCCTGTGCAGAGCCTGTATGACGGCGGAGGAATCCGCAGCCCACGTCATCATGGAATGCCCAGAGGTGTCAACATACCGGGCACGTCACCTCGGAACACCGAGGTCGTTACCAGAAGCCATCGGCAACACAAAGGGTCTGCTAGGCTTCCTGGTAGAACTGGGTTGGCAGGAGTAGCACCAGCAACCCAGCACGCAAAAAAGGCGCAAATATTAAGTCGTCGAGTTGCGGAAAATAGCCCGTTGCAACCTATATACGCCTTGTCTATTATTTATAATACTATCGAAGATAATACCTTAGAAAATTAAATGGACTCGGTAGGCAATTATTTTTTGAATAAACATAAAATCTGTCACGGAAAGAACTTTATACTAGGGTCATGCCAAAGAAATTAAATATTAAAAAACTACAAAGTTTATTATTTAATATTGCTATCTATTTTTTTGAAATATTCACCGTGCGCACGTATACAATTTTTTATCCGGCTTGTTCATTCTTCTCTTCTCTTTATTCTTCATTGGGTACCTCAGGAATTTCATATGTATACGCAGCCAGGGTATCTTCTTTGGGTACCAATCGCTTTTATTTCAATTTTTCTTAAAAATCACAGGGTGCCAGATCAGGAGACTATGGCGGCTGAGGTAATATAATTAGTGTAATTTTTCGAACTAAAATAGTCAAGTGTTTAGGCAAAAGCGTGCGGAGCGGCGTTGTTATGGAACAGGTGCTGAATTCCTGACTTCGGCCGCTTGTCACACCAAGCTGACAACACTTGTGGAGCACAAACTGTCACATACCATTCTGAGTTGACAGTTCTTTTATCTTCTAGCACCGCAGTTGGTTTTGCAGAAAAATGAGGCAAACAAATGGTTGTGTGTGTTTCGTGCTCGGTGACATTTTGTTGGAGTCGGTTTATCTTCTAAGCACCATACCGTTGACTGCCACTTTTTTTCAGGATCGTAGTTATACAACCATGTTTCGTCACCTGTCAGTATATCATACACAATTTTCTTCTCGCCTGCGTCGAATTTATTTATCACAAACTGCAAATCGTTCGGTTTATGCGGCACCCATCTCGAACATCGCTTATGCAGGGCGATTTGTCCGTGAATTATGGTTTGCAGTGCTGCTGATCCAATGCCTCGATCTCGCTCAAGCTCTACATATGTAATTCGTCAGTTTTTCACGGATTTTTTTTTCCACGGCTTGCACATTTTCTTGAGTAACTGCGGTTGGCGGTCGCCCCGACTTGGCATCATCTTCAAAGCTCTCCCGCCCTATTTTAAATTCAGCAAACCAATTAAAGACTGTTGCACAAAAAACAAGCAGACTCACCAAAAGTCTCAATTAAAAGTTCAAATATTTTTTGGAGCTTTAAACCTTTTTTAAAGACATAATAAATCATAACTCAAAAATGTCGTCGACTAAATTCCATTGAAACCGCAAATTCCTGCCAGACACAATAAGAAAAAAATATTTAAAAAACTATTACCTACTTAATTTTCGGGAGTGTTTATTTTTAAATTTATAGCTATTTATTCAGCCTTTACTTTTTATAACTGGCCAGTACCTATCAATCAAATGAGCATGGAATATCTAGTTTATTTTGCCATGACCCTCGTAATAAAAGCATAGATATATGTCATTTATGATGAGGCTTCTAAAAGATAAAGTCATCACGCAGCAGCCTGAGTTTATTGGTTCTTAATATTTAATAAAAATAAGATGTCGATGAGGATTTCTGGGCGTTTGAGTCCGATTCGCACTTGACTGGTATTTTTACTAAACAAATAATCAAATCTACATCAAGGGAACATCTCCCACAAATTGACTTAGTCCTACATTAAGGTAGCTTGGACCACAGATTCTCATTACGAAATAATAGAAAATGATCCAGTAAAAATACTGGCATCCATCCTACAAATATTTACCCTTAAAAGTAATCGAACCCAAGACCGCTTGCTTCGTAGGGTAGGTCACTTCCGGCTAAGGCTGCGGCTCCACTGAGGCGGAGATGAGTGGAGGAGTGGAGCGGAGCTGTGTCAATATTCATCAGACAAGCCCCAAGCAAGTTAGCTTTCAAGCGGATGCTTCATTAGCATGCACAAGCGCAGTCGTAAATCAATTTAACACACATCGCCATATCCGTTTATTTATATATTTTATATGTATTATATTTATATTACGTATTTACGTATATATATTATTTAAACAGTTTTTATTTCAACGCTTTTTTTTTTCTTCGCACCGATCTTCTTTTTCTGTTTCGCCTACTGGTTGACTGGTAGAGAATGCCATTGGGCATTAAGTCCGCCATTTTTACTTTATTGTATTTAGTGCAAGGAAGTTTAAATAAATAAATAGTAAATAAATAAATATACATACATACTCGTACATACATTAACTCACGCCTGTTTCCCAGAGGGGTAGGCAGAGACCACTTCTTTCCACTTGCTACGATCTTGACAAATTTCTTTCGCTTCTTCAACATTCATACATCGAGTCATGCACGCTTTCTTCGATTCGGCCCTTTTCCAGTATTTCTCCGATTTGATTCGAAATAAATAAATATTAACCAATATAATCTAAACTAGCGTACGAGATAAATAATTAGGCCAGGAGAGTACTTTAAACTTGGTTTAATAAAAACAACTACTGCTATCACCTAGCCTAAGACAATATTAATATTATTAAACTAATTACACTATTTATAAGTATAACTTACAAGTATTGTACAACAGTAGGTCACGTTTAGTACGTGACGTTGTAGTTTAGGAAGTCTACATACTGATGCTATTAAATTATACATGTTACTGTGGCATCAGCAGCTCTACGGCACGTAGTAACGTGTTGGTTAAGGTTCTCTATGAGGAACCTTTTTGGAAATCATAGTTAGGAGAGGGTTTGGGTTCTCTGCCGTGTCATGACAAAACACTGTAACTCAAGTTACAGTGTTTTGTCACGACGATTAGATTAGTTATTACCAAATTATGTCACAACAAAACACGTTTTGGCTTTTAAATAAAAGAAAGAATTTAAAATTTCCTTTTTTTGAGATTTGTATACTATAAGAGTAACATTATCGATATTTTGTCAAAATTTTATAAACATCGGATGAATCTTCACAGTTCTACGGCCAAATAACGAAAAAAAAACGTTTTTTGCGATTTCTGAAAAATTGCATTTTTCATTTTACAGTGTTTTGTCATGACACGGCAGTTCTGTAACTTGCGCAAGGGGCACTCGATGTGTGACCGCATGCGCCTTCTATTGGTTAATATTGGCAGTTGGCACAGTTCCTCTTCGCTCCACTTGTCTCCGCTTCAGTGGAGCCGTAACCTAACCGTACCGTAAACTGGATACCTTTAAAACGTCAAAACTATAGTTTTGCCAGGGCCTTTATTGAATGGGATTAAAACTATACCCTCTTTGACCTCTTATGATATTGTCTTTAACTCAAACGCGTCAAGAAAATAAGAGCTATCATAACGTTGCCACACGATAACATTTCAAAGACGATATTGTTTTACCGCCTAGAATAGAATCCTTGATAATGTGTAAGCAATGCCACCGTACACCCAACCCTGACGGATCACTAAACCCGGATAGCTCAGAATCCGGAAACCCCTGACCCGGAAATACAGGGACAACGCTCTATTGTGTCAAAGGTATTTCTAATTGGTGCCATTTTGTATTTCATTTAAACCACATTGGTTTCAATTTCAAACTATAGTATGTCTAAGTTCGCAATCGACTGGTTTTGGTATGAAACGTTCCTTTCATGTGGTTTCTGATTGGTCGGGTTCAGTCAAACCAGGCTTTGCTTGATTTATCATTTAAACCTAGCATTTTAAATTATTTGAAGTTTTCACACACACTGAAAGCTTGCTTGGTGGCTTTGGTATGTTTTTGAGGAGATTATTCATTTAAGTACTGCAAACGCAAAAAGCACGAAAAAACATACATACTGCGCCAACCCCAAATTAATGGGATAAGGGCAAGGAGATGACGAGGGTGAAATATATGTTAATCGTTGTGTACAGTGCCCGGCTAAGAAGTCAATCATGACACATTTCACAGCCATGGAATTTCTGAATAAGGAAAAGAAAGACAGAAAGAAAAAAAAAATGTGACAAACAGACAAAAATACTCAACAGAAATACTAACATAGACAAAAATACCTGCTGTCACGGTATGGTCCCAACTTAACTTGGTTCTGGTTATTGATCATGTTAACAGCAGGTAAAAACAATGCTTATGGTCCAAGATCCGACTAGGAGACGACCTTCACCCAGCTATTCATTCGATAAAAGTATTTAAATCAATATGGTAAGTAATACACATATAATGGAGAACAGGTTGACTGAAAATTTTGAAATTAAAACTGAACTTTATTTAAAAAATCCAATTGCTTGTTTAATTGACATATTACATACTAATCGAAAGTATGAAGCCTGCAGAATATGCAAACATTAGGTTTAGTGCAAATGATTAGCACCGACTTACTCGTTATGATGGGAAAAAATAGTCAATGTTCCGAAACTACATGGGCGTGCAATGTCAGGATTCACTTCTTATCGTCCGGGCACTGTAGTACTCATAATACAAGCAGAGCTTAGATTGGGACTAGTGGTGCAGTCCTATATACGAAACCGTTGGTAGAGTTGTGACGTCTCGATAAAATTTGAATCATTTTGTACGTAGCAAATGACATAACGCTTCTGCCCGTAAGGAAAAAGATTCGATTCTTGAATATAGGAACCGGTCAAAAATGAAGTTGTAAGAGAGTCCACCGATAAACTTTATTTATTCCTTTTTATTTTGTCAACTGTACCAATGAGTACACAATTCCAAACATCTTCTGTATTCAATTATTTATTTTCGAAAGTAATTTAAACATTGGAAATACATTCAGTCTAAAAAAGGCCGAGACCGCAAATTCCGGGGCTCGAAGTCGGAAGAGAGTTTGACGTGAGCGAACTCGGAGCCCCCCCCGCCGCAGCAGGGATCAATTAACTCCCAGATTACCTGCTGCAGTCTTGTCTTTCCTCTCCCAGAGAAGGCTGGTGAGAGTTCTGCCAGCTAGTAATTATTTATTTAGGATCACTTAATTCCGATTGCGTTAAAATAATGGCTGTGTAGAATCATTAATGTAGTCAACTGCGTTTGTGAGGAATCCATATTGTGTAGTATCACGAATAGGAAGAATGGACTTGATAGAAGTATTTCTTCTGTATAGTTCATTAGAGAAAATACTCTTTTACCGAACAATTCTCTTTACGTGTTATACCTATGTAGTTTTTCTCTAATACGTCCATGAGAGTGTCTAAGTTACTCGACATTGGAGCAAAACACTTTAACAGTAGTGAAAGCCATTGATTAAAATTAGATAAGAATAGGAAGAATCCCCATTGTGTTAAAATAACGGCTGTGTAGAATCACGAATGTAGTAAACTGCGGTTGTGTGGAATCCATATTGTATGGGAATCACGAAATGGAAGAGTCGCGTTTGAGTGTCGTACAGTCAGCGTCAAAAGTAACTGGTCACTTCAAGCTACTTTTGTACTTTATCGCATTAACTCATTAGACAATCTTGTTTGACATAGCTTATGTGACAGTAAAGCGACAAGGTATTTAAGTGATCAGTTACTTTTGACGCTGACTGTACTATAGCAACATTCAATTTGAGAGTTCAAGTGAATCATTTAAGACTGCGTCGAGCGCACGCCGGGTGTCCAGTGCAGTGGCGTCCTCATTACTATTATAGAGTTTTCTAATAAACGTATAAATTTTCTTGAAATCGGACGATGCTTTTTTGTACTACAAATGAATTCACAACTTCTGACGGTATAGGGTAAATATCTCTGAGACGTTACGTCGAAGATAAATGAATCACTGCTTGAGGTATAAAGAATATATTTTATAATTTTTAACCAAATACCAAATAAAATAGTAAATTAATGAGACGCATATTGTTGAGACACGCGTACGCGTGTCTGGTTCTTTTAGAAAATATCTGGAGAATGATCGAAGAATCGATATCGGAATAGAATCTAATAAATTTGAATTTGGAAGATTTAGATCGAAATGTAATAGTGGCCAGGAACTCACTTTTTTTTTTTTTTTTTTTTTTTTTTTTTTGATGAATGACCTTTTCTATTTGTGTCATAGACACAGTCATAGATTCGCCCTGACGATATGCCGAGCCTCGGCGGAGTCGGCGTATTTATAGCGCGCACACATTCACGCATTTCCTATACGGACGGCGCCGACACACCAGCAAAGATTTCGCATCGGTGTCAAAGATCCCCTCGGTACATAGGTCACTAGTTCTTAGCTTGGGATAATGTTTAACCTCGTCCTGCCCAGTGTTCTTAGTAAAGGACAAATTCGATTTGGTCGTTTCTGCCCGGGAAATCAAACTTTATATGTAAAATTGTCCTTTATAGAGGACATTGAGCAGAAATCGGAAGTATATAAAAAAATTCTTGGGCAGGACGAGGATAAAATAAGTTGTAAGTTTAAATAAGACTACTCTTTCTTCCTTACGACAACTCTGCCTTTCATTGCAACTCCCTAAAACCTCGTTACAAACTTATAGGATATATCACATAGTTTAATAACAATCGACCTTCGAGTTATCAACTTAATGGAAAAAAATGGCCACCTTTTCCCGTTAAGCTGACTTCTCAAAGGGTAAATGTTATCAAAGTTTGTTACGTATCCCATAAATTGTATTTTTACATACGCTACAAATAAGCATCGTCCAATTCCATGGAAATTCTTTAGTTTATCAGAAACCACAATAATAGTATTGAGGCGCCACTGGACGCTCGACGTTTGCTCGGTGCATTCGTAATAACAATAGGATTACGGATCTTACTCCAACAGTTTATAATTAGTACGGGGGGTAGAGTTTATTTTTTATTTATTATTTATTTATTGGAAGACAAACAGCTTAAATATTACAAAAACTATTTTTTTATGTTTTTTTTAAATATCTGTTCTTTTGTTTTACTTTAAATAAAAAATAATAGTACATTGTTGCATAGGCGCGGAAAGTAAGGGTTTTCCTGGCGAGGTGGTTAGCAGGCCGAGCAACAGCGAGGCCTGCTAAAATACGAGTCAGTAGGAAATCCTCGTTTCCGCCGAGGCATACATAATGCTTTTCTCAAACATGTGAGGAAATAATACAAATACATTTCTAAAAAACAAGTAATTTAATTTCCATAGATTTAGCGGGAAGCAGGTTTTGCCTAACCGAGGCAGCTTCAGATTTTAATATAGGCGGTGTGGTACCTATTTCGTCGCTTTCGTCGCTTGAGCTCATTTTTTATAGTAAGTATTTCACACAACAAATAGTTTAATATTCGGTTTCACAATTATATTATGCAGAATGAATGAATGTTACCGACTGTCAATTGTTTTTAAATACTAACCATAGACATTGGAATGCAAATTCAAAAAGAAACACACGCACTGTGCTAAAAAAGCGAGCAGTTACCTTGGCTGTTTGGAATTTTTGTCTTGGTCCTTTTGATTTTGTATGCAAATTGACAGTTTTTTTTAAGAAATATATGGACATGGACGGAAAGTGTTTTCATATGGTTTTTTTACTCCTAGGAGTAAAATGAGGCTCTTTCCGTCCTTGTGTTTCAATCGGAAAACCGTTTTTTCCGAGCATGTTTGAGAAAAAAAAATTAGCAGTGCTCTCGTCACTTCTCCCCGCCTCGATACAATGAATACTTTGATAGCCCATTAAGGGATCCCCAGCTTTACAGAAGCCGGGAAGCAATTCCAACTTCTGCGTCCGTACAATAACTATTACTGTCTTATTTACTTAGAACAGCTACTAAGTGATTGAATCGTAGTCGTATTATACCTCAATCAAATTAAGCCGAATATGGGCAAGCAGGGGAAATAATTCGTGTAGTTTTGTAAATTGGTACTGTTATACCGTGCGGTTTCCAGATGAACATACTGAAAGTCCTCGAGGGTAGGGTAGTGTGCTAAGGGTTTAAGGGGGGGTTGAAGGTACCTTTTTTCAGGTTTTTGCTCATAATCTCTCGAATGAATATCTGTACGAATAGCATCATGAATATTTGTGACAAAAGTTTCTACACACAATTTTCAACAAAAAAAATCTATTACATACATACATACATAAACTCACGCCTTCATTCCCAGAGTGGGGTAGGCAGAGCTAAAGAATTACCAAAAAGTCCCAAAACTTATTGATAATTCTGTAACCACATTTTGCACAAGTAGGCTAAGATGTTTCCCAGTGTATTAGTGACAGGTGGCAAGCCCATCGCCTAACAGTACCGCAAGCCTTTATTCCCTTAGTCGCCTCTTACGACCTCCACGGGAAGACATGGAGTGGCACTATTCTAACCCGGCATCGATTAATTGTTAATTAAAAGTAATTATAATGATATTTGTAAAAATATTCAAGACGTGAGTGAAAATCTGAAGAGGTACTTTCAACCCCCCTTTAAACCTTCATTACACACCCCACCGTTAAGGACTTTTAGTATAATTATTCATCTTTTCACCACACAGTATATATAACTGTACCAATTTACAAAACAACATGAAATATTTCCGCTGATTTTATTATTACTAAATTAATCGTGCATAGTGCAGTCGAGTTCACAAATATGTGTACAATTTAGTACCTTGCCACTTTAATCACTGTGACAATACATATATGGCAGTTTAAACATGACATTAAATAGACAAGGTACTAAAGTGTACATAATTTTCCTTATAAACAGCTGCAAACTTTGGTACCTTGTCGCTATAACGCATTTACACAGATAAGACAGACAGATTAGAGCAGTACAAAAATATTAAGTTATAATATTTTATTAGAGTTGGACATTCACAACTGCTCCAACAAGCGTAATTAAGCACTGACGCGCCAAAATCGATCCGTGAATGTCAAAACTGTAGCGTTTCAAAGAACTTGGCGCGGTCCGTTGCATTTCCAAATGGACGTAAAGCCGGCGCGACGCGTCAACGCGCGATACAAATGGAACTATCGTGAATGTCGAAATTCAACTTTGGAACACGCTGCGCCACCGCGCCAAGGTAGCAATACGGACGGATTTAGTACAAAAGACCTATCACCGCTAAAAAAATTAACCACTACAAAATGTGTAGTATAATATTTTGTATAATTTCGTTTGCCCGAATTTTAATTGCAATAATTATTGTATTGTATCACATGTCATAATGTTCATTTTCCATGAAAAAAAAATCTGAATCCGTTAACCTAGTAAGTATTTTTTACATGCCAACGTAAAGAGCCCATAGGTTAGGTTAGTTTTATAACAATTTTGATTTCAGAAAGAGTGCCTCTAACAGAGTGGCAAACAATAGAAAACCAATATTTTTACCTGTAAAGCGGAACAGAAATAATTCAGTAACTTAGTTCGTAAATACAAGTGGATTCAATTAGTACAAAGTTTGTTATTACATTTCAGTTTCATTCCATAACTTTTCTTTATTAAAACAACGCAGTATTTCCGCTAGTGTCGAGACGGCGGTGATATTTCACGCTCCACTTCCCACTGGCACTTATGACGTTTTGACAAGCGAGCTTTTAAAAACTTTTCCTGATTTATTACCGGGTAATTTGTCCCACAAATTGGTATTTTGCTTTAGTACTTATATACAAGAACTTGGTAAGACCTTGTGTAGGGCTTGTCTGGATGGCTACCACGATCTAATATTTTAATATATTTAGTAGCTACCTATATACCTTCTGCAGCCGATAAACTGTGTTCAGTTTTTCGCTTGCTAGAAACAGTTATCTAATGTTACAAGGACTTCAATGATTACAAAAATCTACCGCCAAGCAACAGTGTTCCTTGACACTGTACTTGCAACTGTCCTTGACTCACGTGAGTTTTGCTTTATTTGCTTTATAGGTTGGTAACGCATTTGCAACTTAATAATGCCAGTGGGTTCTAGATTGCAGATGCCTATAAAATATAAACGCGGTGAGACGATTGCGTTGGATAATGCTTATTACTTATTCGTAGGTGCTAGATTTACATTTGAATTTAGAAATAATGTAATCTTTTACAATATTAGAACATTTAGGACATGAGGTAAAAATAGTTTGTCCGTACGAAGCATCTTCACAGCTATAATAAATGCTGGACGTATTTATTATGGTTTCTTTTCATAAATTTTATTTATAATTTAAATAGGTCTTTTTTCTATTTAATATCATCTAAATTATGAAGAACGTACTAAGTACATTTAATTTACTGATAACTTGGTGAGTTTTCCACTATAGCTGTGAATGATATTATAGTCGAAATAAGAAATATTATAGTCTTCTGAAACTTTTTATAAGGTTTATTTATTTGCCTGATACTCGTTAATAAAAATAAGCTGCTATACTAAAACTAGAGCGAGTATATTTGCATTGCAAAGAAAACACTCGAGCCGTAGGAATATACTTTAAAATATAAAGCCAGAATAATAACAAATCCAATTAACTAATGGATTCTGTGGTTAAATTTGATAAAATAATATAAAAATGTTTATTACAGACAATATTTAAAAATAAACAGTATGGGCGCTTTTACACGTCAAAAATCTACGAGCGCTTTCCAAAAAGAGACGTTTGCTGAGAATAACTCAACAGTCAGTCAGTCTGCTCATTCTTTAACATATTACTTACTTATAATATCGATGATATACAATACTTAAACCGGGATTATAAAAAAAAACATACGTAAATTAAGATATATGAATGAATGATACAAGACTTTTACCATGCATATTACATAATATTACTTAGTAAAACTATCTAGTAAAAAAAACATACTAAATACATAAAGTCACGTGGCACATTGAATTAAAAATTAATGAAAACAAAACTTTTAAATGGGTCCGGTCTAAAACTCCTAATAATTGTCATAAACTTTGCAAACAACAAACCCTATAAGTTAATCACAATTGAACATTCAAATTCAAAACGTCCTAAGGTAACTTGCAAATCTTTAGAATACAATTTCAACCTTTTCTAAAAAGTTCAAGGTTGAAATTGCATCGTTTAAATTTTGTGCGTAGTAACATTATGGTTTTCGGGGTCCAATTATAATTAACGAAGGACATTGTTCTGGAGGAATTCCAATCAACGAGGCATGCGCCGTGTCGTCGGATTCCTGTCCAAAAACTTTACTACGTATGTGCCTAATAATGCTAAGACAAATGATTCGGTGCGGCGTGTGTACTCGCACGCTGAGGGTTTCGTTTCCTGTCCCTTGTTTGACGACGCGCTTAGCCGAGTTGGTAGTAACTAAGTGACTGCCTACGAAGCTAGCGTTCCCGGGTTTGATTTCCGGTATGTTCAAATATCTGCGTGATGAGTGCAAATATTTACTTATTTCTGAGACTTGGATTGGATTATGTATTTCTCTATAGTTATTAGTATATTTTTTGTGTGAGATTTTTTACTTGTTATATTATATATTTATTTAAAGTTACAATTGTTTTCTTAATATTTATTTCAATCAATAATAAAGTGCAAACCCGTTAGAAACAGTCATCATAGTTTTTAAGAGTATACACAATTGAAAAAAAATCACTGTGAAACATAGTAATTTTCTCACTTGCTGAAAATCTTGGGTTTCAATTTTTGTTTGCCCAAATTGAATAAATCTGTTAATATTACAAAAACAGTTTGTTTCCAAGAAACTGAAAATCGCTTATGTATGAATTAAGAAATCATTCGTCACGTTAAAAAATACTTAATATCTAATGAAATAAAAAAAATACAGTATAAAACAACATTAAATTAAAAAAATACTGAACACGACTCAATAAAAATAATTAGAAATGACCCCCGTGACATCATTCCGTAGATACTTGCAGATTACCTCTTTGGATAGCTATACTGATTCGCTGGGAGAGGAAGCTGCGAGCTCTTCGGTCAACTGTGACGTCGACCATTGGCACCGGGATCCCGCGAACCGAGGGTCTCCAGGCCGAAAACAACAAAGTGCAGTAACTTTAAATCTTCGGCTTACTATGGCAGAATCCGAAACAACGTCGAATATTTTAAAAAAAACAACAGGCTCTACGGAGAGATGTTGCTCCCCTCTGTATGTTTTTGAGCGGGGAGTGCTCCGAGAGAATTCGCCACCGTACAATTCGTACCAAACTACCACTATGTCAACACCATCTTGATAGTTGGAAATCCACCACCCACATTTTCCGTCTGGAATCAACTCTCAGGGTCTTTATTTCCGAACCAACACGACTTGGGGCCTTCAAAAAACAAGCCTACTTTTTTTTTAAAGGCTGTAAGCGCATTTGCTATATATTTGGCGTTGCAAGTGTTTATTGGTCGCGGTGAAAACTTACCATCAAGTGACCCTCTTTTTTTATGGTATAGGAGGCGAACTAGCAGACGGATCACCTGATGGTAAGCGATTATCATCACCCATAGACACCTGCAGCACCAGAGGAGTCACAGGTGCGTTGCTGGCCTTTCAGATGAGAGTACGCTCTTTTCTTGAAGTTTTGAAGGTCGTAAAGGTCCCGAAATACCGCAGGCGATAGACCATTCCACAGTTTAGTTGTGCGAGGCCAACCATCTAAATGATGATGGTGGAAATTCTGTCGCGTAGGACGAAGGCGGAAGGATGCGGCAGGAATTAATCAGATCAGCTCCTCGGAGCACTCCCCGTTGTACAAGTGATAGAGAATACAGAGTGAGGCTACATCTCTATGCAGCGCCAAGCAGTCGCTCTCTGCTGGATGCGATCCAGAGGGAGAAGTTGGTACTGGAGAGCGCCAGCCTACAGATGAGAGCAGTATTCCATATGGGACCAAACCTGCTCCTGCTCCACTGCCTCCTTGTTTCCGTAATAAAATCATAAACGTCTGATTTTCATCTCGTTTATATTCCTAACCTAAAACCTTGATCTTGGTAGAACACATTTGCAAAACCGTCCAGTTCTCCCAAATTCCGCTAGAGGGCGTTTTAATCAAATACCTGCACTAAATGCCACGGGCCCCGTATATTGATGAGGGCGCCATAAATCTGCTCCCTAATACGTCACAATATAAAAAGGTTTAATGTGCTCGTAAAATTTCCATATCAGTTAAACAGGGTGACGTTATGGGACACTAGATAGTTTTTATGGGTTTGGGTACTACTTTAGGTACGAGTACATAAGTAGTGGTATGCGGTCTCCATGTGGAGTGGAAACCAACACTACAATATATGAGAAGATAGACTATTTATGAAGGTAAAAACTCTTGCTACATTGACGACCCCTTTTTAAGAGCTACACGATTTGTTAAATTACTTCCTCAAACGCATTATTCTTTGATGGTAGTTTTCTTTTCACGGTTTTCCCCGAACGTGATATTACCAGTAGCCTTTTTCCAGCCAGTTTATATTCACATTTGTATTTTTTTTTTGCGAGCTTTATCCTGTCATTTCATTTCCTATTTACAATGTTGTGTTTTTCACATTCCAAAAAAAAACTGCTCCTATTTTGGGATTACTTGGGCCTCGCAGTCCCGCTCCAAAACTAACATGACCTAAACTACATTACGATGTAATTACTTTTGGGAAAAGTGAGACTGTGATATAAATAGATCTGGAAAAATTGCGACTGGGAACAAAATCGAACGAGAACAAAAGCGACGGTACTAAATCGATGGGGAAAACTGAAATACGGTAAAATTAAACATGGGAAAAAATGCGAAAGAAATATTACTTCACAGAAATAATAATTTCGAGAAATCTAACAAGTCTACGACCCCAACAATTTTCATAAAATCTACCTAAAAACTGAGCCGATTAAATTAGTTTTTCCGTTTAGAAGCTTCGATGCCACAGACACACAAGAGAGAGATACACAACCTAAACTCATAACTCTTTTTTTGGCTAGGGTTCAAAATTGACGCATACACGTCAAGGAGCTTGTATGACAATAAATGTCAGTTGCGATTATACTCAAAATTCGACAAAGCAGTTAGTCTAGTTGGTTGTGACCCTGCGTATAAAGCTAGAGGTCTTGAATTCGTTTTTACCGTTGAGAGAAAATATTTGCCCATCAATTTCAAACCCATTGACTCAGTCCCCAACTAAACTCTAGGCTTGTACGAATACAGTGCGACACAAAAGAGTAGAAATTAAATATAATGGAACTGAAAAAAAACCGTACTAAATTGTTGCCATGTCGTATAAGCAGTTTACGTAGAAAGTCTGTGAATGTCACACCAATTGACCTAGTCCCAAACTTAGGCTTAAATGCATAGAAAACATCCATGACTCAGGAACAAATATTCGTGCTCATCACACAAATATCTGCCCTTACCGGCATTTGAACCCAGGACTTCTAGTTTCGCAGGCAGGGTCACAACCATCTAGGTCAGCGCGTCAACAAACGTAAACGTTCTATATAACCTCTCTCTCTCTCGTTTGTTAACAATAAAACTATACTACTCAAAACAAAATAGGGGCCACGGATTCTGCATACAAAATAACTATTTTTGGAGAAGGATTATTATAACAATTTTTAACCTGTAAGTTTTGAATTTAAAATCATTCGAAAGCTGCAATGTTCAACTTACAAGTTGTGTTTTTAATTTTTTTGTCAATTGTTTTGTTTTTACCATGCCTGTGGTTTTTTAAATCAATTATCAAATTTCATACAAAATGAGCAAAAAAATGCAACTTTTTAAAATCCACACGCACGGTAAAAACAAAACAATTGACAAATAATTTAAAAACCTAGTTTGAAGGTTGAATATTTTAGCTTTCGAATGATACTAAATTCAATAATTACAGGTTAAAATTTGTTATAATAATCCTTCTCCGAAAACAGTTCTTTTGTATGCAGAATATACCGTGGCCCCTATTTTGTTTTGAGTAGTATATAATGGCCTTTGACATTATTATTGAATTGTCAACGTGAGATCAGCTTTTATTTACTTGATAGTAATGGCGTCCGATTTAAAAGCAATACGATAACATGTGAAAGGCAATATGGTTTTACCCAATAAAATAGAAGCCCTTTACGCAACATCGAAAGACCGATTTGTAAGACATGTCAAAAGCATCAAAGCCAGCCTACAATATATTAATAAAATTGCTATTTCTAAAAATACCGTCTAAGAACGTAACTGAAATATATTTTCCTCCATATCACAAAGTTATGCAAAGCTTTATGTGACGGCTAAAATAGGCAACCAAGTGAAGGGGCCAGGAATTTTATTAAAGGAAACATATTTATAACACACGTGGTAGGGCGCTAGGGCGAAAATGGCGTGCTTTTCGCTCTTGGGAGGTATGGTTATGTAAGACACTTTAATTATTAAGAGGATATAGGGATACTTAAACATTAAAGGACTATTTTTCCTGATTTGTTTCAGAATTTTAGTGAAAAGCAACAAAATAAAAACCGATTGAATGTAAGTCGGCATTGTGCATAAAAGGTTTCATATTTAAGAGATAAAACTAAACTTACTCAATGAAATCCTATTAGTGATTTGTCTAAATTGTAAAGGAGTTTAGTTTACTTCATTACAATAACATTTTTTTTGTATTATTCCCGTAAAATTATTTGTTGGATTAATTCCAATTTCCACCAAATGGCAAAGTGAAAACAAGCGCTTTTTATTTTGAGTCTCGGTTACAAATTAGTTACTCTTCTTACTAAACACAAATACACTTAAATTATGCCAACTAAACGCGCCATATTTTAGTAAAATTTGAAACACGTGTTCACAGTTAAAATCTTATAAATTTACTCTTCGCCACCAAGAACGAGGCTTACAATAATAAAATAATGAAACACGGAGCAAAACGCCGAGTGTACTTTTGCAAGAAAACCCTTTGACTTAAATGCTTAGCATTCTGCTTCTCAGCTATAAGTTCACAAATGTAATTTAAACGCCAAAACATATAAGACCTTTTAACCTTGTTCTTAAAGTCGCAAATGCAATACAATCTGTAATACAGATAACCTTTTTTATTTAGAATGGTAGCGTTGATATGAGGACACGTTCAAGATGAAAGCAATTTTATAACAAAATATAGCGCGTGCGCGTTGAACAAAGGTTAATGTTGTGACGTGATAAGTACAGTCAGACTTAAATTTGGTATCCACCTTAGGTCCAAAGTCAATCCAACATTCTACAACAAAAGGGTTCAGTTTCCAGTTAGTTACAAATGACTTGACATCTCTAATGACATCGACGACTTCAAGTATATTTTTGTTGAAATGGGTCGGAAATTAACGTTCGTAACGGATAGATAGTCTGCCCTCCAAAACAAAACTGCAATATCTAAATTCAATGGTCAAACCAATTTCAACTCTGTTATGTTAGCTAATAGGTTACAATTGCTACACGTTTTTCGTCTGAGATTTCGCCATTAAACTTAGTAGGGCAGTAGTGCGCTCCTATTTACTATCTGACTACTAAGCTAAACAGGGTTTGATTCCCGCGAGTGACCGTATGAATTCAACCAATTAGGCCTACCACAATTTTCACGTCAACTTTTATAGGTTCCCCTTTTAATATTAATTATTTATTTTTGGTGAACCGTGTGGTTGCCGGAACCGTGTGGTTGCCGGGTTAGAATAGTGCCACTCTATGTCTTCCCGTGGATGTCGTAAGAGGCGACTAAGGGAATATAGGCTTGTAGTACTGTTAGGTGATGGGCTTCCCACCTGTCACTAATGTATGTATGTATGTATGTAAACTCTTTATTGTACAAACAGAAAATAACAGATCAAAAATAAAACAGAAACAAGATAGGTATGTACAAAGGCGAACTTATCCCTAAAAGGGATCTCTTCCAGTTAACCTTTGAAACGTACAATGTATAAAAGATACAGAAGATTAAAATAATAATAGCAAATAAATATGTAGGTATAATAAATATATATATTAAATAGGATAAATAAATAAATATATACATTGTATGTATACATATATATATACATATATAAATAATATATATAAGTATGAAAGGAAGAAAGGACATACAGTCTTAGATCAGGAACAAGAGTCAAGCCAGTACCTCTTCAGCCTAGATCTAAGTGAAGCAACAGATTGTGATTGCCTGATATCAGTTGGAAGGCTATTCCATAAACGAACAGAATGTACCGAGAAGGATTTAGAGTAAGATTTGGATTTGCTAGCAGGAAAAGCCAGGAGTAGGTTGGCACTCGAGCGTAAGCGGTTCTGGGACCCGGTAGCCATGAAAGAGAACCGTTCGACAAGGTAAGGAGGGGATTGAGGATTGAAAAGGATATTAAATAGCAACGACAGGACATGAACATTCCTACGCGATCTAATGGGCAACCATTTAAGCTGAGTGCGGAAATCAGACACATGGTCAAATTTCCGCAAGCCAAATATGTACCGAATGCACACGTTCTGAAGCCGTTCCAGCTTATTGAGCAGCTCTTCAGTTGCGTCAATATATGCGATGTCGCCATAGTCGAATAAAGGGAGTAGAAGAGATTGTGCAAGAGTAATCTTGGTGCGAAGGGGCAGAAAATTCTGTAGGCGCCTAAGGGAGTGGAGAGATCTAAAGAGCTTTCGACTAACTTCAGAAACCTGAGCCGACCAGGAAAGGGTCTGATCCATTGTGAGACCCAAATTTTTGACAGTGGAAGAAAAAGGAATAATAGTACCGTCGAATACCAAATCCGGACACACAAGGTCAGACAACTTTGCAATAAAATGTGGACTACCGACAACAATTGCTTGCGATTTCCTCGCGTTGATTTTTAGCCCGTAGTTAGCTGCCCAATCTCGAATACTAGCTAGGTCAGAGTTTATTAGGCTTATTAAGGAGGGAAAATCATCAATACCAGCCGAGGCATAAATCTGCAAATCGTCTGCATAAAGGTGATAGCAAGATTGGAGAGAAGCAGTGATGCCATTAATAAATATGGAGAACAGAAGCGGGGATAGCACAGCTCCCTGGGGGACACCAGCGGACAAATCCCTCCAAGAAGAGACAGCATCATCTACCTTGACAAGCTGGCGCCTCCCAAGGAGATATGATTGGAACCACGAGAGAGCTGTAGTAGAGAGATTTAATGTTTTGAGGATGCCGAGGAGGATTTCAAAGTCTACGGTGTTAAAAGCACTGCTAAAGTCCAATAAGACCAGAACAGTGAGTTTTCTGTGTTCTATATTAAGACGAATGTCGTCGGTGACCTTGACCAAGGCAGTGACAGTGCTATGCCCGGGGCGGAACCCAGATTGGAACAAATTAAAAAGTTTGTGAAAGTTAAGAAAGCGAGACAGTTTTCTATTTATAAAATGTTCTATAATTTTTGATAGGACTGGAAGAATTGAAATTGGTCGATAGTCGGAAAAGGAAGAGGGATTTGAGGTCTTAGGAAGAGGAATGACGTGAGCAGATTTCCACGAAGAAGGAAAACAGCCCGAAGACAAAGAAAAGTTAATAATTTTGGATAGGATGGGAGCAATAGGTTCCGCCACGAGCATAAGCATGTCCAAACCCACACCGTCTTCACCGACGGCCTTCGTCTTAATATTTTTTAAAATATTTAAAGTTTCTTCCGTCGAAATGAAGCCTAGGTCGAAGGGGGGAAAGTCGGAGTGAGGAGTGTTGGCGAGAAGAGATAAAGTCTGTTTTTTTAGAGACGGGTCCAAGACAACCGGAGAAGTGCTAAAGTGATTGTTGAGGGAATTGAGGTCAAGTTTAACATTAGAAGAGTTTTGTTGAGGTTTGCCCACCCCTAAAGACTAAGAAACTTCCATAATTTAGGATAGGGACAACTCTCTATACGTTCGCCTAGCATCTCTACACCTACGACTGCAGCGGTTACGCAAGAGAACATAGTTTTGGTGATTTTCATCCGACGGTTTATGTCGCAGCTTCAAACGGGCCCGGTTCCTCTTAGCCATTAGAGACTTAATATCGGAAGTAAGCCACGGCGCGGGGTAATGCTTAACCCGCAAAGGCTTTAAAGGTGCGTGACGGTCGAAAATCGCAAGCAATTTGACGGTAAAGGCTTCAAGTTTCAGGTCAACACTGTCGAGAGCATCAATGGACTGCCAGTCGACATCTTGGACATCAGAGAGCAGAGCCTCTCGATCCACATTACCAAGATTACGGCAAAGAATAAATTTATGCCTGCGTTTTGGGGGTCGAATTCTAAAGGAAGCAAAGATTAAATCGTGATTTGAGAAGGCAGCAGCGTTAAACTGACCGTGAAGAGAAACAAGGTTAGGAGAAGAAGTAATGATAAGATCTAAAAGAGAGGGGGGGCCATTATGAGGGAAGTGCGTAGGGCTGAGAGGAAGAATACTCATATTCAAGGAATTTGTGAGAGATTGAAGTTTAGAGGACCGAAAGTCGTTTATAACGAGACATGTATTAAGGTCACCCATTAGGATGGTGTAATCGAACTGCGGAACAAGATCTCCCAAAGTCATCTCAAGAGCATCAAAGTAGTTTATGTTCGAGGAAGAACTGTAATATACTCCGAGAAGGACTTTAGAGTGATATAATGGGACACTAAGAAACAGATACTCAGGGGATTTAGAATAAAGAGAAGGCGAATGAGCAACAATTTCACAGGCAAGATCACTCTTTAAGTAGATTGCAACACCGCCACCCCGAACAGTACCGTGTCCACTATCATTACTAATACACTGAGGAACATCTTAGCCTACTTGTGCAAATTGTGGTTAAACAATTATCAAGAAGTTTTAAGACTTGTTGGTAATTCTTTAGCTCTGCCTACCCTCCTCTGGGAATGAAGGCGTGAGTTTATGTATGTATGTGTATTTATTTTTTATTTGTGATTCTATCAGTTATAGTAACGCACACTGAATAATTCAACTGTCTACCTATTACCATTTGTTAGATGACTGACAAACAGACAAACAGACTTCGTTGGCACCCTTTGGTTACGGAACCCTGGGTAAAAGTACCTTAAAGCCCAATTTACTTTGTTCAAGGACAGTAGACAGTACAGTAGTGTAACAATAGAACACACATACATACATACAATACACACACACATACACTCACGCTTACGCACACACTCGCATACACATGCACACACACGCACACACACACACACGCACACACACACACACACACACACGCACACACACACACACACTCTCACACACTCACATACACGGTGAGTCAGGTCAGGACATATTTTATTTTATTAATGCTAAGTTCCTATCATTTACGTCGATTTTTGGAAGAGCGAGGCGTCCAAACACAGGCTTTTTAAGCCTAAAGGGAGGCCTCAGCAACTGTAATTTTATAAACTGGCTAAGTGATAAATAAATAAATAAAGAGTTTTGATATTGTAACTGATCGGACAGTAGCGAGACAAGTTGCTTTGCCAGTGAACCCAAATAGAATCGCTTCCTATTTCTTCACTTAACTTTACTTGCTACGGTACTTGCCCAATGTAAATCAGGCTTAACAATTAGTTCACCGTAACACTATTTAAATTACATTTAGACGGACAAAGCGTGTAATTGTATCCACGTTCCAGTGCAAATGAAGTGTAAACCTAGACGCCGCTATATTCTCAAGGCATTCGCAAATCCAGGGAGAACCCTACCACGCTAGTAGTCTCTCTCATACCCATTCCACGGAGCATAGGAGTGAAGTAGATAGTGGGAATAGTTCGAATGTCTTGTCATAACAGTTTCTGTTGAAGATAATTTGCATCGATTGCTCAGTGACCCGTCTATTGGAATATTGTTGGAGTTGGAAGCTGGCGAAAGATGTTTTCAGACTTTTCTCTTTTATTTAGTTTTATAAAACGAGATCTTTGGTTATTTTTACAGGTAAAAAAACCGGACAAGAGCATGTCTGGCCATAGAGTTCCAAAGTTACTTTACAAAAACTTAAAGATTTGGTGCTGCCTTACGTAATTTTAGTAGGTATGAACACTTTAGTCGCCTGTTTGTCAAGAATTGATCAAGCCGTGATAATTTTGCTTTTTTTACTTGTGGGAGGACCTTGTGCAGGGTCCGTCCGGGTTGGTACCACCATCTTATCCATTAACCTACCGCCAAGCAGCAGTGTTCGCATTGTTGTATTCCGGTTTGGGGATAAGACAGCCGGTGAAATGACTAGCATAGAGGCATTCCATCTTAGTCCTCAGGGTTGGCAACGCATTTGCAGGCTTGTGAATGCGAATGTCTATGGGTCACAGTTTCCACTTACCATCAGGTGGCCTGTGTGCTCGATTGTCTTCCCATGCCACAAAAAAAAAAAAAAAAAAACTATATACACCGTGTTTTTATTGATTTACGATAACTTCGGCATATTACTAGGTACATCCATAGAAACTAAGTGGTAGATTCTTTTTTTTTATATTGCAAAAATCTATGGAGCTAAGTTCATTTAGTTACTTTGCTCCATAGAGTTTTTTTTTTTTTTTGCAATATAAAAAAAAAGAATCTACCACTTAGTTTCTATGGATGTACCTAGTAATATGCCGAAGTTATCGTAAATCAATAAAAACACGGTGTATATTTCATAAACGGATCCGTAATTCTAAAAATTGTTGGGACTAACCCTTAATATTTTTAAAAGACTTACCCAACAATACCCTATGGGGTGGACGATGAAAAAAAATATCCCAACGTTGCGTGTGGAGAAGGAACACTAATAAATATTTTTTTTCATGATTTTATTTTATCACTGATGTGACTAATATAAATTCCAGCTTTCTAGTACTATGAGTCTATGAGCTAGACTGCGGATGGACGGACGGACATGGCGAACCTATAAAGAATTCCTAGTTTGACTGCGGAGCCCTAAAATTTGACGAAGTACAGTTTTTTTTTCCGAAAATGTCCAATTATTCCATGGAAGTTTTCTTACCGCACTGAAACAATTAAGGCTGCATTGGCTGTTAAGTTTAAACAGGGTAGAGATCGTTAAAAATACAATTATTATAATAACTACGTGCACACAAAGAGTTAAGTAAACATAATGTTTGTCGAGTTCTGAACTCTGTGCAAAGTCACGGCAAATATTATCTCGCCCCGGGGCCGGCTTAAGGCCCAGCCGACGAGAATATACCCCGCTTTCAAAGAAATATTGAATACTCAAGTAGTATAAATAGAAATGAAATGGTTAAGTAGTTAAAATAAATAAAAGTTGGGTGTACAGTCGGTGAGTAACTGCACGCTTTGGTACCTTGTTGCTTTTACGCCTTTGACAGATTCATCATCATCATCATCATGTCAGCCGAAAGACGTCCACTGCTGGACATAGGCCTCCCCCAAGGCTCTCCACTCAGACCGGTCTTGTGCTTTTCGCATCCACCGCGTTTTGACAGATTAGTGGTTCGAAATCAAAGTGATGACTTTCACACCGCTGCTCAAAATACGGTGACGTTACGGAATCGCAGTGCCGCGCCGTAATCATCAAAATTTACTGCATGGTATCCACTCAGCTGCCGTGACGGTTAAGGTACGTCACTGTGATTCCGTACTGTCACCATATTTTGAGAAGTGGTGTGGAGAGCATGCTGTAAAGTCCTGACGTTTACGCCACGTCACTGCAATTGGGATAGACCAAAAAATATAACTCACGGTTTTTACATTCTAATTCGAAAGTATAGGTAATTTTAAGAGACCTATTTCATTAATTTTGTATTTGACCCAATAGTTTCGTTTTAATATCTTTATTTATTCAGCAGACATTTAATGGATGACATGATTATTTTAAAATTGGGGCGGCATTTATATTTAAATTACAACAATTAAATGATATCTAATGATAAAAAGTGAATGTAATAGTGTATTTTAACATACTATTTCCAGCGGTTTTCACCTAACCCCTAAGATACACCTACGAGGTCTTTAAGCCGAAAACGAAAGTCAAACAAAGGTCAAATATACTTTTATCAAAATATCCGAAATAAATAAATACATACATACCTTCACGCCTTCATTCCCTGAGTGGGGTAGGCAGAGCTACAGAATTACCAACAACTCTAAAAACTTGTTGATAATTTTGTAACCTAAGGCTAAGATGTGTGTGTAAGTGTATATTAGTGACAGGTAGCAAGCCCATCGCCTAACAGTACAACAAGCCTTTACTCCCTTAGTCGCCTCTTACGACTTCCACGAGAAGACATGGAGTGGCACAATTCTAAGCCGGCAACCACACGGCAAAATAAATATTTAAAAAAACTAAATAATGCAGAACGGCTTTAAAAACCTTCTTCCTCGAAATGGTATTCGAAAAAGAGTAATTGTAAAAATATGAACAATCCCAATTCCGTACTGTCACCGTATTTTGAGCAGCGGTGTGGAGAGCATGTCTCAAGTCCTGACGTTTACGCCACGTCACTGCAATTCTATACTGTCACCGTATTTTGAGCAGCGGTGTGGAGAGCATGTCTCAAGTCCTGACGTTTACGCCACGTCACTGCAATTCTATACTGTCACCGTATTTTGAGCAGCGGTGTGGAGAGCATGTCTCAAGTCCTGACGTTTACGCCACGTCACTGCAATTCTATACTGTCACCGTATTTTGAGCAGCGGTGTGGAGAGCATGTCTCAAGTCCTGACGTTTACGCCACGTCACTGCAATTCTATACTGTCACCGTATTTTGAGCAGCGGTGTGGAGAGCATGTCTCAAGTCCTGACGTTTACGCCACGTCACTGCAATTCTATACTGTCACCGTATTTTGAGCAGCGGTGTGGAGAGCATGTCTCAAGTCCTGACGTTTACGCCACGTCACTGCAATTCTATACTGTCACCGTATTTTGAGCAGCGGTGTGGAGAGCATGTCTCAAGTCCTGACGTTTACGCCACGTCACTGCAATTCTATACTGTCACCGTATTTTGAGCAGCGGTGTGGAGAGCATGTCTCAAGTCCTGACGTTTACGCCACGTCACTGCAATTCTATACTGTCACCGAATTTTGAGCAGCGGTGTGGTCGCTTCTGAATAACTAAAGTGTGTAGCTACTAGTTACGTACTTTGTCGCCGATTCTCACTAACTAATATCATTAACTTGAATGAACTGGGATGGGGGTTGGACGAGAGGTTTTCGGGGTGAACCACAGTACTAGAAACTAGGTATGTACTGTCTGGTAGTTTGAATAGATGTCTTACGATGTTTGAGGGGTATCATCACGAACTAATTTCTCCAATATATTCAAACTCAATACGATTTTGTATTATAACGCTTAAAAATCGAAGTGTTATTATTTTTTCCCAAAAATATCAAAACATATTTTATTGCCAACTACTTTAAATCTAAAATTACTAAATCTCGTAAATCCTACTTTCATTACATACATACACATACATATAGTCACGCCTGTAATCCCAGAGTGGGGTAGGCAGAGCTACAGAATTACCTACAATTGGTTACTTATCCTATAATAATTTGTTTATTTGACATCTTGAACACGAAATTTAGCCCTTCAGACGGTTTGAATTAAAAATATATTAAGATTTTGTCTATGAGTGAGCCAATTTAAAATTTAAGCACTAATTGTGTTAAACTACGTCAATTTTATCTGCTTGAAGACTATGCCTCTTATTCTTAAACGCAAAATAGCTAGTGTGTTTAAAGTATGCTTAGTCCTTATCTTTCCATGTGACATTTGAATTTTCCAGGAAGTGACCAAGCTTACTTTTACTTAAATAGGGTTTATAGTAAGTTTATGAATAAGAGGTTGAGGCATTATGAAATTCGGTCGGAAATCCCTCTCTAACAATCCAAAAAAAGAAGAAGCTTACTAAGAGATGGAGTTTTCTAAACGGGTAATCATAAAACTAAATGTTTTCGCTACAGCGCTAATAGCGGCGGCACGCGAGCGACGCATCAACGCGGTTCTCGTCTGTTCGGTGTGTCCACGCGAACTGTTTAACTACTGGCGCATTATTGTACGATTAAAGTGGCTGGTGCGTTGCGTTATACGTCTGTTGTTTTAATTATTTACGGACACAAGGAGCGCGAAATGAAATAGAATGAAGAACGTGGAACTTCTTACATTTACAAACAAGATGTTTAACAGTGTATATTAGTGACAGGTAGCAAGCCCATCGCCTAACAGTACTACAAGCCTTTATTCCCTTAGTCGCCTCTTACGACTTCCACGGGAAGACATGGAGTGGCACAATTCTAAGCCGGCAACCACACGGCAAATCAGACATAAAAACAGAAAATTGCCAT
Organism: Acleris emargana; assembly: GCA_927399475.2. Classification (NCBI taxonomy): domain Eukaryota; kingdom Metazoa; phylum Arthropoda; class Insecta; order Lepidoptera; family Tortricidae; genus Acleris; species Acleris emargana. The sequence goes on along the minus strand of OV656836.1, from coordinate 27,442,289 downwards.
TTTTAAATACTACTTCCAACTAGCAATATACAAGTTGCAGAACCTTCTCAAAAGTTAAGAAATCTTCTCAAGATATTACTGAGACTATTATCAGAAACATTTAAAAGCATTGAGAACGTCCGTTTTCCATACAAAATGTAAGAATATTCCTTGAAATTTCCAAGATTGTTTCAAAAAAACTTTCATGATTTAAGAAATTACTTTTCTTTTATTGTTGAAATGAAAATCACGTTGTTTTAAATGAAATGGAAGGTCTGTTTTATAGTAACCATTCCAAGTTAGCTCATGCGTTTTTTTCCTCAATTTAATTTTTTGTTAATGAGAATGGGAAAAACTTTTGCTGTTATACAGGGCGTCCCAAACTTATGGGACATGAAGGGGAAGTACCTTAAATATCGTAGATAGTGTATTTTGCTGAAAGAAGACTAAATGTTATTTTTAAAAGTTAGTAAATCTGCATTCATAGATTTTATAAAAATTACTTGCTTCGCCTGGGAATCGAACCGACTTAAATGTCAAAAAAAAATCACCCTACTTTTATGATGCCAATCGAAAGAATGGCTAAAAAATAATAACTATGCTTAAGTAACATTGTATTTTAAAAGAAAGGAACAACGTACAATTAATCATTTTAATCAAATTAAAAACATACATGAAACTGCCGTAGTCAATTAAGTGGGTATTTTTTTGTAAATTAATTAATTAAATGCTCAAAATGTGATCCCTGTTGCCTTACGCAAATCGCCAATCTTTTAATGAGTCCGCTGCCTGTAAATTTTCTTAACATTTTATGGTGAACACTCGATGTGATATGGCACAATTCTGTTCAATTCTTTCATCAAAATACACTATCTACGATATTTAAGGTACTTCCCCTTCATGTCCCATAAGTTTGGGACGCCCTGTATAGACAAAATAAAATAACAATTATCACTCTGGGTCCATTATACAATAGAAGGACACTTAGATATATTATGGTTGTGTATCTGAAATTTCAAAAAGACTAATTTAATATTTAAATCACTTACTAAACAATACAAATGTACCTACCTGTTTGACAACGCTAACAGAAATAACTCGTATATTGTTTAAATGCATGCAATAAAGCGGAATACGATAAAAATAACTCCTCTTTCTATCCGAAAACCAACTTTTTGGCCTCCGGAGAAATATACAATTATGCTTATCTCAGACTTGGCCCGAAATTGTTAAATTGAATGGTAGAGTGAGCGGCCATTTTCACAATTAGTATTAGTGTTGCTTCTACAAGTGTTTTTAACAATTGTACCTACTGTCTTGTCTTGTCAATTTAATGTCATGTATAAACTGCCGTATATAAGTTGTCAAAGCGATTAAAGTGACAGAGTATCATACGCTACATTTATGAACTCGACTGTTACAAACAGAAAGCTTAACAATACGAATATAGTCGTCCATGTATATTACAATACAGGTCAAAAACAGTTATCTTTCTTGGGCAGTCGGATAATAAAAGATACAAATTTATGTGACAGTAGTTTGCTAACCTACAAGTTCAAATCTTGTAAGTCCAACTTGACAAGACCAGTTTAAAAAAAAAACAGAATTCAAAATATTAATTCAGTAAATTGGACATGGTTTAGGAAGTATTTCAGCTGTAGAAAGTTTTTACTAGATGGCGTTAGTGAGTCAAAATATGCGCTCCGTGGGATGGTGTCTGAAAAAAAATACTCGTAACTTTCTGCAATGTCATATCGATCGTTCCACTCACGCGTAATCATAAGAACAAATGATTATTTATTTAAAAAGGTCGGTTGCGTTGCAATGGTTTGTAGCTAGATGGCGCTACTGAGACCAACTGTTTATACTTTTTGACTATTTTGAGTGTTGATGTTATATTTCCGTATTTTAACTTTATTTTTTTATCATTATTTTCATGTTTGGCGTAGGTTAATATAACATTACCGGTTATTAATAAAGTAGTACTAGCTCAAGTATTCAAATGACGTCATTCGGTGCTGTGCGTTTTGTGGCTGTACGTAGATTTGAATAATTTGATAACGTTCAACGAATACTTTATAGGTTTTTTCGAATTTTCGTAATTAAGATGTACCTACCCCAATTATAAACGCCATTGTATTTCCTAACCTAAATTCAGTCATGTTAACTGGTACTTCAAGAATACTCCACCAAAGTTATAGTACTCCATGTATATCACCCACAGCTTGAAGTTTTCCTCGCCGACGAGAAAGTTCGAAACACAGCCAAGTTCCTAACAACCTGACCAAAACCATAAACAACCTTTGTTTGGACTTGGCTCGTGAACGTTAGCTCTTGAAGTTCTATTCAAAACATAACGTAGTGCGGTAAGTCAAATAAGCCTAGTTGTATAAATAATATTTCAATATAAATATAGTGTTTACAATCCATTAAGGTGCGCCCTGTCATGTAATAGTAGTTTATGCAACTGATGCATAATGACAGGCTTTAAAATACGACTGTGGTAGCGAGTTTCATAATAGGATCATACGAGTGTTTAAGGCTTAATTATGTACAGTTGCATACAAAGAAAGAAAGAAAGAAACATGCATAATTATAAGTTCAGAATTATCGTATTTTTGTAACAGCAAAAAACCAACAATGAAATGACAACAATAATAGCGGCATTTCGATCCTCCGTCAAGACGAATGACTTTTTAAATCGTAGACAAACGAATGAAGTCCCTATTCTCACGTCACTCGAGATCAAATGTCGTGCGGTGTACATTAAAAAAACATACTAAATTGACGTTTCGAGTCAATAACTGTTTTAATATCTATGAACACTAGAACAGAGACCCTCTTGAGTTTTGACAGCTGTTCCAAATTTAAACTTATAACGTTACAAAAATATATACTGTAATTAATAACATTACAGTACTCATTTTACCTACTACCACAGACAAGAAAGTTCTCATAGTAAAATTGGTTGTAATAATTCTGGTCATTTCCTACTGGTTTTGAACGTATAATACAGGACTTATGATATGTGTGTAGATAAAATTATTTGAAACGTTTGCTTCAATTCTACTCAGTAAACACCACAAAAACAAAAGCTACCAACTAATAAAGTGAAGTCAAAGGTAACCTACTTATCATTTCATTGAACGCTATTTTCTGCTGAAACCATGATGTTACTCGTATCAGGATATCTTAAACATTTTTTACGTAGATTAAGTTAGACTAGTGAATACCAAGAAAAAACATGCGGCGGGAAATGCCTTTCAAACGAAAGAAAATATTTTTTAACATTCGCTAAAAGGGGTTTCGATGAAATAATCGGTACCCGTCTTCAAAGAAGGTTAACACACTCCCAAAATCAATACAACATAATAAAACTACAAATGCGGTAAGCTTCCCAGGGCTTGAGATTCGCATTCGAAATTGTCCAACCAATATTATTATATTGAACCGTTTTCGTGATATTTATCATTAATCCTACTTGATTCAAGATAAAGGGCAACGCAGATCGGTAAAAAAAATTGTTACTTATTTCAAGTATTATCCGCGTTTTTATTTTACACATAAATAAGTATTCAATGTAAAAAAATACAAAAAGTGTAAAATACAAGTAAGTCACTTTTTTCTGTTTTTTTTTTTTTTTTTTATTTTTATTTATGGTATAGGAGGCAAACGAGCAGACGGATCGCCTGATGGAAAGCGATTACCATCACCCATAGACACCTGCAGCACCAGAGGAGTTACAGGTGCGTTGCCGGCCTTTCAAATGAGAGTACGCTCTTTTCTTGAAGGTTTGAAGGTCGTAACGGTCCGGAAATACCGCAGGCGACAGACCATTCCACAGTTTAGTTGTGCGAGGCAGGAAATTCCGTGTGAAACGCACAGTTGTGGACTGCCAACCATCTAAATGATGGTGGTGGAATTTCTGTCGCGTAGGACGAAGGCGGAAGGATGCGGCAGGAATTAATCCGAACAGCTCCTCGGAGCACTCCCCGTTGTACAAGCGATAGAGAATGCAGAGTGAGGCTACATCTCTACGAAGCGCCAAGGAGTCAAGCCGATCAGAAGTACGCTGGCAGCCGACAATTCGAGTGGCTCTCCGCTGGATGCGGTCCAGAGGGAGAAGCTGGTTTTGGGGAGCCCCAGCCCACAGATGAGAGCAGTATTCCATATGTGGCCGTACCTGCGCCTTGTACAGCTGCAGGCGGTGGGCCGGAGTGAAATACTGTCTCGATCTGTTGAGCACACCGAGCTTCTTCGAGGCCAATTTGGCCTTACCCTCCAAATGACCGCGGAACTGGACGTCACTCGAAATGTTGACACCGAGGATTCCGATACTGGCTGAGGCAGTGAGGGGAGTGCTCTCAAAACGAGGAGATGCATCGAACGCCAACTTCTTACCGGTGAACGCGCAAACTTGAGTCTTTGTGGGGTTAAAACGGACTAAATTAAGTCGACCCCGTTCTGAAACTTTTAGAGATTGTTCTACTTTGCATATACATTGATCATTGATTTACATGACGGTAATGGTGGTCGAATTAAAATCAAAACCATGACAATAGCTAGTGTTTATACAACAAAGTAAAAAAAGGCCGCAGAAGTTAAATGAGTATAATATAGTGATTCAAGCTGTATTCAATTATCAAAATCATAAGCGTGCCACTTTGAATTATAAGCTAAATAGGGTGACGGAACCAGTGATGGACAAGGACCAATGATGGACACTTAATTCTTATTTTACAGATGATAAGGGTTATTCATTTGTTTTGCAACAATCAATTTAGGACCGTATGAAATTAGTAGAGTGAAGTGTCCATTACTGGTGCCTGTCAGCTAAAAGTGTCCATCATCGGTGCCGTCACACTAGCATCCTTATAAAACAACCTATTTTAAAAAAAAACACGCGTCTAAATCGGATCATTGGCCTTGAAGCTACGATAGCACACACACAGATGCACAATAACTTATTACACCCCTCTTTCTACACTGGGAGTTAGAATATAATACTTTAGTAAAAATATAAACAGTGCTGAAAGTAAATCTCTCTCATAAACTAATTAAGAGCAAGTTGCAAACATTTCTCGCAAATGATTACCGAGTGGAAACTTAATAAGACTAACAGCGCCGGACGCCTTCCAGAGATGAAATAACTATAGAGTTACGTTAACAAGATAACTGAAAAAGGTAGTTATCTTTTTAAAATGCAGTCAAGTGCAAGTCAGACTCGTTCACCAAGGTTTTTCTACCATTCTTGTATGATAATTTATCTATGATAGATGGATGGATAGACGGACGGATGGATAGACAAATGGATGAACAGCGAAGGGTTATTAAAAGGATAATTTTTCTCCAAATTTTCTAGACCGATTAAGCTGAAATTTGATACCACATTTTTGTGATTGATACACGAACCAGTAATTTAAATTATTGATGTTTGTGTCGTCTTTTTATGTTTTAGATATTTAAGTTAGTTTTTAAGTAAGGTTCCCTCTGAACACCACCGCGGCTTGCTGTGGAACAAATCTGAGTAGGGGCCTTTTTTTTGCCATGCCATGTTTAACGTGTTGCTTTACTTGTAATTTGTTCAAAATGTGTGTATGCGTTGCATACATTATTTAAATTTTATACTATAAAACTTACTTACTTTTATTTTTGACGACGTGGTAGCCTAGTCGGTAGTGACCCTGCCTACGAAGCCATCGGTTCCGGGTTCGATCCCCGGTACGGGCAAATATTTGTGTGATGAGCGCGAGTATTTCTGCCCTCATAAGCCAAAAGGTGGTATCTCAAATTCAATAGCCAAAGCCGATTCATTCTTCTCCCGTGGGTAATGTGGTTCCTTTTGCTACTGGAGTTTTGCCTGAGATGTAGCTATTAGCCATAGCAGGGCAGATTTGTTCCTGAGTCTTGGGTGTTTTCTATGTATTTAAGTATATATTTATCTATATAAGTAAGTTTATTGTTGTCTAGTACCAATAGTACAAGCTTAGAGCTTAGTTTGGGGCTAGGTCAATTTGTGTCACATTGTCCCCTTATTTATTTATTTACTTTTGTATATACTACATACATACATACATAAACTCACGCCTTCATTCCCAAAGTGGGGTAGGCAGAGCTAAAGAATTACCAACAACTTTAAAAACTTCTTGATAATTCTGTAACCTCATTTTGCACAAGTGGGCTAAAATGTTTGCCAGCGCATTAGTGACAGGTTGCAAGCCCATCGCGTAACAGTACTACCAGCCTTTGTTCCCTTAGTCGCCTCTTACGACATCCACGGGAAGACATGGAGTGGCACTATTCTAACCCGGCAACCACGCGGCAAACTTGTTTATACTATTTTGTATTATACGTTTGCGGTAGCACTTCAGCTGATGTAAATTATATTATTAATTTATATTTTTTATATATTAATTTATTTTGTAAAGGAACTCATTTCAATTCCACAATATCTAGCATCACTGCAACCACCTAACAAACCGCCATTACACAATGCCTATGTGGGCGCCACAATCGCGGAGGTCTCGGGTAATTCCGCACGATTATCTCTATGAATGGAGCGGACGGGGTGAAACCGTGGAATTACCCCGTTTGATCGATACCAGGCGAGGGCTTACAATAGTGCGCTTGGTGTTGCTGTAGAGGCGTAGAATAAGATTGATATCTACCGATAGAAGAATGTATTAGTTCGTTCAAAGTAAGCCAAATATGGGCAATCATGGAAATACCTTACCTTGTGGTATCCAAATGAATATACTGAAAGTCCTCAAGGGTAAGGGGTATGCTGAGGGTGTAACGTGATTTTTGCTCATATCATTATTCGAATATCATTATGAATACTTCTGACAAAAGTTTAAAAAGTTACCTTCAACCCCCATTACTCCTTCAGCACTTCCCCCACCCTAGAGGACTTTTAGTATGTTCATCAGGATACCGTGAGGTATAACTGTACCAAATAACAAAACTACACGAATTATTTCCCCTGATTTTATTAATTTTCTTGAGTAATATAGCGATTATATTAAAAATTGTGGTTTAATATTGCTGAAGAAAATCGCTTGTGACACATGTATAATAAAGACGTTATGTTGACGTCAGTAGACGTCGAAACGCTTTTAAAATAACTCTTTAATTTTGACAATCATTTGATCATCATTAAAATAACCCTAGTAAAATAATACTTTCAATTTTGATAATGAATTGAAAGCCATTACAATATTACTCTTTTAATTTTGACTTTAAGTAGATCATCTCACACAGTTTTTTTTGTGCTTAACCTTAACCCTAATAGGATATTATAGGATTACTTGATTATTTCAATTTATTTTGAATTCTATTTATAGAAAAATAAGTCACACATTCAAACACGACATACGGTCCCAAACGAGACCGCTAATCTATAATGAGTTAACTGAGCTCTAAGCTTCCTATGGGTTCTAGACCACAATACACCATTTTATAGAGAAAAAAAGGTCACTATTAATTAAGCTAACACCGTGCAATCTTCACTCAAAATTTTCAAAATTTTATTTAAATCAAACTCCGAAGTTGTCTTTAATCAAATCACAAACAAACAATCAAGGAACAAGTTAATAATGAAGGGGTCGACCCGGTCCCACATCTAAACAATATAATTGGCCGGGATCGAATATTGATCGCGGATGTGTTGCGGCCGGCGGGGAGGGCACAGATTAACATTTAACTTGTTTAATCGTCTTAAACTTAAGGGTTGTTGACTTATTGTCAATGCGACTGTCGTAGGGTTAAATAATACAAATGTGTTGATATTTAAATGAAAATTTATATCTTGACGACGCGTTACCAACTGCGGTCTAAACGCGTTGCCAACGGTCCCGGGTCCAAAAGTAAAAATTGTTCTTCTTTTTATAATAGTGGCAGTCCAAAATATTTTTCATTAAATTGGCCACATGCAGGCTCTTTTACACGTCAGTAATATGGAGTGAATCTACTAGCGCTTAAAACAAGACCATCATTGCGGAGAAGCGCTGCAAGAAACTCCAGCAGAAGGTATTTTTATTTTCAAACATGAAACACAATAACACTTAAAAGAAAGTAACATTACAAATATTTGTGTGATAACCACGAGTATTTTTATCCGAGTCTTGTGTGTTTTATATCCATTTCAGTCTTTATTTCTCTATATAACCGTTTATATCACTGTCTAGTACCCATATAGTACAAGCCTGGAGCTTGGCTGGGACTATGTGAACTGGTGTGACATGGTCTCCTGATTATTTTATTTATCTTGGGAAGATCTTGTACAGAATGAATCTATTTAAAACTAACTAACGTGTTGGAGAAACAATTTCGCGATCGCAACTTCGTCCCCATAGATTTCAATTATATAGTTATTCCATCAGGAACTTTTAAATTGTTCGGAAAAAAAAGTTAAGCTATCTCCACTCCAAATTTCATCCAATTCCTTTGAGCAGTTGCAACGTGAAGGAGTAATAACCAAACAAACACACATACAAAAACCTTCGCATTTATAATATTAATGGGATTAAGGAAATCGTAATCATATAATTCACGTGTTTATTCATTTGGCATTAAGAGCTGTCTTAAAGTCAACAATGCGATTGCCATATCGAAATAAGATGGGCTACATACATACATACATACATATATTAACTCACGCCTTTATTCCCAGAGCGGGGTAGGCAGAGCTACAGAATTAATAACAACTCTAAGATGTGCTACTCTTATCTAAAATAGAGGCCCGGTCTTGTAGATTGGTACAAGACAACGATAAACATACGTATATAATACAAAGGTAAAAGTTTGCACACCGAAAAAAATACACGACACAGGAACAAATACTCCGCTCGTATACAAATATTTGCCGTCGTTGAATGAACTTGTAAACACTAGTTATGTAGGTAGCGTCACTACAGCTTGTAATAGCCAAAAGCATATCATAGTTTGTGGAGATTTGAATATTAACTTACTCCAAACGTCAAATAATACCACTAGGTTACTAAGTTTATTTAAATCTTTTAATTTAGGTAATCTGTTGTTTGAACCCACACGGATAGGTGTTAGTAGTGCAAACTGCTTAGATAATATTTTTTGTAATTGTGAATGTTTGGATAAAGAAATATTTAATTGTTTTAATTCTAACCATAGTGTTCTTTCGTCAATGATTTTTATCTAAAACCTCAGATAACATTATACTGACTAATAATCTTTCATTTTTACCTTTCTTACATAATGGGTGTAATAGTATTTGTAATGACTTGTTTGGCGTAATTCTGCATCAATTTAATAACAATTTTAAAATGAAAGCTATAACTAGGTAAAAACTAAATTTAGTGAATGGCCTACTGCAGGCATTCATAAAAGTAGAAAAAGGCTTTAAGACCTATATAAAGAGAAAGGACAATAAGAACGCTGACTTTCTTAATGATGTTAAGAATTATTTGAGGACCTTTACTTTACTTTATTTTTAAGTTAGTCTAATATAATTACTTTTTATGATTTGTTATGTTGTATAAATTCTATAAATTCTATATATCTATGTTAATTTATGTTAAAATGTTAATTTTAAGTACCTACTTATCATTAAGGTAAATTTGTTGCTACACCCTAGTAGGGTCCATGTCTTGTACTGATTCAGAAAAACAACATCTTGTAATACCATGGTTGCACGAAATAAATGAATATGAATATGGATATGAATACTTCGAGGTACTTTGCGCTCTCTTCACAATTGACGGCCACATTTCTTGATAAGGCTTGTTTACACTTTGTGAAGTAGCGAGTGCAAGTGAGAGGTACAGGTGTATTAGAAAAATCAACAAGAAGTAAACATTTTGTTAGTTAGAAAGTTACCCCCGCACACCCGCGTACTCCCCGCACTCACGGTACGTCCAAACTAAACGCTGTGTAAACAGTATCTGCTTGTAAAGTGCAAAATACCGATGCGAACGAATGAAAAACTATATTCTGCTGATTCATTTTATTTGCCATAATCGTTAAGGTTTCTCGACTACAACTAGCAGCTCATTCTCAAATTCTGAAGCTATGACCGCGACTATCCTTTTTTTAATTTCGTAGTTGTAATCGTTGTTCGTCCTCCAATTTGTTAACCACTTTGCATCTGTACAAAGAACAACTAAGCAATGTGTAAACGATTTCTTAACGCTTAACACTTATCATCGTAAAAACTTGTTAACTTATCACTTCTCACCTGCAATTTACAATTATCAATAAAGACTTGTTTACACTACAAGTCTTTATTGATAATTGTAAATTGTTCACAACTTGCTAAAAAAAACCTTGCCGTTGATGTCATTAAATGTTTTCATTCTAGTACCTAGTCGCTTTAACTCCTCTAACAATTTTGTGTGGCAGTTCAAACAAGAAGTTAAAGTACCAAAGTACTAAAATCTTAATGTTACTGCTACTGCTGTTACTAGTTACTAATACACAGTAGTATTGTTCTTATTTTATCTAGAGATTGAAAAATTTACCCTTACTCGCCATATTCTAGTAAGACCCACGACAAATTTCGTTTGTTCGAAAAATAATCTTGTGTCAGTCCGCTAAAGTTAAATGTCACTTTGACAATCTAAAAAGGCATTGGGTACGTTTGTATGAAGAATATTGCATTATTTATTCAGTGGCCTCGGATGATTTTTACGTTGTTATTTAGGGTACCTCTAAATAGACATGGATGTATTTAATTTATGGCAATAAATAATATTGGAGCGAAGGTATCAAAGATTTTATTAGTATTCAGTTTTTGGTACTAAAGGTACCCCCAGGTAAGAATACGTAATACATTACGTAACAAAATAATTATGTGTATTTTGAATATTTCAATCATAATTTACCACTTTTACGAATGCCAAATGGCTGCTGAAAAAGTCATCATCATCATCATCATGTCAGCTGAAAGACGTCCACTGCTGGACTTAGGCCTCCCCCAAACTGATCTAGAACCGTTGGGGGAAAAATGCTGTAGTCGCCACGCTTGGAGGGTGGGTTGGCGACCGGAGTTATACCATGTAGTCCGCGGAGGACGCTGCTGCCCATCCTCCGGTTTATCCCTTAGTCGCCTCTTACGACACCCACGGGGAGAGGTGGGGTGGTGCTATTCCCAGCCGGCACACACACGGAAAGCTGAAAATGTATGACTTACAAAAAAGACAACACTTTTTCCATAACCCCTTTAGGCCGTTGAGTCTAACACGAATATCGTAAAGAACTAAATAATTCAGGATATAATTTAGCCAATGAAAAATATCACTTTGGTGATCATTCCACAATCTCGTAGCAGCGCTACGCCATTGCTCCGCCGTAGGCCCTCTACGAAAAAATCCTGATTCCACGAACTATTTCCTTAAGGAAATGCGATGAAACAATGTAAACAATATTTGTATGTGCTTTCAGGAAATAAGTTTTTGCGGATATCAGAGCTGAGAGAAAGCAGATGAGGTTATTTCTCGTTTTGTTTGTGAGAATGAATTTTATAAATTGAATGAAATGGGTAAACGTGTTTCCAATCTTATAGAAATAAGCTGAAATTGGATTTGTAGAGTTTTCTTGCAATATTTTTCAATATTGTTTTGTTATTGCATGTTTTAAATGTATTCATATTGGCACACGGCAAAATAGTTACGTACGATTATCTTAAAATATATGTATAGCTTTTGTTTTAACAAACGAAAACCAATTGACGAAAACCACTCACTTGCTTGCAACATTGCTTGAATAATATTGTCAGAGCCTTTATTTGTCACGCTTTGTATGGATAGTTGGGTTTTTGTATGATTGTGTCTCCCATTAACATTATTATAACCCTGTATGCGTCACACTGCTGGATACAGTCGTCTACAAAGAGATGTACCAGTTTTGCACCTTATTCCGTTGTAATAAGTTATTAAAATGTAAACATCTCTTTGTGGTCTATTTTATAGGTATACAAAACTTATTTGTTAACGCCTGGTGCAGAGCGCATCTTTGTATCCGTATATGATGACTGCAGATGAACCAGTTAGGACCAAATTAAGAAAAGCTGGTGTTACCAAAGTGGTTTTAAGCTAGATTTGATGAAAAGTCTGCTCTGGACCGAGATTCTGGACGATTAAAACCATAATATTGTCTTTGAACAGTAATCTGTAGGAGAGCGACAGTGGCCTAATGGCTTAGGAGGTCGACTCGTGATCGTAAGGTACTGAGTTCGAACCCCCGCGGTCACCATGTACCAATGAGATTTTCCGATGCTCTTACGGTGAAGGAAAAACGTGAGAAAACCTGCAAACACAACAACTGAGTGTGTAAGAGGGTCATTGCACAATAGATCATAAAGGGTCGAAGTGTATCCAAAAGGGCCCATCTGTAAGATAAGTCTGTAGTGGTTTTTAGGATAAAGACATTTATTCAGTAAGTAGGCCGCACGGGCACTGTTAAATGTCAAGAATCTACCAGCGCTTCACAAGAGGAGACCACTGCTGAGATGAGACGCCGCATGAAACTCAGCAGTCAGTCATTTTTTTTTAATATATTTAATATTACAATGGTACTACTTAGTCTAGCATTATATAAATCTATAAATAGTAAATTAAAAAAAAAACAAATAACCTGAAAACACACCAAAATTTGATGGCTAATACCTATTTGTTTTACAATGATAAAATAATACAATTGCAAGTAAAATAGTAACTGAATAGAGACCTTGAAGAGGTTTTTATTTGTTTAATTGATAATAATCATGCAAAGTTGTCGAGTCGAGTTGTAGGGCTATGTTTAGTTTAGCGCGGTTTTTCTTCGCATATTAATTAGCCTTACTATGTTTTTGCTGAGATATGTTTGAGTAAGGATATATTGCGAGTCCGTGCTTTTACGCGGTCCCAAGTTTTTGTCAAACTGCGTTTTGCTGGCTTGTATGCGTAGGTCTCGATGGATCGCTGGGTTGGGTATCAATATTTACAACAAATATTAAAACCCAATATTTGTCGGTAATTAGTCATGTATACCTTTTTTGGCCAAGGGTATAGATCTAACTTTTCAATTGCGCAATATTAATATTTGGTTATTAAAGTGTGAAATTGTTACACATTTAATGCTTAAATAAAAAAAGTATTTTTATGTACTATATTTTTCGTATCTGACTTACTGACTAATTACCTACGTACAGTTTAAAACTTGCTGTAGCTAGAAACATGCAATTAAAAAAACGATCTCCTAACAAAGTTTTTTTTTTTAATTGAACTCATTCGTCGGTAATATTGTAAAACCGCGTAACTAACATTTATGATAGAGCAAAATAAACCTTACAGTCTTATTAAAAAGATGCATTTCCTCCTTATTTAAAATGTTACTTATGTGGTTTTGCAGTTTCACCAACCATATAACAAAATGATAAAACAATGGGAAACGAATTGTAGTTATATCTTTAAAGTCAAAGATAATCAACAATAATTTAACGATAACTATAAAGAGACATTTATTCGCAACAATACAGAATTACATTACATAGATTTAAAAATAACAAGCCACAAGTTTAATAATTTAATTAAAGAATTTAACCACCTCATACTCAGTCCTAACGACCACATGAAGTAACGAAAAATAAATTGTTTAAATTTTGTTTGTAAAATTCAAACCTCTCTGTTACTAAAGCTTGCCAATGTTCATAATTTAACTATTTTTTTTTTAAACACAACATAGAAAGTGTAGTATAAGTTAGTGTTAGTTTGGGTAGAGTTTGGAATAAACTATCGTAAAAGACACGTGTTTCATTACTCGCATACATATATCTCAAAAAGAACCGCCATTCTACCAACATAGCCGATTACCGAAGTTTACCACATTAAAAAACAACATTTTCCATAAACGTAAATTATTTCCCTTTGATAAGAAGCTCTTAAGAAGCCCGACGCTTACAAAGCTCGTAAAGCACCGAAGACATTTCTAAAGCCCTAAATTCATAAGCTTTTCAAAGCGTCTTTGAAAATGTAATGAATGAAATTACTGTATCAATATGGGCGATGTCTTATGAGCTATTTACGGTTATGGTGTTCCGTACCGTTGAAAGGAGCTTATACACTCAAAGGCAATGAAAATGGCAAGAGATATACGAACATTCGTAGGGACAGTGACCCGTTTTCAGCGCCCCCGTGTGTAGGTTCACGCTTTATACAACGTTTCATTTTTAAAAGCTTTGCAGCTTTGCTCCTAGTTTTCTAGAACGTTTAGAATGAAAAACGCGAGTCATATTTTAGCGTCCTCAGTATAACTTTAAAAATGGCCATTAAAAAGGTTTGGTCAAAAGAACTCCATGTCTTCCTGTGGAAGTCGTAAGAGGCGACTAAGGGATTAAAGGCTTGTAGTATTGTTAGGCGATGGGCTTGCAACCTGTCACTAATACGCTGGTAAACATCTTAGCCTATTTGTGCAGAATGTGATTACAGAATTATCAACAAGTTTTTAAAGTTGTAGGTTATTCCAATTCCACGGGATGACATGGAGTGGCACTATTCTAACCCGCAAACACACGGGAAAAAACGGGTGATAAATTAGTTTGAATGTCAACGATCTATTGGTAAACTTGCAATTTTGTAGATACGAGTAATACTACTTTTGGAGGCCTAAGAGAACTTAGGCAATTTGTCATCTTAAAATTTTACTCTAGATTGAGCTAGTGCCCAGCATTAAGAACCTAGCTGCTTATGAATTATTGTTATTATTTACTAAAATCTGGATGCTCATGTCGTGCTGTCAAGTCTGTATCCAGCATAAAGAACCTAGGTGCTTATAAATTAATTTCCGAAACTTAACTGGAGAACGTGCTCCGAATTGCCCTTCATTTGGTTTCCAAACCCTGATCGGTTTCGAGGCATAATTGATGCTGTCCCTTTGTACGAGTAGATAACGGATTTACATTTGAGAAATTCAATTGTGATTTCCCGTTATAATACGAGGGATAAAGCGGACTGGTGAGACTGTAGCTTGCTGTGGTCGATCAGGGCGTATACATCTATTAGCATATATCTAGACGTCCAATATGTGTAAGTGAGATATTAATTAATTTATTGACAGTGTGATATGTATTTTAAACAACACTCTCCTATTCAAAAGCTTTATGTTGTCTAGGGGACATCGTTGATGTAGGAAAACATATCTATCTTATGTGGTCGTCTTGCACCGTCTTATATACACATAATTAGGTGTTCTTTTTTCCTTTCCTCTCTTTATTTCTCTCTTAAGATTTTGGTGTGTTTTCCTGCGAAAACTATTTTTGTTTATTTTTATTTGCTATTTATAGATTTATATAATGCTAGACTAAGTAGTACCATTGTAATCTATAATATAAAAATGAATCGCAAAATGTGTTGGTAAGCGCATAACTCAACAACGCCTGGACCAATTTGGCCAATTAAAATAATAAAATAAATAAATATCAGGGGACAATGTTACACCAATTGACCGAGTCCCAATTTAAGCTCTAGGCTTGTATTATGGGTACTAGACAACGATATAAATACTTATATAGAGAAATATATACTTAAATACATAGTAAACATCCATGACTCAGGAACAAATATTCGCGCTATCACACAAATATCTGCCCTTACCGGGATTTGAACCCAGGACCGCTAGCTTCGTAGGCAGGGTCACTACCAACTAGGCCAGCGCGTCGTCAATTCTTTTTTTAAATGTTCGTTGAAGCTCAAGGATGGTTTTTACGGCGAAAAAAATCGAAAAATCCACCGGGAAAGTCAGGAATTTGCAGCGGGGCGAAGCCGCTGGCAAGCCGCTAGTATTAAATATATAAAAAAAAAATGACTGACTGCTGAGTTTCTTGCGACGTTTCTTCTTAGCAGAGGTCTTCTCTTGTAGAGCGCTGGTAGATTCTTGACGTGTAAAAGTGCCCGTGCGGCCTATTAACTGAATAAATATCTTTATCTTTATCTTTGTCTTATCTCTTACACGCCATAAATTTACTCTTCAAGGCATGGTCTTGTCTTATCCAAATGGTTTTTAGGACCTGATCTTTGTACATTCAGTTAGTGAAGCGTGCAGGTTTCCTCGCGATGTTGTCCAGAAAACCTGGGACTATTGTTTTAGGTCGTGAGGTAATAAGGTAATGAGAATTAAGCTCATTAATGCATTCTAAAGTTTGAGAACAAAAGTTTGGGAAGGGAAGGGAGGCAGGGTTATGGGATAATTTCTTCTTTGTACATCCCAGTTATATTTTTGTCTATGTTATAATTGTGTCGCATTACTTCAAACTCGGATATCTCCTTGAAATTTGGTATACGAATTTGAAACTTAACTTGTTCGTAAAAAGGCGCAAATTCCGCTGTCTTTCTGAATGGATTTATCCGAGTTTGAAATGAAGCGACTCAATTGTTATCTCTCTTGTTTGTACATTAAAGTTTTTACATGCATACATAAAATATTGGAACAAATTAAAGTGCATTAAAGACAGACTGGTCAGACTGTTTTTTAATTTCAGTAATAAATTATATTTATAAAATCTTAAATCGTACATACCTACTTAGAAATGCAAAATTAACATCGTATTGTTTTGCTATCTTTTCGTAGCAAAGCGGCTTAACGAATCTTAATGATTTTGACAAAGAGACATATTTTAGCCTGACAAAGGACATTGGGAATAGCGACCTACGATTTCTACGCAGAGAGATACGCACAAAAACTAGTACAATAATAACGTAACACCAAAAAAACCTTGGCTAACTCCTTCCCTGATTTCTTGGTCCAATGTGTCGTAGTTTACAAGAAACATCGATAGATGGCGTTAGGATGTACTACATGGGAAATTAAATAATTATTGTTTGGTGACTCTTCAGAGCCTCATACTACTTTGTCTCTACACGATTGTTGTTTTTTCGTGTCAAATTAACCTGCCACGCTGCAGTGTTCGTATTGTTGTGTTCTGGTGTGGGGATACGACAACCGGCGCAATTACTAGCATATAAGTATTCCATTTTATTCTAGTAAATATTTATATTGACCAACTGTTTGTTTACACTATCACATGGGCCAATTTCAAATATGGCAAAGTATCGTGTATTGAAAAATCATGTAAGTTTCTTTTCCAAAGGAAAAGGTTTTAATCCTAACACAATTGAACAAACAAAGGCTCTTAACATTACTCAAGAGTTTTTATTATTAATTTCAACGCTTTCAATCAATTAAATATTGTAGACTGAAAGTACTTTATTCGTAACTAAATAATAGTATGGTTTGGGTTAAACCTCCTTATGATTGCGTACTTCACTTTAATCAAAACGTTAACAGGAGTTTTACATTGTAACAAAAACCTGGTTTAACTCGTATGAAAGGTATTATAAACTTATATAACGCTTTTATTTTTACCTTCAAAGCCTGCCAAAACTTGTATATTGTCTGTCGTCCGTCGGAGCTCATGAATATTCATTCTGAGAAATTATGCGAACGAGTTTGCTCAGTTTTAGCAGAAACTTCAGTTTTTAATCCTATAATCTATACGCTTCCTTATTTGGTACGACCCTTTCAAATCTATCTTAAAAAGTATTCTTTTTTCCTTATTTTTAGGAGCTCCATTCCTTTCCCAAAATCCATTCAAAAATTTCCACCTTAATTCGTAAGCGCGTGGCAACTGACATTAGTAAAGAATAAAACACTTGAGAGAACTTTGGAAGTCTAACGAGTTTTCGTGCCTTTAAGATGAAAAAAAACGAGGTACGTCGTTGGCGAGCCCCGGAGCGCAGTCCCGTCGCGACCGCGGAGCGAGACGCACGTGTCGGAGGCCGCGGCAACTCCCGATTGTGCCCCAACTAGTGGAGGATACCGTTGTGAAGTGAGTGTGGTGTCGTGATGTCAGTGAGTGACTAGCACAACGGAGCGCCTCAGGAAACCGGCATTGCGCGAGGTAGGATTTAAATATTTAGTGTTTGCATTAGACCGTTAATGTTAGCGAATCTGGCGCAGGATCCAGAATTAATGGGTTATGAAGGATTTATTCTGAGCTCAAAATTGAGGAGAAAAGTAATTTGAATGGTAGATGTTTTATGAACGTTTACTAGGCTCAACTGGATGCGTTATAAGTATAGCTAAACATTGTTTTATAAAGTTTATGACACGAGTTAAAAAAACGTAATTTCAACAATTTAATTCTGCATCAAATAAATTTAATGTAAGAGTAATCCGCAATTATTTCAAGCTAACACGCATTTAAATGGCCGCCTGAAACTCTCGCAAATAAATTATACCGTCGCTTTATAGGTACTTAGTGTTCCATCTCCTTCATGTTGCGATGGATCGTTAGCTGCATAATGTAGCATTGAGTCTTGTTCATGACTGATAGTTTCCAAATGGCATCAATCAATCAATCGTGCAGAATAATATTCATAGCGGCTTTTTATGTGTACTTCAATACTTTTAACATCCTTTCATACACTGCGGGATTTTATTTCAGGGCAATCGCGTAATATTTCCGCGAATATTAAAAGCAAACCAAATAAGCCAGGGTATTAAAAATTTTGTGTTGTCGCATTGGGCTAAGAAGATAAGGGCTAACGCGCCCCCCAGCGCAATAGCACTCGCATCGGTGTAAAAGCCCCATATAGGGCGGTTATCTTTTTAAAGGCCCTTTGACGTTAAAGGGCTGAAGATAAAAGTTCATGTCTTGAACAAAAGGGACACGAACGTGTTCGCATTGTTTCTTAGTTTTTTGTGACTTTGGAAAGGATCCTTTTACGCTGCTAAGGGCTTTCGGGGACTCGATCGCAAGAGGGTTACAGTAATTAAATGTTTCTTTCTTTCGCTTTTGAGGTTTAATAAGAACTGAGTTTTCTCATTCGAATTCTTATTTTTTCCGTAGGTAATTAACTCGTTTAGAAAAAGATTTGTAGGAGTTTTAATTTAAGATTGTAAACGAAAGTTTTTAGTTAGAGAATAATAAGTGATTGACTTAAATCTAGTTCGCTTTTTCTTCCTTCTGGTCATTGGTCATTTTAAATGTGGCTCACAGTAGGTACTGTTATGCAAATTGCGTTATTCATGGCCATTAGCGTTCATTGGTATACATGAATTCCGTTTACATCCAGGATTCTTTTTGCAGATATAGCTGGTAACTGTTTTACTAAACTCTAAAAATATAATTTTGAAGCAAAAATTTTCAAATAAAAAGCGATAACGTTTCTCTCCCCTTAATTTTAATCCGATTTTACGATTTTAAATGTGACGTTAGTTATAAAAACTAGGTTTGTACGTTTTGAAAATATTTATTGCAATGAAACAAATCAAAAACAACAAAAAACCAAATCAGAAAAACCTAGCTATTTTATTATAACCACAGCATATTCAAAAATCGTGTAGATCGGACTGGATTTAGTGACTGGGAAACTTCATCGCCCGGAGCTAAATTTGTATGGTTTTTTTTGACACCTACGCGAATTTAAACCTCGCTTCACAATTCTCTTAAAAACGAAATATCTGACTGACTGTCTAACAGACCTAGAGACCTGCTAGGGACTTGAAAATTGATTTTTGGAAAATCTACTCCCAATAGGGCGAAATAGGGGAACTAATTCTACGCTTTCAAACTTTTCAAAGTAACGAGCGTTCTCTAACAGTCTATCAAAGCCTGGACAAGACTCGTTGTCCAGTTTTTTTGATATCCCGCTTTTTTATGACACGTCTCAGTGGCAAGCACGTTCATGATAAATGTCTCCATAAATGCGCTCTCAGCGAACGGTGTCAACTGCTCTTGAGCTTCAAACGCTGGAAGCCTTGAGCTTTGTAGTGTCGTTGTTAGTGAACTGACGTCTGATTCTCGCTTGTTGGGCATCATGTTTGCTAACTAGCCGTGACAAGAAACTTGACAGCATTATCCAATTTTATTAGATAAGCTGAATATTTTTTTTGTGTTTCATTCCTCAAAAAAAGATAAATAATTGAAGGAATAAGATAAGGAATTGACAAACGGAACGTTTTTATAGGGTGTTCTGAAATAAATCATGATTAATAGAGGTTATTCTAAAAAGCAATGTTTTTTTTATTTCTTTGTCCAGTAGTTACTGAGAAATTAAATTATCAAATCTCTAATAATGGCTAAAGAGCCTTAAATACATACTTCATGATCTATCTACATCGCAGCTAGTGCTGGAATTAAACATGGCTCCAAACAAAATGGCGTCATTACGACCACTAGAACAAAGTGGGCATTGCAAACACTGGCTTGCTGACCTTTGCTTTGGAAACCAACTTCATTTACTTTGATTTTCTAGAACACCTTTTCAAAAAAAAAAAATGGATTCTTGTAAGATAACTTTGTTGTCCGTTCTTCCGTCAAGACCCTTTTCATTACAACGTAAAGAGCTGTCAAGTTGAAATCAATATAAAATGCTTAGGTCTGCTGTATTAACGCTTGCTTAGTCAGCTTCTATCTAGGTAGGTCAAGGCGATCAAAATTTAGATATCAGTGGCCTAAGACAAGATGTATTCGACGAACTTTATCGTTAAAATGTAAAGGATTCACGTTTACTGCCAGACGATCGCGTCGAGTGCTTATGTCAAAACATTACATTTCGACAATTTTCGAATATTGTTTACGTTAGCGTTCAGCCAGGTACTCACTAGCGAGCTGCAACTGTGGTCATTTGCTCGTCTGTGGTTGGTATTTAACGTCGGCAGATGCATCTACCACCGATCCGTTTGCTGTCGGTTTCTGTGGCACGGATCAAAGGGTTTAAGCGCGAATGCAAGGCTTCTGTCTACACGTCTGGCGATGTTTGGGCGGATCGCGAACTCATCACCGGCTACGTTTGCTGATCGACCGGTTGATGCATCAGGTTGTGTACGCGGCTATTAGCCTGATCTCCACTAGAAGCTCGTAACCTTAACTGCTACGGTTACAGTTATAGCTCATTAGTGCGCAACCGGGTTTAAACTTCATACCTAGGGTCACAGGCCATTTGCGAGTAAGTCACCCGCTAACTTATTTATTTATCAAAGTAACTTTTCATTGACCTGGAAAATTAAAGATAATGTACAAAATGCTAAATCATTCTTAATTGTGGCCAAGAACTGCATGACCTTATCCCACCCTCCACTTTCTCACATCGCCCTTCTAGACGCTTGGAGGGCTTCCATCCACATGTAGTATTTATCGTTTTTTTAAATATTGCTTATAATAACACTATGCTATGTCATAATAACCCCCCAGTAGGTACTTAAATGTCCACCGCATGCCACAGAGCAATGAACATTCAGATAATCTCCAATTGGTCCCGACGCCTCTGGCTCTGCAATTAGCATAATGCTCTGTACAACTCACGTGCCGCTTTCATGATTACGGAGGCTAATGTTTGCGTAATTATTGTTTCAAAGAAAAATACGCACATCACTTTAAGTTATTGCTAAGTAGGGTAAGAGCATTATTTAACGCGAATTTGAATTGTAAATGATGAAGGGATGAACCGGGCGGCTGCTCTTTTTTGATAACTAATAGGTAGATACAGACAGGGGACCGATTTTTGACATTCGAGTGTTCGATTTCAAAACCGAGTGGTAGAAAATATTCGAATGCGAAAATCTTTCACGATTTATTTTTGCATGGTCCCAAATTCCATATTTCTAAAACTAAACTAAAAGTTGGAACTTATTTCATTATACGCAGAAAGTCGATTTTTTACCAGTTTTTTTTATTCATATTTTAATTGCGTGTGAACCTAACAAAAAACAAAAGATTTTATTACGCTTATTTTACAAATTCTTGAGTGGTTATAAATGTAAGTAGAAAAAATTAAAGGCTTTCTCGTCTGTGGATGTCTATGCTGCCGTGCTAGTGTAAAAGGCGATCTTTCGACATTTTGACCAAATTGAGTTGTTATGACCATCGTGATATGGAGAACAAGCCGCGTCGACCCATCTTATCCGTTTGTCGATAAGAGGCTTGGTTGCGAAGATACGATAAGGAAAAAGGCCGTATAACAGACTATTTTCCAGCAAATACTAATCAATAAAGCGGTAACTACACAATACTACATTAGAAAGACGTAAAACAAGACACTCCGCATTATTGTCCGGTGTAGGTTTGATTTATTAATAAGTTGAACTACCCTATAAGGCCGTAATTGCAGATTACTAAGTAAAAAGAACGAATAACATATTTTACCGCCTTTTAACTTAGTATTTCAAATGTTTTTTCTATTTGCTCATAATCTAAATGAACGTAACAGAGTTTTCTAGGCAAAAAGACCGTATGTCAGTATTTTGCGGTATTTTAGTCTAGTTAATGCTGAGTTTTAAATAATGATAAACTTGTTTAAAAAAACGTTTATTTTGTGATACGGTATTTTTACTTGGGACAGAGGTAGTTTTTAACGCTTAATTACTATTCGAATATCCACAGTCGACCCATGCTACTTAATAAAACCGTATAATCCCCAATCCCTTATCCATTAACCTACCGCCAAGCAGCAGTGTTCGCATTGTTGTGTTCCGCTTTGGGGATAAGACAGCCGGTGAAATGAATAGCATAGAGGCATTCCATCTTAGTCCTCAGGGTTGGCAACGCATTCGCAGTCTTGTGAATGCGAATGTCTATGGGTCACAGTTTCCACTTACCATCAGGTGGCCTGTGTGCTCGTTTGCCTTCCCATGCCATAAAAAAAAAAAAAAAAAATCTCCTACGTACCCCCCGCGGACGGGAGTACCCGCGTTCGGGCGCCCTTCAGCTCGCTGACGTTACGTCCGTTACGGGTAATGAAGGTGCGTGTGCGCTGGCGCCCGTTGTCACGCGAAAAGACGAGGACGACGAATTGACGATAAATCATAAAACTGAGTACATAATACCATTCTAAATATTTGTTACCTGAGTACAGTAAAAATAAATAAAATTAATATATAAATTAATATACTTATGATAATTTTTTTTGGGGAACTAACATAATTGGGATAGACCAAAAAAAAATAACTCGCGGTTTTTATAATCTAATACAAAATAATAGGTAATTTTAAGAGAGCAATTTCATTAATTTTGTATTTGACCGAATAGTTTTGTTTTTATAATCTTTATTTATTTAACAGACATTTTATCGATGAATTACATGATAAGTAACGATAAAAAGTGATTGTGATAGTATAATAAAACATTCTATTTCAAGCGGTTTACGCCTAACCCGTAAGACACACCTGGGAGGGCTTCAAGCCAAAAACGAAAGTCAAACCACACGGTCAAATATACTTTTGTCGAAATGTCCGAAATAAATAAATAGAACAAAAACTTAATCATGCAGAACGGCTTTAAAACCCTATTCCTCGAAATAGTTTTCTAATTAGATTAATTTAAAAAATATGAACAATCCCAATTATGATATGAGTAAGAAAAACATGAACAATAAAAAAAACTAGCAAATCAATAGTTAGCTTAAAGAAATAAGTCCTTTTTCAGAATATATATTTTTTAATGCATAATACAAATATACCAATAAATAATAAAGTTTTTATGGAGAGAGTTTTATGGAAATAAAGCAAATCTATGTAGAATATCAATAATTAGCTTACAGAGATGGTTAAGTCCTTTTATAAAGTGAATATTTTATAGAGCATAAAATAAATATATCAGGAAATGATAAAGTGACTATAGTGAGATTTGTCTGTTGACTTTTCATAATATATTTTACTAACATGAGGACTCAATCTAGCTAGAAGATAAAATGACTTCTGTATCCCACTGTTTTACTATAAAAGATAAACATGGATACTTGGTGAAATTGAACATCTCATTTAGTTATATAAAACTCAAGTCAAATATAGACTTAAAGGTGAAGCAAGCGATATCAATCTTAAGCACAATATTATATGATATAAAAATAACATATTATAACTATCGCTTTATTGAAAGATAAATAATCTACGGTATAGTTGAGTTTTTAAACACTCAATTTATATTTTGACCCTTTTCTTCCCTTACTATACGACTGACTGACTAATCGTACATATTGGCAAGGAGTCCGACCTGTCTATGGAGGATGACTATTGAGGTAGACTAAGGTCTAGGGATAGCGATCCCAGAGCGTATGGAGGAGATCTCCTTATTTTTTTTATGGCATAGGAAGGCAAACGAGCACACAGGCCACCTGATGGTTAGTGGAAACTGTGACCCATAGACATTCGCATTCACAAGACTGCAAATGCACTGCCAACCCTGAGGACTAATTGTAAGATGGAATGCCTCCATGCTAGTCATTTTACCGGCTATCTTATCCCTAAACCGGAACACAGCAATGCGAACACTGCTGCTTGGCGGTAGGTTAATGGATAAGATGGTAGTACCAACCCGGACGGACCCTGCACAAGGTCCTCCCACAAGTAAAGGTCCTCCTTCCCTAAGGGGGCCACAAAACCTTTAAATTCTTAGATTTGCTTTAATCTAGACTTCGGTTTCATAAATTATACTATAGGTACATATTAACTTTATCTTTAAAACCTATTCACTTAGTACGTAGGTTGAATTTCAAGTGGTAGGAGTCATTAAATAAACTAGGATAGTGTTAGATAAGTTATAAATTATAGTCTACATACATACATACCTTCACGCCTCTAATCCCAGAGTAGGCTAGGTAGAGCTACAGAATTACAACTTTAAAAAGTTGTTGATAATTCAGTAACCACAATTTGCACAAAAAGGCTAAGATGTGTACCAGCATATTAGTGACAGACAGGTTGCAAACCCATCGCCTAACAGTACTACAAGCCTTTATTCCCTTACGACATCCACGGGAAGACATGGAGTGGCACTATTCTAACCCGGCAACCACATATTATTGTAAATATTTAGGTATCAATATTCTAGAGAGTATTAGTATGGCTAGGACTTAAAACAAAGACTTAGAGAATTCTAGGGTTACTATAGGTTCACAACTATTGGGTTATATTAGATTACTTGACGATCACATGCCAAAACTAATTTACTTTTAAAATAGGTTGTTAGGAATAGGAAGCTTTATAGACTAGGAATGTTACTTATGGTGACTAAGCAAAAATAAAATAAAAATAACATTTTAGCTTAGGGCTATTATAATTGGTTCCACGAGGACCAGGATTTGAGTAATTCTATTTAAAGATGCTTAGGCTACATTAGGGTTATCGCAAGGAGAATATATTGAGTTTAATTTTAGTAAAGAAACATTTACCAAAGTAAAAGGAAATCGCCCGATGCTTTCATCGCACACTCACTTCCGAGGGATAGACAGACGCAAGTTGAAAACAGAATTTAGTACGTAAACTAGGTCCATTAATGCCTGCTCTTAGCTTGAAATTTTGCGAGGACTTGCCAGAATTCAACCAAGAAAATGTCGACGAATTATAGGTTTAGTATTTTTAACCTATAATTCATCGACTTTTTCATGGTTAGATTCTGGCAAGTCCTCCCAAAATTGCAATTCAATTACTTTATGAGACTGATTATGTTTAAATTAAAATAATTAAAAAAGAAGTTTTGATTAACAGTGCGTCATACAGACGAATCAAAGAGTATTATTGTTGATTTATTGAATAACTAATAACACGACACCAATCTTAGAAGAGATAATATTTCCTGTGATTTAACTGTTAATTTTTGTTTATTTCAAATATATTTGTACCGAATTTATGATGGTTTTTATTAGCAATTAGTCTAACCTTTCATCGTAGTACTAGATTAAAAAACCGTATTTCGTCTGACTTTTGAAGACATACGTTTTTTTAGACTAGTATATAAATATAAAATGATCGATACGAAAACCAACCATATTTTTTTGATTTGCGTACTAGACAAGATAAACGTATTTCTTTTATTCGGCGTTATTATTTAGATCAGAATTATTCAAAAAATATTTTGTACTAAGCAATAAGGCGGTATGTTGCAAATACGTCTTTTTAATTAAGCATTATTGTGATACGTTCAAGCCCTAGTTTATTATGAAGACGTATGAAGGAAAATCTAGCCTATAAGGCGGTATAGTGCTCATATACCGCCTTTTTGCTTGTTTTTCAGTGGCAATTATTAATCGGCAACTAAACAAAAAGGAAAAAAGGCGTGTAAAAAAAAAACTGTAGGTAATAAAAATACATTACTTATGTAGAAAACTAGTAAAACACAATGTCTATCCGACACAAAAAGTTTCATTTCAATATCTGTTTAAATTACCTAGAAATATGAAAATGAAGATTTCGGTCACTTTATTGCGATTATCTCGAAAGTGTCTTTTGTCAAAAAGTCGCCTTTTACACTAGCACGGCAGTATGGCATTGTGCTAGATTTGTTTATGCTTCGTGTACTTCCCGGCATTATTATTATTATTTATTTATTTAATGGCAAGGTTTGAAAGATGTCAAATGATACTTTCTATTGATATAATTCAAAACGAATGCCACGGACCACTTGTGTTCATATTTTCCATTTCATGTTTTTCTATTTTAGTGAGTTTTACTTGTGGGAGGACCTTGTGCAGGGTCCGTCCGGGTTGGTACCACTATCTTATCCATTAACCTACCGCCAAGCAGCAGTGTTCGCATTGTTGTGTTCCGGTTTGGGGATAAGACAGCCGGTGAAATGACTAGCATAGAGGCATTCCATCTTAGTCCTCAGGGTTGGCAACGCATTCGCAGTCTTGTGAATGCGAATGTCTATGGGTCACAGTTTCCACTTACCATCAGGTGGCCTGTGTGCTCGTTTGCCTTCCCAAGCCATAAAAAAAAAAAAAAAACTTTGGATCGCTCGGAAGTCAAAAATCGCCCCCCAGGTGTCATTTTTATTAGGGTATTTAAACTAGGAACCCTCATAGTTTCTCCATGTCCGTCCGTCTCGTCTAACCCATAGTGTGGGGAGTCGTTCGATAGGTCTTACAAATATTGCGGGTTTGTAAAAACAATTGTTCGATTAACGGATCCGTTTATGAAAAATTATGCTTTAAAGTGGTAATTTTTAAAGTCAAGTGTAAGTTCAAGTAGAAATACGAGGAGAAAAAACACAAGCAACTCTAAACTAATATAATTTACCAAACAGACCAACTGTGTTGCAGCATCTGATAACACAGCTATAACTCGGTTTTACGGCTGCTATAAAGCCTCTCCCTTCTAAACAGGCTCCCCCACTTCCAGATTGCTGCTTCGAAGACTATTAAGTTAAAATTTTAAAACGGCCGGTTTTATTACAAGTCCGGGGTAACAAGTTTGCCTGCAAAAGGCCTAATCTGCACGGCAATTACATTAAATATACATTTAATTTTATGGTCATGTTTGGGAGATTTATTACTACAGATGAATTTGTGTAACAGATTAGGCCTTTTATAGAATTTTCGGTACATAGTTAATAGATGAAAATTCCAACTGTGATTTAATTACTTGCTAAAGCAACTTTGTCTCATATTTACCCATTACTCATAACATAATAATATGGTATAGCCAAGACTCATAAAACTATAATACATATGACTAAACATAACAAGAAAACGTAACGTACAGCATACGTAATCTTGCAATTTGATCATTGTTCTTACGTTTTTTATATTGCAGTTCCGTAATATAAAAAAGTAAAGTGGTAAATAAATCAAAAGTAAAATTTATGCATTTTCAATTCCCTTCTTTCCTTCCCTGAAGGTTTTGTATTCTCGTATTTTAAATAACTTTTAAGACCTCACGTTTTTTTAACATACCTACCAAATTATTGTGTGTGCATTGTAAAAAGAATAATGTAATATTTTATTTTTCTCATCCTTACTATAATTTTGAATTCTCCCCATTTGTTCGATTTATGGTTTTACTAGAACTTTATACCCTGAGTTTAAAATTTTAACCGCTCTTCTTCATTTTACGACGTTCCGGAGTGAAATTCACTCTTTTGCCCTCGTCAGTTGAGAGGGCGTTTAAGAGTTTTATGATCGAGTGTTATAAGGTTGTTTATTAACCTTACTGTTGTTATTTTTAATGCACTTACAAGCATTTGCTGGGCGACCCTGTTAGAGTAGAACTCTAAAAGTATTATTTTCATAGGAACTGTTGAATTGATGAAAGTAAAATAAATAAATAAATATCAGAGGGTAGTAGAAAACGCTAAACTTACTTCGTTATATAAATAAATATAAACTTAAATACATAGAAAACACCCAAGACTCAGGATCAAATACTCGCGCTCATCACACAAATATTTACCCTTACCGGGATTTGAACCCAGACCCGCTACCGACTAGGCTACCTATTACAATACATACATATACATACACTCACGCCTTCATTGCCAGAGTAGGATAGGCATAGCTACATAATTATCATCAAGTACAAAAAAATGTTGTTAATTCTGTAACCATATTTTGCAGATCTAAGATATTTTTACTTGTGTATATTAGTGAGAGGTTGCAAGCCCATCGCCTAATAATTCCAAAACCTTCACTCCTTTAGAGTGAGTAGTACTATTCTGAGCCAGCAACCACATGGCATGTTTTACTTAAGAGCGATGTTTGCCTTAGTTCACATTAATCCTTGTTATCCTTTTAAGCATGATTAAGAGATTAGCTTGTAAACGTTCGAACATCTTCATAAACTTTCACATTGATTATATAAATAAATATTAGCAGGATTATATTTTCTTAGTATAATGTAACCACAACTCGTAAGATGTAACCAAAGTATATTGAGGAAAATGTCGAGGAATTCTGTACATTGTAGCCACCATGATCCAATTATTCTGTTTTTTTGTAGGGATTATATCAAAAATAAGCGAGTAAATAGTCGTTGCCAGGCAGAGTTGGGCAAAAATTATCTATTTACGAATAAACGGGAAGTTAACTAAATCATCTTTTATTTGAAATAACTAAATAACCCGTCATTTATTATATTGAATTTATTTAGATGATTTTCGTTTTTATCTAGATAAATTAGTTGGGATTTTAAATAAAAGATGAATGTCAGTAGTACAGTCATGTAGAACTAGAAGCTGTTGGGCATGATGAAATGAAAATAACCTACAACAAAATTAATGAATGTTTTGTACATATTTAAATAAATGAAATATAAATACAAGGGACATTTGTTTTCGTATTGTTCGTCGACATATTTCCGCTACCTACCGTTCTTTTTGTCTCTTTTACAACATTTAACGTGTTCAAATGCTCCGTTTCCATGCTTCCGTTTTAAATGATTTAGAAAATTTGATGAAGAAGTTAGAGATCCCTTTATATTCACTTCATTCAGCGGTAAACATAACATATAGACATCAGACCTTCCGGAATGGTATTTAAAAAACTTGCCGTCTAATGCTGAATTGGACCTAGTAGACGACATTGCAGCGTTTATGAAATTGCAAAAATACTTTTCTGATTTTATGGGAAATGTCAGTGTGACGGTTTGATCCGACGTGACATTCTATATAAATTTATTTATCTAAGCTTACTTCAATAAAAATCGAGGCCAGTTATTTTCATCTAGATAATTTATCTAAATAAAAAAGTTGTCAACTCATTATTTGTGATTGAATTTATCTTCGAATACATTTATTTGGAATGAGTTTATTTGAAATAATTATCTAGATGAGAAATTATCTAGATAACGCCCAACTCTGTCGCCAGGCCTGCCGGATCTGGTACTACGATACTACCAATTTCTCGTTAACGATTCGATTTTTTGTTCTGTCAATAAAAAAAAACTAATTATTTTATATTAACCGCCTTTTTAACAATCGACAAGTCAAGCATATTTGATAAATACATTACGCCCTTTTCTCTTTTATACACAAAATTTACTCGTCGAATGTGAAACAGGCCCTAAACCTATTACTCGTATTTTGTCGAAACACCTTCCAAAGAACGTATACTCGTAATTACGCATAATTTTCATTGCATCAAAATTCAAAATATTTACTCAGTAAATTGGCCACATGAGAGCTCTTTTACGCGTCGGTAATTATGTTGTGAATCTACTAGCGCTTCGGACAAGACTATCATTGTCGAGAAGAAACGAAAGCCATTTTCTTGCTGCATGAGTAAACACAATGATTACAGGAGAAAATAACTCTTGAAGAAATGAAACTCGACGAAAAATACAATTAATAATAAAATCCTCGTGGAAGACGTTTATCATCTTCCCAAAGAAATGACCAAATTTCCAAAACAAAAGAGCTACATAAGTATGTCCTTCCTGAGTATTCAAGATTATCTACTTAATTTGTTTTTAATAGTTTCAAAGTTTTAGCCGCGAACACGTAACAAGCGAACCAATGGAGCTACTTCGACATTGGGTTTGGAGGTGGGAGGACCTTGTGCAGGGTCCGTCCGGGTTGGTACCACCATCTTATCCATTAACCTACCGCCAAGCAGCAGTGTTCGCATTGTTGTGTTCCGGTTTGGGGATAAGACAGCCGGTGAAATGACTAGCATAGAGGCATTCCATCTTCGGCCTCAGGGTTGGCAACGCATTTGCAGTCTTAGGATTGCGGTCTTGTGAATGCGAATGTCTATGGGTCACAGTTTCCACTTACCATCAGGTGGCCTGTGTGCTCGTTTGCCTTCCTATGATATAAAAAAAAAAAAAAAAAAAAAAAATTTTAATAACATTAAGCATGTATGAATGCTGTACAAACAATTAAAATTAATTTTAAAATCTCTCTATCCGCTCTTTTCTAGTTATAAAACTCTTCGATCATTATCGTCGCCATTCGTAACTTCACTGGTGTTGTTAGTGTCAAATAAGGAACTTTTCGTTCTGTAATGGTTAAAACTTTCCGCCGGCATTCGAGTTGTTTAACACCACTTAAAACTCTAACTTTTTACTCTACAATTTTTAATGTGTATATTTGAGCTTCGTTGGTGTTGACGACGCGTAGTTGGTAGTTACCCTGCCTGCAAAGCTAGTGGACTTGAGTTCGACTCCTTGTATAGGTTAATATTTGTGATGACAGCGAATATTTTTTCTGAGCCTGGAGATGTTAAATACCCTTGGTACAGTCAACAGCATAAATAAGTGATCATTTCTGTACCTTGTCGCTTTCAATCGTTTAACAATTTTGTATAACATTTAAAACACAAGGTTAAAGTGACAAGGTACATAGATGGTCACTTATTTATGCTGTTGACTGTACTAGAGCTTAGTTTGAAATAAGGTTAGTTCAAGAGAGATTGTCCACTGAAATTCATGTATTTATTTATGTATGATCGAGTGAACTATTTTGCTATTTCGTACTATTACATAATAATCACTACATAGTATAAAACAAAGTCGCTTGCGCTGTCTGTCCCTATGTATGCTTAAATCTTTAAAACTACGCAACGGATTTTGATGCGGTTTTTTTAATAGATAGAGTGATTCTTAAGGAAGGTTTATATGTATAATACATTCCACGCGGGCGAAGCCGCGGGCGGGTCGCTAGTTTAAAATAAAATGTTGAAATAAAATATCTGTAACTGCCAGGTCTTCTGGTGAACTTTGTTTCCATAGTTTAAAATATAATTAATAATTATGGTTATTACTATGGTTGCCGGGGTAGAATAGTGCCACTCCATGTCTTCCCGTGGATGTCGTACGAGGCGGCTAAGGGAATAAGGGCTTGTAGTACTGTTAGGCGATGGGCTTGCTACCTGTCACTAATGCGCTGTTAAATATCTTAGCCTAATTGTGCAAATTGTGGTTACAGAGTTATCAACAAGTTTTTGGAGTTGTTGGTAATTCTGTAGCTCTGCCTACCCCACTCTGGGAATAAAGGCGTGAAGGTATGTATGTATGTAATAATTATTCAAGAATTGACGAATAAAGCATTCTATGTTATCTATTCTCTGCAGTAACAAAACAAAATGTAACGCTATCCCTCTTGAATACTCTGTCTCACTGGAACAGGTGCATATAATATCTGCTTCAAAGCCTCCACGTTCGTAAAAGCTCGCGAAAGTTCAAATAAAGCTCGAACTACGGCGCTTCAACGCTTTCTCAAGCCTCGTCTTCGTTACAGCTCACAACTTCTGTGCATTTGTTTTGCAAAAGGAACTCGCAGTGAGAAAGCAGAATTATGAAATGCACCCACGATGCCCAAATTGAGACCATTTTGGTTAGTTATGTAGTTTTCCTCGTTAAATTTCTAGACATGTTGTTTTAATGAAATAATATTCTTCCTTGTCTTTGACAACCTGCTTAGTTTCTGACAGAGTACCTTGATTAAGCGATTTTTTTGTTTACTTTTTCATCTTTCCACAAAAAAGTCAATAACAATTGCCTCGTCTTTGACAATAATTTATGTTACAGTTGAACCTTCTTTGTTTTTACTCCATTATATTCTTTCAACAACAGAACTATGTCTTTAACATCCAAAATTTGAGGCTCTATAACGACGCCATGTTTGTTTTTAGGGTTCCGTACCCAAAGGGTAAAAATGGGACCCTATTACTAAGACTCCGATGTCCGTCTGTCCGTCTGTCTGTCACCAGGCGGTATCTCACGGACCGTGATAGCTAGACAGTTGAAATATTCACAGATGATAATTGGTCTATTCACAATGTCGTGTATTCTTAAATCGACTGTTTCCCTATATTTTTTCTGTTACTATTTTTGTGATAGTTTCTATGAGCAAAAATCACATCGTAAAAACCTTCGCAAGTATTAAGAAAGAACGGGACTATGAATTAAATCCGATACATCAAAGAAACTGTGAGGTACTAACTGGGTTCAAAGCACCCACCCTCTGCTTTACAGGCACGTATCTAAGCCATTACGCTGTCAATTTTCTCTTCGTTTTGTTGTGCTTCAGGCACTAAAACTTTATTACAAAGTAAAATCAAAATCAATTTAGCAGTTATGCCAAGAAAACGAAGCAACCATTTTTAAGATTGATAAAATTGCTTCGCTACGGTTTTAAATGTAACAATCCATTCGGTTTTGGCAACAATCCAAATTTAAGGCACAAATTTACATAAAACAAATGCAAGTTGATAAAACAGAGAGATTCTTTTAGACTTTATTTAAGAATTCATTCATGTTGACTCGACAGGACGTAACTCTCAACTAGTAGTTTCACTTCAAAGCCAGAAGTCACGACAGTTTAATGCCGTAAGTTTTTGTTTCTTGAAGTTGAGTTTTATTTCATTGTATTTTAATGTGCATGGACACAGTTTTAACCTGAATATCTAATTAATTTACTTATTGTGATAGTTTCTTAGGATATTCCGTTTTTCTGGAACGTATTTTACTAAAACAAAATTGGGCGAAAAAATGGCGACGATAGGTGGTTACAGATTAATATAAAGATAAAAAGTAGATAAAAGAATACCATGTCATGTATATTGGATTAGGATTAACAACACTTTTATCCTGGGAAACTTGTTAGGCCTCGAGCGGATGGCACGGGGGCTAGTTCCTTGTTTTAAAGAAACTACCTACTTCTTTGTCATGGCAAAAAATAGTTTGTAAGTATGTACCGTAATATTTCTAAGTTAGTATACAAACTATTATTAACTTTAACTAAATTCTTTCATTAAAAAATATCTTGCTTGGCTCTAAGAGTTAATATCTTAAACAATTACCAACCAACCAAAACTCCAGTTCGTTAACCTTCAGTAATTAAACCTAATCACTAACACTCAGCCATGTCTCAGCTCTTTTAACGTCAAATAATTAAATTCCAAAGCCCCTCTTCCCGTCAACTTTTATTACAGCTTCCCTCCTTTTCCGACCAACTGTAACTTCATAAGTCAGAGTAGAGTCGTCCTTGATGCGTGAGCTGAATTATTTATACCCGGAAATATTGTGACGAATATTTCTTGACGCGGCAAACTATTTCATATTTAATGTTGGGAGTTATGTTGAGATTATGTTGGAGGGTTAGCTTTTAATATTTATTGGGAGTGTATCGAGCAAATAAGGAATGGCGGGAAAGATGACAAGATATAAAATGTTTTGACGTTTACGTTTGTTTTATCCAAAATCAGAAATTTACGTTTGATAAAAACGGGATTGAAAGAACACCACGGAAAGTATGAAAACCAGTCAGTACTGGCTTTTTAGGAGGAGGGAAGAAAGTAAGAACTAGTTATTCCCGAAAACAACACACTGCACTGAGATAAAATTAATGAAAAAGAAAGGGAAATAAACGAGAGATACAGAGGTCATTATTACGACGGTCCATACTCTGTATCTGCTGACTGTGTATATAACGCTGACCTTCCATTGGGCGAAAACACAGAAGGTGACAGAGACATTTTAGACGAACAAAGGAAAAAAAACGGGTGTGCCCAAAATGTATATTATAAGAACAGACAGTGCGCAGGTTTCAATGTATGTAATAGACATCTCCAGATTGACAACTAGTAATTTAATTAAAAAAATATATACTCTCCGTACCGTGTCTTTTGTACAACCACTAAAAATAACTCATATCTGAAAAATCCCAAACGTGCGATAGTCATTTTCTAATAAAATACTAGAGAGAACTTACTCGTCACTAAGATAATTCTTTGGCCACTGACCTTCAAGTGAGACATGACGGATGAAATCTCGTATTCACGGTCAATATTACTCAGATAAAGAAAAGAAAAGTATTTGAAGGAACGTTTTTCTAACTGCGAGATTTCAAATTGGCTTCAACTTCTATCAGGTTAAATGGATTGTTTTGGAAATTCGCAATTACAAGGCTTTGTTATTGTTGAGTCTCTGGGCTAGATTAAAACATAGTAACAGGCTAATTGGCGTGTAGTTATTGGCCTCGTTAGGATGCCACTACAATATGGTTATTTAAAATTAACCTTACCAATATCATTTTTTGTAGGTTATAACTATGAGTAGGATATCCTATCATGAGTTGCCAGAAACAAATGAAGTGACTTTTATGATGGATCGAAAGGCAGTATATGCAAGTACATGTGCAGTAATAAAAGTAATGCAATTGGGATCCTTGGATGTTATCTATGTACCTATAGCTTCGTTTGGGAAATGACCGACAACGCCTAAAAGAGCTCTCATGTGGCTAATTTACTAACCTTTAAACCATTGTGTCAAATTGAAGGTTGTTAAAAATAGAAACATATTATTTATTGTATAACTTTCTACATAAAAAGGTGATATAAGAAACCAGTAAAAATAAAAAATCAACTACTAATAACATTATCCGCTTGCTTAATAACTCAAAATCTTGTCTAAGCGATGGCACACACTTTTTTATAATTAATATATCGCTGCTTTTAAACGAAAGGGCCACAAATCAAAATCAAGTTTTTTTGAGGACAGCACAATTAAAATTTTATTTACTTTTTTTTTTGTTTTTCGGAACTCCTACTTTCAATGCTTTTGTGTTATAATACTTTCGACGCGTACTTTAATTCCCTACCTCTGGTTTATTTTTAATTTTAGGTAACTATAACCCAAAGACGACTAGCAGCACATAAGTCCGTTTAGCATATAATTTTTTTGTAACAAGTAAATAAATAATTTAAATAAAAGGCCACAAGTAGAAAAAGTAAAGGTGTTTTATTAAAAAAATTCATCACAACCATATTGAATGAAGACATTATTATAATAAAAAAAATAACAAAAAAAATATTTCCTTTGCACATTGTCATTTTTTATACTACCTAATCAAAAACTTAAATTTTAATCACAAAAATAGTGTTTTGGCACCATACAAAATAAGTAGTTAACAAAAATAAATGCTTTAAAACCTCAACAGGCATAAATTCACACTAATTATAGGAATCACAATAATCATAGCTTATACAATTACAGGTCACGATGAGTCTAAAACTTCATTGAATAGGGGTAATTTTTTAGAGCTTGTGTCGCTACTTTCGAAATAGGTACGGTACGAAATAGGTATGTAATTTTTAGGTAGGTAATTGAAATAAAAGTAAGTACTTATTGCTTTCTCCCCAGACAAGCAAAGTTAAAAAAAGAAGTTGAACCTTTATTTTATTCTCTCAAACAAACCAAGCTGCTTTTTTCAAGGCCACCGAAAGTATGCAATTGCTGATATGTCTGTAAAATTATATCTAGTGGTAACATGCCTTCAGGGAGCTTTGGTGAGCTCGTCCACGTAAGCAAATGCCTATACAACTGCAGAGTGAAGTGAAGATTGATCAGTAATGTGGTAACAAGATAAATTTATCCATAACAACCGTAAAAACTACAAAACATATCTCTCGGCTTGCCCTATTCTGAAACCCTAGGCGTGCCTAGCTCCCTGAAGGCATGTTACCACTAGATATAATTTTACAGACATATCAGCAATTGCATACTTTCGGTGGCCTTGAAAAAAGCAGCTTGGTTTGTTAGAGAGAATAAAATAAAGGTTCAACTTCTTTTTTTAACTTTGCTTGTCTAGGGAGAAAGCAATAAGTACTTACTTTTATTTCAATTACCTACCTAAAAATTACATAAGTACCTTTTTCTCTACAAAGTTCAAACATTTTACCTTTCCGTCGACAAGCAAAGTTTGTGCACACTTTAAGTTATCACAGTCACACGGGACTACATCCTCCATTGTCAATCTAATTGAATCACAACTCACAACACCACAAAAAAAAAACTTATTATTGCACTGACCGCGCCGCTCAACGCCTTAAACAAACTATTCAACCAGTGAATAAAAGCATTTGTCAACAAATAGCAATGAAGTGAAGTTGGCCGCTAACGCGGCTCAACGCGCGCTCCGCGCCTGCGCGAAGCGAATTTCGCATTTACTATGGACTCGTGTACAACTTCATACGCAAGCATGGCATAAACTCTCATACTATTTGCCATATTAATACACGAACAGTCGTATTTGGGCATATGCCGTTTCGGTGGGTAAGACAGAGAATATGAAAGCCCGATTGCAAGCCAATACGTGCGAGCGAGATACGAGCTATGGTTATGGTTATGGTGATGGACTCCTTTTTCCGCACTTAGCCCGTGTATGTCGGGCCATTGTGCGTAGGGGCACCAGCTAGTAGTCTAGCCAGCCTAACTCCGACCAGAAGCGCAGGATCCTCCTGGTATCTCCACAGGCTTCTCGGAGTGACCTCGGTGTCTTGAGGATTTCAGTCCGTTGAGCGGCTACACCTACGCATTCCAGGATTACGTGGGGGGCTGTTTCGTCGGCCGACAGGCATCCCCTGCATAGGGGGCTGTCGGTCATACCTAGAACATACAAATGTTTGTTAAGCGAGCAATGTCCAGTAATGTTTCCTACAATTATTCGTAGGGCATGTCTATCTAGTGATAGGAGACGCTTTGTTAGACGCGCGTCCGGGTGTGGCACAATCTCCCTTGATTGTCTAGTGTTCTGTGACGTAACCATGATCTAAGCTGTTTAAATGCTAATGGAAGCATTGGAGCGGGACCGACCGCTGGGCGGTCCGATCCTCTCCTAGCCAGCTGGTCAGCTGCATCGTTACCTAGAGATCCACTGTGCCCCTTTATCCATTGTAGCGTGAGTTGGTTATTTAAACCTATCACTTCCAATGCTGAGTGGCACTCTAGTATGAGCCCGGATTGTATTATTTTGTTGTCTAGGGCTCGTAGTACCGCAGCGCTGTCGGAAATAATTCGATTTTTTTGGTCTTTGATACCCCGCCTAGCCACTGCCTTGGCAGCCTGTAATATGGCAGTACATTCACATTGGTAGATGGAGCTGTATTCGCCTAAGGCTGTTGATATGTTGATGTTAATTTCGGGTGAGTACACTCCTGCACCTGTTCCCTTTTCCGTCTTTGATCCATCCGTATAGATGCGTAGTTCATGTATACTGGACTGGTCAGTGGGTTCCTCAGCAAGCTGGATGGTGTAGCTTTTGTTGAAGTTGTGTTGTTTGGGTACCTTGTCATTAGATACGAGCTAGCCGCGTCATGAATAGTTCGACTGGTTGCCGCACAGCGCTGAGCGCTGTGCTGCGTAGGTGGCGGCCGGCGCCGCGGCGGTGCGCGGTAAAATTTAGTAGGTACTACTGTTGCATGTAATTTGATTTGAAGAATTTAGTGAGAGCGCGCGGCGCGCGAAGGTGAAATACCTATCTAATACATTACGTGGATTTAATGAATAGTTATTTTTGTAAGGCAAGGCAAGCCCGGCTTTTGGGCTTATATGGCAGTACCGCCACTGTCCAAAACATGGCACCTTTGACTTAAAAATAATCCTGTGTTTATTTGTTTTTATAAGCAAAACGAACACTTTCAAAAACGTGGCACCTTAGTCTTAAAAATAATCCTGTACTTATTTGTTCTTAAAAGCGAAACGAACACTTTCCAAAACGTGGCACCTTAGTCTTAAAAATAATCCTGTACTTATTTGTTTTTAAAAGCGAAACGAACCCTTTCCAAAACGTGGCACTTTAGTCTTAAAAATAATAGAGTACTTACTTGTTTTTTATATGCGAAACGGTTGCATTCCCAAATGTGGCCCTGTTACCCATAAAATTCACTCAAAAGATGAGTAATTTTTCGGAATGTGGCCCTTTATCCCAAACTGATGTGCGCTCGCGCTGACTGTCGGGTCGCAACTAAAAAGATGGCCGCTTTGCTCTGAACTTAGCCATCGATGCGTAAAAATGCCAAAAGGGCGCATGCGTAGAATTGCGATTAAGAAGTCGATTTTGATGGGTGTCTTCGTGAAATATGAAAATAAGGACGATTTTGGCCACATTTTTTAATTAAAACTGATTTTGGTAAATTTTGATTTGCGGCCCTTTCGTTTATAAGCAGCGATATTTTCAATCGTGAACGACAATATTCCTCATTTAGTGAAGAATTTATTGTAAGTAAGTAAGGAAGTTTAAAATTGGTAACCTTTTTTTTTTACTAATCAGGTGGTTTATTAATTCTCGCATACCATCAATAAACACTTGTGAATTAGTTTATTGTAGAATTATTAAAATATATGGTTGTATCCGAAAGATGACCTATTTTTTTTATTTTATTTTTCGGTTTACAAATAAGCATTTAAAAAAGGCCAACAATATTAATAAAAAACGCTGCAGTAAGGTAAGTTGGTTTCGTTTATTTAATCATCAATGTAAATTGCATACAAGATAAGTTCATTTTTAAAATGAACAAAAACACTATAATATGTGCAATTCATCAGTAGGTAAATAATCTAAACTGAATAGATGTCTATATAAATTGTTATAAATTGTTATAATGCATGCAAATTTTAAGAATTTAAGAAATTTTGCTGTACAAAATATACGTATTCAAGTCGTCCTCTCCTCACCAATTTTGCGGTGCCCATCAGGGTCCACCATTAAGTTTTATTATATATAACAACTAAAACTTAAGTTAACCTAATATTGAGTATTGTCAAAAATGCAAGAAACACGGAATAAATGCTCACCTTTTCGATGTTATTAAACAAAATTAATAAGTATAGTGGATTATCCAATAAATATTTTTCACTAATGTTTTATGGTTAAAGTTTTATTTTAACGACACATATCGTAGGCAACCATTAAAGTGTCAAATCCTTAACACATGTGAGAATGCATGGTTCTCATGTGACGAAGGAGAGACCATTATTTCTGAACGTAGAGAGACTTTAGCCTAGTAAAAGGCAACATTACCTGTCACTTTTAAACCGCAAAGTAATGTTCAGGGCAAGACAATGTCACGTCTCCCCCCATCCCCCCCTTAGCACTGGCGAGGCATGCACTGTCTAATACGATACGTGTCCGTCGTACATTTAACTTCTCCCTAGGGAGTAAGTACATTTTGCATTGTGTGAGTTGAAAGTTTAGAATATATTTAAAACTGACGCGATAAAAAGATATATAGTTAATTACACATACATACATACCTTCACGCCTGTAATCCCAGAGTGGGGTAGGCAGAGCTACAGAATTACCAACAACTTTAAAAACTTGGTGATAATTCTGTCACAACATTTTGCACAAATAGGCTAAGATGTTTTCCAGCGTATTACTGACAGGTTGCAAGCCCATCGCCTTACAGTACTACAAGCCTTTATTCCCTTAGTCGCCTCTTACGACATCCACGGGATGACATGGAGTGGCTCTATTCTAACCCGGCAACCACACGGTCATAGTTAATTATATTAGGATTAATCACGATTTGCTTGTGTGTTAATGATAATATTCTTATTTTTTCACTTATCACATCGAAAATGATTCATAATAGCCATGTGTAAGCGGTCTTAGATAATACATTTAATCTCTAGGTACTAAAGTACTTTTTCTCTTTAATTTCCTTATAAGTGCCTTGAAAAACAACAAGATAGGTTACCATTTGATCATGTAGCCCTTGTCGTCGGAGTATACGGTGGAGGACAGGCTGGGCAAACATCCTCCACCGCCTTAGTATTCATTTCAAAAATGTTGTCTATTGACTATTTTGGAATAACATAAGAAAAGTTATATTGCTACACACCAAGAAAATATTTGTTATATTGTCATCCCGCAAACAACCTTGTTGTTGTCATTTTCAGCATAAGTATTACAGTGAAGGCAAAAATGATTAGCTATTAAGTTGTAATTTTTTACGTGACTAAATTAAAAGTAATTTAGTGTTTTTCTGTCACTTAACTGAGTTGCTGACAGATTTTCTTTTAATTGATTTTTTTCTTATGCGTTTCCGACATTACCCCAACGCTAAAAAACGTTTGCACTGCACCTATTATATAACAAATTTTACTAGAGATCTTGAAAACTAATAGATTTACAATACGAATGTAAGCCGACGTGTAAGAGCCCGGGGGCGCTATTCTATTGACAACTTGTCGTATTGTATTTAACTCTGTCGCCATTACCGACAAGCAACACGTCAGAAGCAATAAGGATTTACCAAGTCGAACAGAACCCCTGGTATTGCTTATAAATAAACTTACCCACTTGTTCATAAACACGCAATAGCTAAAGTATGCTTAAAGTACGGTTTGTCCTTTTCGTCGTGAAATTTGTATTTGACAGAAAGTGACAAAAAATACTTTGGCTAAAATATGTTTATTGTCCTGTTATGAATACGAGCTGTAGCTGAGTGGAGTGCCTTGGGGGAGGCCTATGTCCAGCAGTGGACGTCTTTCGGCTGACATGATGATGATGATGAATAAGGAAATCATTGAATCGTTAATAGATCAAACCCCTATCTAGTAGTATTTTGTCAACTTGATTCATATCTCTGTATATTTCTTCCACTAGCAGTTTTTTGCAATAGTTCCCCTAAAACAATTTTTCACCTTAAGTCATTGAAATTAACTCGTTTATCTCAATTGTTCCGGCCGTCACCGGATCGAGATTTATTGGTAGGTACCTGTTACGCGAGCTTTCACTGGCTCTCTAAGCTCGCTGATATCTGCAGCTTCCGAGGCGGGAGCTTTATCAGTGACATAGAGCTTTGAAATGCAAATTGCGCATTTAACTATAAAATCGTTTCTAGTAAGGTAATTGTGTGTAATTAAGAATAAAATACACACAATAACAACCGAATAATAACAATTTTTCTTTGTTTTAGGAAATAAAGAAGCCAGAATAGATAATGATAGATATTATAAAAGTCGATAACTATTAATTTTAGTAAGTCAATTACTTATCATAAATATTATAACGACACTCTTAAATGGTTTTTTAAACACAAAATATGGTATATTTTCAGTATATTTTTGAGAATACAAAATGAAAGTAAATTAAAACCTTGAGTACTTTGGTTCCGCTAAAATACTAAAAACGTAACCCTAATAAGATGACTGAATTGATAAACAACAAGTTCATCTGCCGGTCTGTCTATCTGTTTGTCGGTCCGTCTGTCCATCTATCTATATATCACATTCTTTCCCTATCTGTTTTTTAATAACTCAGTTTTAATAAAATTGCTTGATAATACTATCATTAAATCATTCGAAGCTCTCAAGTTAATAAATAAGAAAATCATTAATTTTTATAGGTTTAAACCGAATGTTGTTTAAATTTTGTGTTATTAATGTAAAACACAAATAAATACCCCCTGCCCCCTGTTAAGTCTCTTTATGTCTTCAGAACGAGCTGTCATAAAGTCAACGATATTATAAGATATCGAAACAAAATAGCCTGATAAAATTTTAATGTAGAATAGATAATAATAATAATAGACAATAAAATGAATAGAGGTACAGTTGCGTTTTTTTCTTCGAGTGCTCTTTCTGTCCTCTCCCTCGTCCGTTTTCGCTGTGTTTATCGGCGCGGGTCAATATTGACGCCGCGCCGCGCTGTCTGCGACAAATCGAACCGCTGCTGGCAACGAGCAGCAAAAAGCCATTGTGTACTGACTGGGCGAGTTTGTAAGCTGTGTACATTAGTCTTAGTTTAGGTTTGCTTTTAATTGCTGAAAACATTGTTTCTTATCTGAATTGAATACAGTTGGTTGATTATTTCCCTTTGTTTTAATGTTATCATACTTAGTGCAATAGGCAGTGTCATAAAAATTAAGTATTTAGTGTTGTTAAAAATATGTAAACGTGCGCTAGTTTACCTAATTTTCTTCGTCCGTCGGTCTGTCCTACTTTTTAAAAGCTTTTGATCGTTATAAGTAATTCGTAAAAAAAAAAAACATAATATTATGTCGTCTTAGTGCGAATATTTTTATAGATAATGAGTAATGAGTAAAAACGATTTAAAAAATAAAAACGTATTTCGCTGTTTTTTTTTATTTTATAATAAAATAGAAAAACCTAATCAGTCCGTCTTTATTGCACTCATCGTCTTCTACATCGACATCTTTGTCTTTTCCATCGTTCTGTACATATATCGCCTTGTTAACTTAAACTACCTGAAGATCCTTGAGTATTGACCTTAGAGTAAAAATTTATACAGTTAATTATGTACCTACAAAATTGTATGTACAAAATTTGTTAAAAGTAATCATAATGATATTCGTACACTGATATTCAAGATATCAGTAAAAAATCTTAAACAAGGTACCTTAAACCCCCCCTCACCACCTCAGCAAACCTCGCACCCTTGAGGACTTGTTGTATGTTCATCTGGATACCACCAGGTACCTATAACTGTACCAATTTACAAAACCACACGAATTATTTCCCCTAATTTTATTAATTTTCTGGAATTAATTGTTTTATTTTATTCGTGTAATTGTTGATTTTAATTTATTTTTGTTCAATAAATTTTAGCAAACAGTTAATACTCCAGACATATCAAATGCTGCTAAATTAGCGCAAATACCTATCTAATTCCGTTTTGCTAAGTGGCATGAAAAGGGTAACTAGATCTAACTATACGGGTTTTGTAATAACACAAAACTAAAACAAGCGACTCCATATTAATTACGTATTTCAAAGTGCTTCAGGGATCCACTCAGGGGAAATCAAAACCATCGAAATTATTTGTTTACTTAGTATATTATTTAATCCGTTTGAAAGTAAAAGAACTTCGGGGAAATGGGTACATTTATATTTTATGACAAGCTTTACCCCTTGTCGAACTTACAAAAGGAAACACACTTCCCAGATCGTAAAAAAGTAAAGATAAATACACATACATACATATATATACATTATATAAACTCACGCCTTCATTCTCAGAGTGGAGTAAGCAGACCTACAGAATTACCATCAGGCTAAAAAACAAAAGTTGATAATTCT
The DNA here is from genome assembly GCA_927399475.2 of Acleris emargana. NCBI lineage: Eukaryota > Metazoa > Arthropoda > Insecta > Lepidoptera > Tortricidae > Acleris > Acleris emargana. The sequence goes on along the minus strand of OV656836.1, from coordinate 27,398,765 downwards.
GTAACCACATTTTGCACAACTAGGGTAAGTTGTTTACCAGTGTATTAGTGACAGATTGCAAGCCCATCGCCTAACAGTACTACCAGCCTTTATTCCCTTAGTCGCCTCTTACGACATCCGTGGGAAGACATGGAGTGACACCATTCTAACCCGGCAGCCACACGGGCCAAAAATTAAAATTAAAGATAAATATTCAAATATAAAGATAAAATGGGGTTAAGTAGGACAAGTTCGAAGAAAAGCCGGGTGACACTGCAGTGTATATTTATTCTAACTATTTTATGTCCTCTTCCCTACCCTCAAAACTTTTTCCCTAGAGCAACTAGGCACGTCATATTTATACAGTACTCCAACTTAATCCAAAATGCATTGCGGCAAAAATTTATCTGACGGTTCTGGCACGTTCTGTCGCCAAGAATTTAGATTATCTTTACTTTTGATGGCAAGAACTTGACCTATTTTTTAGAGTTTTGTTTTTGGTGAGATTGTAAAAATACTTAAATCAATTTTATCAGCTTTTCAACAATCTTATATTCATAACAAAAAGGTAAAAAACCGTACAGTGTTACTTAAATATACCTATTTAAGGTAAGTACGCACTAAAGCAAAGGTTTGGATTAAAATATTTTTTTGTTACAACTTTGCAACACTCAAATTTTAATTGAAGTTAGTTATCGTTTCCAATTCAATGACTCAGCTAAAATTGAACCCAGACACAAATCAGCTAACGCAAGTTAACCGCGTTATCGCCTAGCCAGTCAATTAAGCTCAAAATGCAATGAACTTTGCAAGCTTTCAGTTTTCAAGGAAGATTAATATTAAATGTGCTTGAAGTTAAAGTGTTGTACTAAAAGATTGTTGTGGTTTTTGTAATTTAGGAGTTAAGATTGAAGATTTAAGGATTACTTTACAAACCATTTAATTTAAAATATTTAGATTAGCAAGTTTATAACTCACTGATTGACCGACCGGTAATAGTTATTTATTTAACTGGTACATAATGAAGCTTCTTTAGGTTATCAACCGCTGCATTCATACTTTTTCTACAAGCTTAAAAATGATAATGACAAAATAAACAATCGCTAACTTTTCTCGTATACTTACAAACATTATTCCGATTGGCTTTAATAGTTTGTGAATTGTATTGTTAAGAAAATTTTAACAAAATTTTAGTAGTTAATAAAAACAGTTCTGACAATTTATCACCAAAGTTGGAATGCCAAACGAAATTCATTTTTGTTGAAATTTATCGATGGATATTAACAATCTTGATTTAGGAGGTTGATAAAAATGAAATTTTATAATCATGAAAGTAGTAGTTATACGTAATTTCAATAAATATTAAAATATTTTAATCGTTTATTACACAAATTAGGATTTGAAGTGTTCACTAAACGCCAATGACCGTAACCATGGTAGTAAGAATGCTATAATAATTATTATGGAACTGTTATAACCATGAAAATGCTCAATAATATAGTGATAGCGACTCGGACTATCTACTTGTTTATTTAAATACTTTTATTACTGACTAAACCTTTTTTTATGGTACAAAGAAGGCAGACGAGCACACAAGCCACCTGATGGTAAGTGGAAACTGTGACCTATAGACATTCGCATTCACAAGACTGCAAATGCACTGAGGACTAAGATGGAATGCTTCTATGCTAGTCATTTCACCGGCGGTCTTATCCCCAAACCAGAACACAACAATGCGAGCACTGCTGTTTAGCAGTAGGTTGTTTACGGTAAAAGATAAAAATTAATAATAATCATTTTTGGTTACCAAATGTGTACTTAGCCCTTTTCTTATCACGATGAATATCTTACAAATCTGTCAAACTAGCTCGGCAACATATAAAATGTACTTTAATATAAAAGCACAAAATGACAATCGTCCTCACGCAGAAAGAAAATACGAAAAACTTTCCAAAGGTAAAATGTTTATTTAATCAAATACAAAACTGCTCCAACGCCTAGAAATAAGTTGCTAACTGCATTGTAGAAGAAAACCCGGAACAATGTTTAATTCAAATCAATTTGTGTACAGCATTTGTGAAACTTTAGCGGGAAATGCAGTAATAACAGCACTGGAAACAAAATGGAAAACGCCGAGTAGCCCTGGATACTGGAACCCGGGTAATATTGAAATAACTGCGGCTTAGCCGGGACAATTCCAGAAATTATCAAGGTACGAAGTTTCTCGAGTATTTTTGTTGGACGAGCGCTTTGCTAGTGTTTATTTTATAGTGAAGATCATTGTTTAATTAAGTAAAATAGTTAATGAATGTAACAATAAAAAGGTTGTATCGTTACGAATGATTGTGTTTTGTTTTTTGGGGTAACTACGTAATAAACTCACGTCTTCATTCCCAGATGGTTAGTCTGAGCTAGAGCGGTACCAAAAACTCTAAAAACTTGTTGATAATTCTGTAACCACACTATGCACAATCAGGCCAAGATGTTCGCCATTGTTTAGGGTAACTATTTATCTTAATACTGGTTACCCATTTTTGAAATACCCCGTGAGTTGTCACAGCCTCTAAGAGAGGAAACTAAATTCCATTTAAAAACACGCAACAACCCATATTGCAATCGCATTGTTTATGATTTGGGCGCCTTTGCTTTTAAGTTTTTAGTTAGCTAAAAAGGTAAAAACGATGTCAAATAGAGACTATTGGCCCAATAAATAAATATAGATAATAATATTAAGAAAAAAACATTATCCAAAAATAATAGAATAAAACAATCTTTGAATCAAGACGATTAATTCTTAAATAAATTAGTAATAGAGGTAGATAACGTTACATGAAAGTCCTGTAGTTGGATTATTACTTTAAAGCTAAGAAGCTAACATTTTCCTCAAAGAAGTGCAAGTTTCCCGTCTACTTCAACGGTTTTATTTTCCCGTCGGCTCACCGCAAAGTTACTTTATTAAAAGATTTCAGGTTTTACAATAGCTTTAAGAAACTCGGTGTTGCAAAGTAACATCATTAAACTGAAACATTTAGATAAAACACGTATGTTTGTATGTATGTAAACTCTTTATTGCACAAAAATATAAGCATTACAATATAAATATTTAACTAATGTATAAGAGCGATCTTATCCCTAAATGGGATCTCTTCCAGCGAACCCTGAAGTAGCTGACTTAGGACAATGCGTAGGGATCGACACATACAAGTTTGCACAAAAAATATCAAAAACAGATGATAATACTTAATACTTATAAATAAATGAATATTAAACGAATAAAACAGTACTCAAATTAATATAAACTTAGGTACCTACATATAAAATACACATATAATACTTCACGACTCATTCAGCCACAACGTTTTGAAATTTCGCTTTAGAGAGAATACAGAAGGTGATTGTCTTAAGGACAACGGAACCTCATTCCAAAGTTGGACACCACGGACTGTGAAGGATTTGGCATAGAAACGTGTATGTTTGTGGATAGGTAGACTAGGTTGTGGATAGGTTTACTTGTGGGAGGACCTTGTGCAGGGTCCGTCCGGGTTGGTACCACCATCTTATCCATTAACCTACCGCCAAGCAGCAGTGTTCGCATTGTTGTGTTCCGGTTTGGGGATAAGACAGCCGGTGAAATGACTAGCATAGAGGCATTCCATCTTAGTCCTCCAGGTTGGCAGTGCATTTGCAGTCTTGTGAATGCGAATGTCTATGGGTCACAGTTTCCACTTACCATCAGGTGGCCTGTGTGCTCGATTGCCTTCCTATGCCATAAAAAAAAAAACCAGCCAAGCAATATGGTTCATATTGTTGTTTTCCAATGTGGGATAAGAAAACAGGGTCTCTATTCAACACGGTATAAACCATATCGTGTTTAAGCTGTGATTGTATTGTCAATGTTTTGATAGCTCTTATTTACTAGGCAGTAAAGGCGGCCGGGTGCAATACGATTCCGTTACAAGTCAAATACGATATTGCATTTACTGCCAAGAAGCTAGCGCCTCTAGCGCAGTATAGATGCATTCCTGCTTATTCCTTAGAATTTGCTTTGGATTCGCTTTCTTAGGTTAGGAATAAGGTTTTGTTATTGTCTTGAGAATGCTAATACGAGTATGTACTAGTCTCAGACCCCTCCTATTATCCTTATTTTACTTTTGTCTTATACAGGGTGGAAAGGCACGACGGCCCTTCCGTTAATTTCGAGATTATGTATCTTTAGTACTATATTTTTCTCCAAGAAACTATGCAAATATTAGCCGTTTTCGAGTTACAGCTCGTCAAAGTTTAATACAAAAAACGTGTAGTTTCAACCCTAACAGCTGATAAGCTCAATGACCCCACCTTGACCTAACAAGTAAACACTAGAACGTGACGTTATTGATGGATGACATTTTGTAGGTGCATTGACAATATTTTTGTTTTGCAACCTATTTGTTTCTTAGATAATTATTACAATGACAATAAGCACGTCACAATTATGTCACACTCTTAAACTTATGAAATGCTTAATAATGCCACTATTTGAGGCTAGAGATTATCTCAATTTGTTACTGTTATACGCAGAGTGAACTATAATACATCTGAGACTTTGCGTCGTTTCGTCGTACGTTACGGTAACACTATATGTATGTATGTATGTATGTAAACACTTTATTGTAATATAAAAATATGTAGGCTTGTAGTACTGTTAGGCGATGGGCTTGCAACCTGTCACTAATATACTGGTAAGCATCTTAGCCTATTTGTGCAAATTGTGGTTACTGAATTATCAGCAACTTTTTAAAGTTGTAATTCTGTAGCTCTGCCTAGCCCAATCTGGGATTACAGGCGTGAAGGTATGTATGTATGTATGTAAAATATGTACAAAGGCGAACTTATCCCTTTAAGGGATCTCTATCTATAAATCTATAAGTACATACAGACATACATTAAATCACGCCTGTTTCCCAAAGGGGTAGGCAGTTTTTTCCACTTGCTACGATCTTGTCAATTTTCTTTCGCTTCTTCAACATTCATGCATGACTATGCACGCACGTCGGTTTCGGGAACGTAAGATTCGGCCCTTTTCCAGTATTTCTCCGATTTGATCCGAAAAAGTACGCCTAGGGCGGCCTCTTCCGACCCTTCCACTCACTATAAGTAACTTGTACTAACAAAAGATCAAACATAATTGAATAAAACTGCACACGTATCGTATATATCTAAAATCTAATCAAAAATAAAAGTTAACTGCACGTAAAAGTGAACATAAATTCCAACCCGTTGTCGGTGGTCGCGCCGGCGATTTCAGCTAGTCGTACACTTAGTATGAAACTTGCGGTACGACGCCATTGCTACCGGGGGATTAAAATAATCCAGCATTTCAATTTAAATCGTCTCTCTAAACAATCCCAGCGTGTCTAACTATCGGACATAAATCTAACTTCTCGGCGATTTCCAATTGCACAACGTCCAACGGCCGTAACTAAATAATTCTACAAAAGCGACTTGCCGACGAATAATTCATTAACGAGAACAGGCCGGCTGCCACATACAAAACAGATCCACGGAATATTCAGGAGAAAGATTATCTACTTATAGAAAAAAAAACGTTAATTTTTTTCTTCATTAACATGCTCATTACAGGGTTATTGTGATAAACTAGAAGATGACAACGTAGCGTTGTTCTCGTAGAATTCATTTCTTGTTTTTCGCTCTTAGAAACCATATGTCTGATTTTGAAACAATATTTTCTTAGTGCTACCCATGGGTAACTATCCTAAGAAAATATCTTTCCAATTTCGAACATTTCAGTTAGTCAGTCAGGAAATAAATCATAAAAGATTTATATGCCTATGTCAGTAAGAGATAAAAAGTGTAGAAAAACATTTTGGTGCTTATCACAAGTATAAAATCTGACACAGTATTTCAACGCGCACTTGAACATCATTCTGTAACAGCGCTTAATACAAACATTCTCCAAGAGCGTTTTAAAAGCGGAGTGGCTGCTCTGCGCACCTCTATACCCACCTGAAAACTACCAGCAGTTTGATAAACTAATTAGCAACTGGACAGAGCAAATAAATTGCGTTTGGTCTGACCGGACGAGCTGTCTGCTGGAGCAGTGGACTTTCTGTTATTCGATTAGTTATTATTAGTCTGTTACATGCTTTTGGCTTTTTGTTCAGATTTCTGGGAACCTAGTGAAAAAAGGTATAAGTTGACTTAAGTTTTTCTTCAAAAGGGTATAAAGTAATGGCGTATATATTTGAATTATACCCTTAATTTCTCACTAGGACCCCAGATTTGCAAAAGAGATCAAAGGGGTTTCTTGGAAAATACTACAACAGTGTTAAGTTAGTTAGTAAGTAAGTTAGTAGTTAAGGTTGATGAGATGAAAGTGAAAGGTGATGTTAATAACATAAGTACAGGGTTTGGTTAGATTAGGTTTTACGCATTTGGTGTTTTAGGATTGAAGTTTTCAGAATTCAAATATCTTCGTTCGCTCACTAACAGTGTGTGGATTCTTCTTGCGATAAAAAAGTTTTTTTTTGATTTTCTACTGATCCCTTCCAATTCCACAGAAATGAAAACCATTTTTTAATGTTATTGGTACTAGTTTGTCTAAAGGGTCGAAGAGAATTCGAAAGGGTCCACGTGTAATAAGATAAGATAAGATAACGAATACATAAGTAAAGTAACACAATTGTAACTGGTATTATATTCATCTTGCAGTAAGTACCAAAATGGGAGTCCAAAATTCTGTCAATAAGTTGTTTCTTTTTATTTTTGTGTTCTGTTTTGTGCGTTCTTTTACGTTTCAGTAATTCGACAAGCAAACGATTGTAATAAAAAAAAACGTAGCAGTATTTTTTTTTTAAAAAGCGCAGTAATAACAAAAGGGGAACCGAAGCTTGTCAGTTTGATTCATTTCCTTGCGGCTTCACGGGCTGTTCCGAGAAGAGAATATAACACAATACTCAATAATGAACGGACTTATATTATAACAGGAATACCACCAACACAAATACAATTAAATACAATTGGAGGTGGGAGGACCTTGTGCAGGGTCCGTCCGGGTTGGTACCACCATCTTATCCATTAACCTACCGCCAAGCAGCAGTGTTCGCATTGTTGTGTTCCGGTTTGGGGATAAGACAGCCGGTGAAATGACTAGCATAGAGGCATTCCATCTTCGGCCTCAGGGTTGGCAACGCATTTGCAGTCTTAGGATTGCGGTCTTTTGAATGCGAATGTCTATGGGTCACAGTTTCCACTTACCATCAGGTGGCCTGTGCGCTCGTTTGCCTTCCTATGATATAAAAAAAAAAAAAAAAAAAAATACAATATGCTTACAATATTATAATGCTTTATCGACAGCTACATGTCACGAGTAAGATATGCGCTACCGGTCCATTTATGAAAAGCGTTCTAAAGTTAAATTCAAAATTTTAAACGAAACGATAGTTTGATACTTTTAAGGTTAGAGTTGGTTGAGATGTTATTTCCCTTGTTATATATTTTTGGTGCGAAATAAATAAATGATTATTAAATTCCTTTTTATAAATTCCTCGTGTGGTTGCTGGGTTAGAATAATGCCACTCCATGTCATCCCGTGGATGTCGTAAGAGGCGACTAAGGGAATGAAGGCTTGTAGTACTGTTAGGCGATGGGCTTGCAACCTGTCACTAATACGCTGGTAAATATCTTAGCCTATTTGTGCAAAACGTGGTTACAGAATTATCAACTAGTTTTTAAAATTGTAGGTAATTCTGTCGCTCTGCCTACCCCACTCTGGGATTACAGGCGTGAAGGTATGTATGTATGTATGTATCTTCCTCGTAAGTTGGCCTTTATTGCAACGTTTTTAGAGTTATAACATAATCTAAAATAATTATGTCATCACGGTTAAGAAAATAAATTCTTAACAAAACTAAAGAAAAACAAACTTAGTATGGATGAAACAATCGCCATTTTAAGGCAAGACAGTAAATAAAATGCCAAAAACCTTCACTTTCACCCCTTTATTTTGTACTCAAGTCTAAAAAGACGAAAATAAATTTAAACAGGCGTAAACAAGGACTTAGCAAGTCTCTACAGCAAGCACGTCGGCCGTCCATCATCGCATGACGAATGCGACAGGGTTCCATCCGGGCCCCCATAAGGAACCATAACAACCCTTTCGGCTTAAGCTACAGGGCTCAGAGGACGTAACTCTTTAATTTATAGCGCCACGTGCTACCTTGGGGACTGGTCTCCATACAAATTAAATATAAACTTTTATCTGTTCTTACATCTAATATTTTAACGTACGTAGCAGCAGAGCTCGCATTGTTATGTTCCGGGAATTAAATACCGCGAAAATTACTAGCTTAGAGAAATCTAAGCTGAGATTTCAATATCAAGACACGTCAAGTATGACTGTTAAGTGACTACGTCACTTTGACGTCTGTTGAGACGAGCATCTCAGACAGATCAGGGGCCTTATCCTACATTGTTTGTACCCGTATTGCTTTCATTTAACATCTATAGAACTGTAATATATAAATCTTTGCGTAAACAAGGAAGATATAACTGTAGAATTAACCGCCTGGTGACAGACAGACGGACAGACGGACAGAGGAGTCTTAGTAATAGGGTACCATGTTTACCCTCTGGGTACGGAACCCTAAAAAGCGTACTTTCTTTTTACTTAAACACAATGTGTACAACAATAATACGGCTCCCTTGCCAATTTCTTTTGCTCTCTTTATGATTTGATAATATTTTATAGCGTACAAGAACTCCCACAAAGTGCAAAGACTGCTCGACTCAAACAACCCCGCTGTAAAACGAGAATTTCTTGATAAAATGCAGAATGCTGCAAGTCGGAATTGATGTCAATGAACTTGTGTTTCTATGCAAAGCAGAATAATATTGTGAGAAGAAAAATATTAGTACCTATCGAGTGTTTGCTGCACGCCGTTCGGTATATTTACACACGAGCTTGATTTTCTTCATAACCATTTTATTTGCAATGTTGAAGAAATAAGAAAATGTACGGTAAAATACGTTTTAATGTATTTTAATATCAAAATATATTTTTTAACTTATTAGAAATGCAATAAAATCATTGAATAAAATAGTATAAAAGCCTTCAATAATTAAAATAAATATTTATTTTACTTTCAATTATATTATAATTATAATTAATTATTAACTAAACGTTACAAATACGAGTATGTGTGAATATCGTGATAGTTTAAAAACACTATAACAGAAAAACCTTCATATTTATTAAAATTTAAATCCCGTTGAAGCAGCATATTTGATTTAAGAAGTAGGTACACACAGTGTTATAGCACGTAAAACAACTAACTTCTGCATTCGCTCACTCGGTCTTCAACCTAAATAAGACTTTAAATTTCAAGACCCTTGCCTGTGTAGTGTTTGTATGGCTGCCTGTTTAAAGGTGTCACCTGCCAAAGTGGTTAGGACTTTTTGCTTCCCCGGATTTTATAAAGCAAAAGTGGGGTTGTTTTAAGTTTTAACAGCTTTTTGCCGTCGTTTGTCCGTATTAGTTTTAACTTTTGCAAGCTGCTTATTTATTACTCCTGTGAGTATTACCTACTATCTCTTATGCCGGTATCCCATCTTCAATTCAACAGAAAGTATACATACAACTACGTAATTTTGAAGTGATGTTGTTGAATGTTTTTTTTTAAATAAAGACACAATAAATATGAGTAGAATAAAAAACAGCTCTATTAGAACATAGATAAATAAAAAAAACAAAAAAACGAGTTTCAATGTTCCCACGGATAGATGGCGCTGTAGCAACCAAACAACTTTATATCAATACACCACAACATTATGTCAAATGCAAACAACCAAAAGCAATAACACTGTAAGTGCAAAACTTGGAATCCTCCGCGAGCATTTTGTTAGCGGCCGCTCCGCGTTTAAGGTGAAGATCTACAACCCCCGGGAGGGCACTTACGGGGTTCTGCATTCACAAATCCAGCCTTAGATTGCTTTTCCGTACCGAATGTTGGTTTGCAAATTTGTTTACGGGTTTTTTCTTTTGGTTAGATATATTTTGAATTGTTTAATGATTGTTTTGTAAGAATAATTTACGATCGGAACAATAAGGAATATGGAGTCGAAAAATAGTTAAACATAAAGGAAATGAAAGTTTTTATAATAAAATGGAGAGAAGATATGCGGTACTAATTATGCGCAAAATTCGTTTGTAAGACGCTCGTGTAAGGCGTACAATGTTTCGCTTAATGATATTGACATCTTTGCGAATAGTTTATCTATATTTAGAATTAGGATTCGACAACTTCTTTTTTAGATTATTAGTACCTACCGTTGGTAAATTCTAGTTTTCTAATAAGTTTTGGTTGTTTTGTTTCTATGTTAGTATCTCAATTTTAATTTGTAACCTAGCAATATATGGAACTTTAGGCCTTATTCTTATCAATATTTGTATGTATTACTTTGTACACGGCTGATTGTTTTCCTAAATAAATTAATAAAAAAAAACAATTCCTGGAAGAGTCCATGTCTATTTCGGCGGCGGTGACCACTTTCCACCACGTGGTTGGGCCAACAGCCTGTTAGTCCGTCGATGGCAATAAAAAACAGATCAATAATTTATGTGGCAAGCGCGGTATTGGTTGCGAAGTTTTTTAAATAATTATCTTCTATCTATTTAAGTTTATTTATCTTTATTATTAGTATCAATCTGGCAATAATACGATGGTAAACATCTTAGCCTAGTTGTTCAAAATGCGGTTACTGAATTATTAAAAAGTTTTTAAAGTTGTAAGTACTTCTGTAGCTCTGCCTACCCTACTCTGGGATTACAGTCGTGAAGGTATGTCTGTATGTATGTCAACGTTTTCGTAAACTAATAGTACAAATCTTACCTGGGTAGAGCTTAGTTTGGGACTAGATCAATTTGTGATAAATCTTGACTGGCTAAATAGAGTTTTGTGAAACATTACACTTTTGTAATATGCGAAATTACCTTGTTATACATTTCCCGGTGTGACATGACACGACTGACACTTAGAAAATGTATAACCCGGCAAATTGATGTACTACACCAAACTGGTAAACAATCAAATTCCTCAAATGTATAATACCACAATATTTTAATTATTAATTTCCTGGCTATTTATCAGTCCTCAGGTTGCCAAAGCATTTGTTAACTTAAAATAACATTATCCATTTTCCTCACTCAGATACGAATATCATCAAGTGTTATATATATGGGTTATGCATATTGCTTCAATACATAATAAACATTAACAATATCAAAGGCGTTAAAGAAATTCTTTAACATGACATAGTGCGCCAAAAAAAAGATAATGATATCAAAGCAAAATGTTCTGAAATAAACTAGAATAAAAGCTCAAGTAGCTTTTATCCTTCGCTACTAAAGAATGATTGAAAATTGGTAAAACTACATTTATTACTCGTAATATACCGCGACCCGTTTTGAATGATCTTAGTTTATAGTTTCGAGTCTCACCCCTCAGTAAAATTAATAACCAATCACCATAGCGAACTCATGCATACATACGTTGCGCCCCAGAGCCACCTGTGTCTGTCACGCGAGCTTTTCACGCCACGAAAGCACGCGAACGAAAGCTCGCTCAGCTTTTATTAGCCGACAGGTGACTTTGACACGTCAATCACCAAATTGGAGGGGTAGTTTTGTGCTTTTGTTGGCAAAAGCTATTAAATTAAAGCGTTTTTGGTCGTAAATATGAGAATGTTTATGAAATATAATCTTTATTGGTAAAAGGTAACATAACATGATCGGTCATTATGCAACGAAACCACTACTCATTTTTTATGTAATTTTAAAATGATTTTTAAAAACCTTATTTCCGTTGACAATGTCACACCAATTGACCTAGTTCCAAACTAAGCTCTACGCTTGTACTATGGGTACTAGAAAAAGATATAAGTACTTATACATATAGAAAAATATAACACTTAAATACAAAGAAAATAACTATGACTTAGGAACAAATATTCGCGCTAATCACATACATATCTGCCCTTACTGGGATTGGAACCCCGGACCTCTGACTTCGTAGGTGCCTTTACAATATCATTAAAAATTGGAATTCAGGGTCTGACCTTTTTAAAGGTGTTAAAAAAATTAACCATTTATGATTGTAACATTTGTTGTGCTATTTTTACGGGACAGTTCCAATTAAGAGATACCAAGATCCGTCGTAGCAGATCTACGGCGTAGCGTAGAGCTGCGCTGCAGGTGCTCTACGATATTACAAATTGGTGCAATCTGCTTTTTTTAATAACCAGTTTAGTCGTTATGTGAAGGAAGGCATAATACCCTTTATTGGGCTAAAATATAACCAGTACGAAATTTAATTTGATTTATGTACAAAGGTAATACTCATTACGCCGTCATTAGCATAATTTTTCGCATAATAGTAGTTTATGCAACAGTTGTATAAGAGAGGTCAAAAAAGACGAGTGGTGTGGTTACGATGTGAGCCGCAGGCGAACATCGTAAAGCAAGACGCCACGAGTATTTTTTGACTTAGTTATACACCGTTGCATACAATACTTTTTCTACGACTAGGTTTCAAATAAAATGCAAAATTAAATTAACAAAATTTTATTAATATACCTAGGTTAGAATACGAACGAACGAAGCACAGAACAACAAACGAGCGGGAAACATTCGAAAACAACAAAATATGTGTCTATGGTTAACTTTGTTTTTAAATTGATGTGCACTTGCCAGGTTTCATATTTTATTTTAAAGTTGCACAATCGATTTAACTTGTGAAATAGGGACTAAAAAACACCTAATGATTTGAGAAATGAATTCTTTTACCTGATTGGTCGATTTTAATATAGCTGCGTTCTGGTTGGTTGATACCAAATAAAATGTTTTTTTTAAAGAGTTAAATTAGTAAAAGAGTTTACATACCAAACAGAACCTAACGTTCCGATTGACAGTCAATGTGTATTGTGATTGGTGGTTTAATTTGGTGAAGTATTTTGATTGGTCAAATTAACCTAGGTGTAAGCTTTGGCAGCTAGGCATATCGTTTTGGCTCAAAAAAGCACAAGTGCTGTTATGGGGAATAGACTAGATAGACTTTTCTACGGAATGTTCTGCGGACATATTATCTATATTCTTATATTAGTGTTCGTGACTATATAAATGACAGATAAAAGTACAGGAGTAGGAAAATATTATTATGAAGCGCTTACTATATTCGAAAATAATAACAATGTAGTTGGAAATCGAGATTGAAACTCGAAATTATTCTCGGACACGTCAAATGCACCGTTCGTGTAAATGAACTGAATTTCATTTATATTTGCGTGCAGTGTGAATTAATTTAAATAGTTTTCCATGGTCAATTAATTTCTCATTTAATTTAAATTATCTGCCATGCATTAGCAAATATTTGAACGTTTCAACCGTTCTGTGATAATTATAATTACATCCACGTTCAGAAACTGTACATTTGGATATTAACTTGTTTTTTTTAAAGTTAATAGAATTCCTAACCAACCCTTTTAAATTATATTTTGTGTCTTTAAATTTATGTATATTTTACGGGAGCGCTTCGTTTCACATAATATTTTTTAGTTCAAATGTATTGTAAATCATAAGCATAGTGTTTTTTACTGAAACGTTATTTCAGGATTTTTGATATATCTAGCTGGTAAATGAGTAGGTTAGGTGTAACGCGTGTATATTACCCGCTATACATTAATATATTAAAATAAAATGAACATTTAATATAATGTAAGAGAGACAAGTTTTGTAAAAAATTACTCAAACACCATTTATTATGTCAACATAAATGTTGTAACTTATGACCTGTTTTTGTGGCAAAAATCTACTAATTCGTTGAAACACATTCTAAGTGCGGTACTTGAGACAAGGTCCAAGATAATGTTGTTTTTGCCTACATTTTGCCTTTTTGTTACGAAGAAATGACACAAACGTTTAGTATTTATCACCCATTTGGCGTCTGCATATTTTTTGTACTCAAAGTTGCGTGTGAAAAGAATGTATGGCCGGACTTAACGCTGATTGGTTAATTAGGTTGGCGTCATTTGTGAAAAGAAGGGATGATTTGGGATTTAGGAAACATAGTTGTTTTAGACTAGTTAGTTACCCCCGGGACGCGAAACTGAGATATCGTGAGTTTTAACGTGCGCATACGACTAAACCAAGGTCTCACTTTTGTCAATTATTTTAATCTAGATTCAGTGTTTTGATTTTGTGATTAGTGTATGGACATTTAAGTTTAAAGACAATAGGAGTTGTGGTTAGAATATTCTGTTTTATTGAGATAAGTATTTCGGTTTAGTTACATTAATGCTACTATCTAATTTTGTTGATTTTGTCAAGTAATATTTAATTTTATGTACTTTCAGTATTAGGGGCGAGTGTTCTTTTTTTTTAATATTTGTGTCTTTTAATATTACTTGTAGGGTTAGTATTTTCTCTAACACGTCTTAATAGTTATTAAGGGAAGGTTTTCGTTAGGTATCATTTAATCTCATATAATTAAATATAAAGATAGTAAAAGAGTTAGTACGCGTGAAAGAATTATGTGTAGTGAATAAATTAGATTAGGTAAATATTATATTATTATTATTTTTGCTTGCTTAATTGATTAAAAGCTTCATTATTTCAGGCTTTATAAAATAGAGGGAGAAGCAGTTCTATCTCACTTATTATCTTTAATCTGCTTTACCTTTATTTTATTGAGTGTGTCATAACGCTTTATTAAGTTAAGTCTTGTGTCATTTTTGTGACGAGCTAAGGTAAAATAACAAAAAACTGTTTTTGTGTGGTAAACTAAACATTCATTTATTGTAAACACTCACAGCAGCACACGTGGGGTCAGCCCAGATAGCGGCTTGACAGCCGCGCGACTCTGGTTGTCTAATTCCACTGCAAACGCTAGAAATACATCTTTTGCCGTCGCACTTTATTACCACCATTTAACTTCAAACAACTAGCATTAGCTAACACACTGTTTACGTCACACATCTACACAGGCACTAGGTACTCACTCAAGACCTGGGTCATTTAGGTGTTTATAATCTTTACTAGTGGTTCTGAGGTACAGACGTTACGACCCGGGCTAAGTGCTTAGTGTGAAGTTTGTCAATATTGTATCCTTTGTTATGGGGTCACTCACAGTAATTGTTATACTCATCTCAATGATATTCAGACTATCTTGAACAAACCCGACAACATTCCTTAGTCGTCGTCACAAATCGCGGCTGCGTAATTCGGATTAGGGACGCGTAGAATCATAGTTTTAAGGGGATAGCATGAGCAAGTAGCGTAACTGCATGAGCGTGCTTAAATATTCATACTTTATTGTAGAGTAGTTTTATTAGGGGCGATAGGAATAGTAGGATAGCGAAGCAGGTAGTGTTATTGAGGTCAGACCCCATCCAAAGTAAGGACCGATTTGATTTTAACTTCTTGTTCAATTAATTATTACAAATACTTAAGGAAGTAAATTTGAATCAAGGCTCAAAAAGGTTCTCGCTGTAACCGACCTCGTAATAAGGTAGGGGATTAGGTAGGGAACATTTTATATATTGTAATCTACTAAATACTTTATTTTATAACCATATATATATAATTTTGAACAACACGAACTCCGGTACACGGAGGTTCCACGAGCAGGCAGCCAGGGGATTTCGATACTCCAGTTATATTCCCGAGTGTGCAGGTATCTTAGAAGATCCTTGGTGAGTCGTACCCTTTTAATAACTGCCATTTATTGTTTATTATTTAGTGATTACCGTGATTGTGGTTTACTGTGTTTATTTATGGTTTCTAGCTTGCTTATCAATTGAAATAAGTTTAGGGTTATCCTTTTCACAATATTATTTTACACAACGTAGAGGGTCCTAATTTAGATAGGTATACGTATAACTAGACGATCACATATTTTATTTGGCCAATTAATTAAATTACACGACGTAGGATATTTTATCGATTCTATTTAGCCCGGGGTAGGAGTGATACATAGGTAAGGTTTGTATTATAAAAACCCTGAATTAAAAACCGTTTCAGTCAAAAACACTATTTAACTTGCGATGATTATGACATCTTAGCCTATTTGTGCAAATTGTGATTACTGAATTACCATTAACTTTTTAAAGTTGTTATTCTGTAGCTCTGCCTAGCCCACTCTGGGATTACAGGCGTGAAAGTATGTACTCGAATGTATGACTATGAAGAACAATTCGGAGTACTTATTTGTATGTTAGCCAATATGGATACACCATTAAATAACCTGTATGGACGGCTAATGCAGCGCGCATTAGCCGCCGAATCGTTATAATTCTACCCACTTCCCTTTTGTATTTCTTACCGCAACAAACTACTGTGTATAAAATGAACACCGTCTGCATGCTAGTTGTAGTTTTAAGTATTAACTAAATATAAATGTTATTTAATTATTTATATTTCTCATGTCAGTAAATTTTATAACTTTTTATGAGAATAAAGTTCTTAAACCACAACTACAAATAGATTTTGATAAATTTATATATTATACTATCACCTCGAAAAGTCACTAGATCAAATTTAAGTCGCTCCTTCAGTTCTCTAACTAAATAGAGATCTACAAATACTAAGACGTGACGTGGGCGGTGATAAGGTTACATTTAAGAGCACTGGACAGGAGTATCAGGTTCAGTGACCTTGTTTGCTAACAACTGAGAATAGAGATGCGTGGGCCATGAGTGCCATGACCGTAGAATGAACGGCTATTTTAAGAAGGGTTTTCGATTAAAGGTTTATTCTATGACCTTGATGTCTCTAAGGGCCGTATTAATAAACTCATCTTGGCTGAGATGCCCGTCACAAGATACGTCAAAGTAAACGTCAAGCCATAGAAAACTGTCACTTTGGACGCATCTTCTGACGAGCATTACAGTCGAGATCAGTTTATTAATACGGCCTTAAGACGTAGTAATAGAGGGATTGAGCAATGGGAAAGGGTATTAGACGTTACTTCACTGTTGATAGTGTTGTTTTTCGTCTGAACAGGCTGAGAAACCTTAAATAAATTTTGTGTTTAGCTTAGTTTTATATAGTTAATAATTAAATAGTGTTGGCGACCTTACAAAATTATGAAGAAATTAAAAAGTTGCATTTTGTTGGCTTTGACGACCCGTTTAAAAAGATAATGATAAAAAAAATGATTATTCAGTAAGTAGGCCGCACGGGCACTTTTACACGTCAAAAATCTATCAACAGCAGCGTTTCGAGAGAGACCACTGCTGAGAAGAAACGCCGCAATAAACTTAACAGTTGGTTGTTTTTGAAATATATGATATTTTACAATTATAAAACTTAACCTATCATTATACAATAAAACAATGAATCGCATATAAATCAAAAAATAAATATACTCATGCGTAGTTGAGCAGGAAAATGTTTCAAAATTCGGAATTTTCACAAGAACTAAACTTACTGACGGTGCAAGGCAACCCACATAAAAAGTTTCGATACATTTTCCTACAGAAACCATGTCCCCTAGACAATATGCAATGTTTACATATTTTTTTATGGCTAGGTTTCCCAAGTAGGTAAGTGTTCCCTTTTTATTGGTAAAAAAAAAATAAAAAAAAAATTCAGCTGTTTATTTCAATCATTACAAATTTTTGGTTTGCTTAACTAATATATAATATTTTTGGTAAGTTGCCGTGTGGTTGCCGGGTTAGAATAGTGCCACTCCGTGTCTTCCCGTGGATGTCGTAAGAGGCGACTAGGGAAATAAAGGCTTGTAGTACTGTTAGGCGATGGGCTTGCAACCTGTCACTAATACGCTGGTAAACATCTTAGCCTAATTGTGCAAAATGTGGTTACAGAATTATCGACAAGTTTTTAGAGTTGTAGGTAATTCTGTAGCTCTGCCTACCCCTCTCCGGGAACGAAGGCGTGAGTTTATGTATGTAGGTAAAGAGACAGTAAGTGTTATGAGCCGACTAATTCTGCCAACCTCTAGGGAATAAAAAGGATCTATCCTATAGCAATCATAATGTAATATCCGGCTGGCCTATTTTCTATCGCACTTGCAATCGCAATTGACTTCAAAGTGGAACAATTGTTTTCATTTTGAAAGCAGAATCGCCTTCAGACTGTCAAACTGAAAACGATTGCGATTGCGTTTGGCGATATACTCTCCGGTGATTGCATTTGTTTTAAGAATTCATGAAACCGTAATAACATGTAATGATAATGTTGCGTATTTAATACCCTGTTATAACAAACTTCAAACAAGGGCTCTGTTACCATAATTGTATTGCTTTTAACTCGGTCCCAATAGTAATTACTGTCAAGTAAATAAGAGCTATTATAACAATACGTTAATATATCAAAAACCAATATGTTTTACC
The DNA here is from genome assembly GCA_927399475.2 of Acleris emargana. NCBI lineage: Eukaryota > Metazoa > Arthropoda > Insecta > Lepidoptera > Tortricidae > Acleris > Acleris emargana. The sequence goes on along the minus strand of OV656836.1, from coordinate 27,380,381 downwards.
GAGTAAAACCGAGGCCCGGAACCTTGAATGGGAAGCACAATTTTGCCAGTAACATTTCATTTACTATAATAGGGTACCTACCTATTATTTTAATTGAAATAACATTCAACGAACGTAACATAACGCAGAATATTTATTTCATGGAAAGTCATTACTTGTCGCATGGGTTTGTTTTTTTTGGTAGTCACAAGTTTTACCTAACCTAACATGTAATTGGAATAGTTCATATTTCATTTCGAGGAATAGGGTTTTAAAGCCTATCGGCATTATGAAGTTTTTGAAATATTTGTCTTTTTTGGGTATTTCAACAAAAGTATATTGAGTCAGATACAAAATGGATGAAATTGGTGTCTTAAAATTACTTATTCCATTGAATTAGAATGTAAAAACCGTGAGTTATTTTTTTTGCTCTATCCCAATTAACGATTAAGATAAAGATTAAGATATATTATTTAGTAAGTAGGCCCCACAGGTATTTTTACACATAAAGAATCTACCAGAGCTTCACTAGAGGAGACCACTGCTTAGAAGAAACGCCGCAAGAAACTCAGCACTCAGTCATTTTTAAAATATTTTTAATGTTACAATGGTACTACTTACAATTACTCTAGACTTATATAAATCTATAAATATCAAGCTAAAAGTATATTAAATAACCCGCGTAGTTTCCGAAGGAAAACACACCAAAATCTTACGAGAGAAATAGAGGGAGAAAAGGAAAATAAGGACAAAACCAAAACCTGGTTACTCGTGTGTGTATATAAGACGGTGCATGACGACCACATAACATTGATATGCTTTCCTACTTCAGCGGTGTCCCCTAGCAAGTAAAAGCTTTTGCATTTGAAAAAAATCTGATTGACTAAGTTTCGGGTTTACGTCAAGTATTTTTGGCTATTAGATAGTCCTTCTGAAACCATCATAGCTTCAGCAGAAAATAGCGTTCGATGATATTTAACTCGATGAAATTATGGGTTGCCACTACTAATGCTATATGACGTGCTATAATGCTTGGATCTTACTGCGGAGCAACTAAATAAGCTTGAGCGTATTCAAAATTTGTACATACGGTTCATATTTGGGTTACGCACGTATGACCACGTCTCCATTTTTCGCAATTAGCGCAAGTGGCTCCCAAATCCCAATCCGTGCTCGTAACTTTCATAAGTATTTTAAGTCTCCTCTTCAGCATACTTTTCAACCCTGCAACCCCGTGTTACCTTAAGGAGCGTTTCAATTATTTGAATTCAGTTAGAGTTTCCCAAAACCTTCTTTTGTCAGTCGCCTTTTCTTTCTCTAAGTTTTACTCCAATTCCTTCACAATCCAGGCAATAAGGCTATGAAACGCTTTGCCTACAGAAATAAGGCGTGCTCAGTCTATTTTGATTTTTAAAATCACAGCTAAAGGACTATTATCTATCGCTTCCGTAGTTTTTCTAAGATTTCCTTTACTTTTATTTTTACCATCCTATGACCTCGTGTGTTATCTTTGTTTGGCTGATTTCTAGAATGTATGTATGTATATATTATTAAGTTGTATAATAATATGTATTTAGTGTGTATTTAGTATGTATTTATTAACTCATTTACTTTGTGTATGTGTGTATTTATATGTAGTTTATATACGTGTTAGTACTTTTTACAATTTCCTGCCTGCCATGTATTTTTGTCTTTATTATTTCTCTGGCCAAGGTTGTCTGGAAGAGATCGCTATTTAACGGTAAGAACGCCTGTTGTTTACCTATAGTCTAAATGTACTGTCCCGTGTTTTGTTTTTTTTGTGTTCAATAAAGAGGATTTTGTATTGTATTGTATTGTAATCATATAAAAACTGCAACAAAATTACAAAATCAAAATAAAACCTGATCCGTGTTAAAAAAACACTTTGAATCCCACGAGAACATTTTAAACAAAACGACAATACCCATTGTGGTCGCATTTAAAATGAGTCTGATCCGTTATGAATAAATACTGGATACGAAAATATTATTTTATGCAGCGAGTCGTTTCCGATAAAAATCAATGGTGGCATTGATTTAATATTAAATGTCGGGGGGTTTTCTCTGTTAAAACACATGTTCAAGCTGGTCAAGAGTTGGTAGAGAGCTGGTCGAGCAAAGTAGATTGGTTAATGATGTTACTTACCTAATACTTTGTTCAGAACAGAGACGACGTAAATTCATCATATATGTAACTTGAAAATTTTTATGGTTTTCTGTATCGCAGCTCTGCCAAGGTCATAGATACATATCACTGTCAAATGCCTACTAGCGCACGGGTCAATTAATATTGGACAATTTAATTTAACGTTCAACCAACGAAAAGGAATACGCCGGCTCTCCCGATTGCTTTAAAAATTAATTAGGTTATCAGGAGGGCGGAAATTTAATTGCTGTATAAACAGAGTTAAAAAATTTGATCTGGCGGCCGATAAGTAGGTTTTAATTTACTTTATAAAATACCTTTACCTTACCCGACTGCGTTAAAAGGAGTATTATGTATTTCGATTTTAATATGGTGTCCGCGAAAAAAATATGGAGAGGGAATTAACAAAAAGTTTTTTTTATTATAACAATATGGGTCTCAAATGAAAGCTATAACACTTTGATGCTACCATATATTGATAGGACAATCAAAAAATAAGTAAATGTTAAGTAATACATTATTATTGAAAGAAAGCGAGTTGGGTTTTTAAAAAAAAATTGTGTCATACAATTTTCCGTGGATTATAGAGCTTTTTTTTTACTTTACAGATGTTTTCTTATTGGGGTCGGGTTTTTCGTTTATTTCAATTTGTTGCGTTTGAAAATGCCTGCCGCGTGAAGTCAAAAAGTGACTTATGTTTTTTCTTGACGACGATACAGTATATGTAAACAATACAGGAACACTTCTGATCGACCTTAATATTATCATCCTTAAACTTATATCAAGATTGGATTAACAATTTTATTCTTAAGTTACCTTTCAATTAACTCGAAAACCTTACCTTGTTCGGTCAATCAAAACATTTATTTTCCATCCATTTCTTCCTAAATTCACAATGATTTTCTAGAACCAATTCCAACAACACGGCAAATAACTATTCAAATGTCTACTCACGAAATTAAAATGCAAATCTGAGAAAGATTGGACCAATATTTGATCTGGAATCGGGAAGCTCGATTGGCCCCGAAGGCTCCTGCTCAAGAACACAATCACGGGCTCGATATCGCTCGAGGACTTTTATAATCTGACCTTGGATCTAGACAGAAAATACCAAACGCTGTGATTTGTAGTGAAGATTTGTTAAGGTGTTAGATATTGTCTAAACTTAAACTAAACGCACTTTTACTGTGTTTGACAGAGTTTTTTTTATGCCATGTAGTATGCAGAACACCTGATGGTACTCGTCACGTGAACTCTGAAGGCTATAAATGGGGTGTCCCTTGTTTTGCCGACAAACTTTTCGTCGAATTCCATTTCATCAACATTTAGTTCACAAATTAATTAACATATTTATAATTGGTTTCAATTTTAATAATTTAGTTTTTGTTTATGTCACAATGTTTTTATTTTGTTTTGTATTAATGTAATTGTATTAAGTTCACGAATTATTGTTAGGTGTAATTATAGGGATCTCCTTGAAATATCGACCAACATTTCATCGAATGTGTCATTTCACCGAATTACATTTCATCGAGCACTAATTTCTGCTGTAATTTTTTAGTTTTCAGGTTATCTTAAGCATTCGTTACGTAAGGTAGGTTAGGTTAGACTTGTGACCACAATAAAAATAAAGCTCCTGCACGTGGAAATGCCTGTCGATGACATGACAATTCGGCGAAGTGAATCGTTCTATGAAATGAGTTTCGATATTTCAACGGTAAACCGTAATTACATTTCATGACAAGGTCATTCCAAATTTTATTATTTCATAGAATAAATGTTCAGGGAATATTATTTGGCAAATTATTCATTTTGTATGAATTTTAAATGACAGAACAACAAAACAACGAATTTCATTTGTTAGAAATTTTATTAAAACATTACAAAATAATCAAAATATATGCATATATTTTTATGTTAGTATATTCTTGGATATGGATTTTATTAAACCAATTTCTGTATACTCCACTTGATGATGTAAAATTGTGTCTATTCGAGCATCCTTGTCGAAAAACCTCCTTTTCTTGCTTTTTGGCGGGGAACTCGTAGGTACTATTACCAGAAAAGTAGGTTAGGTTAGAACTGTGACCCTTGTAGGATCAAAATAGACTAAACATAAATCAATCTCTAGTAAGTACTATTTACATACATACATACATACCTTCACGCCGTCATTCCCAGAGTGGGGTAGGCAGAGCTACAGAATTACCAACAAATCTAAAAACTTGTTGATAACTCTGTAACCTCATTTTGCACAATCAGGCTAAGATGTCTAACAGTTGTATATTAGTGACAGCTAGCAAGCCCATCGCCTAACAGTATACTACAAGCCCTTATTCCTTTAGTCGCCTCTCACGACCTCCACGGGAAGACATGCACTATCACTAGAGATCGCTAATCAGCGATAAGACCGCCTGTTGTTTACCTGTATTATTTTTAATTGTGTTCCATCTCTGTTATGTTTTTGTTTGGTGTACAATAAAGTGTTTTGTATTGTATTGTATTGTATGTCACATGACTATTACCTATTAAATAATATTCCTTGTAATAATTTGCATGTTAATAAAAAATACTTGAAACAATAAATCACGAAACGTTTTCCATGAAATAATTCAACTATTCAATGAATCATCCGATAAGTAAAAATGCACGATTTAAAATTACATGTAATGACCATTCCACGAACTGAATGGTCGACGAAATTAAAATACATGAAATGTTGAATTTGAAGTGAAATTCGAGAAAATGAGTGCGACAATTTGATGATAAACCCTATAAATGTTGCCAATTTTGATATTCATATGTCGCAGATAATATTTTCCTACAAATTTAATGTTAATTTGATAACATAGTTGCTGATTTGAGCTGTATTTTACAGTGAACGCCGTGGCGCTAGTGTAGCGCCTCGCGGACAGAGTCGGTGAGTCGTTTCCGGTTGGAATGGGTGGGAAACCCACCTTATAAATATGGGTGCCTCGTAGCACCCAGGGACTTTTTGAATCTGAATTCCAAAGGGCAAACGACACATCGAAACTGTCGGTTCACTGCCATTTTGTATTTAGTACCTAAGTTACTTCAATTGAGTAAATGCTAAAATAAGAAGTGATTCTGCTGCTTTCTTTGTCGCCTGAGTACCCAGCCCTACGACCATGTCAGACCCCTTATCTAAAGATGCAGAGGCCGGTTTTCCGAACACTCAGCCGGTGTCTGCGTCGACACATATTACAATCTTACGATTACAATTTTAAAACTGAAAATGCATTGCCAACCCTGATCAGTTAGACGAAATTTATCGTTGTCTTACCCCCGCACCGGAACACAACAATGCGAACACTACGGTTTGGCGGCAGGTTACAGGATAAGACGGTATTAACAATTCGCGTGCATTACCTATTATTTCCTATGGTAATATTTATCTTAGTCACAAATTTTGAATTTGTATCATTTCCCTTTTACTGCTGAACTACGCATGAATATACTTATTTTTTGTTTTATGTGAGATTCATTGTTTTACATAATGCAATGTTAAGTTTATTATTAATATTATTACCTATATAAGCAATATTTAAAAACCCAGACTGTTGAGTTTCTTGCGGCGTTTCTTCTCAGCAGTGGTCTCTTGCGAATCGAAGCTTTTTTTTCTAGCTCATATTTTTCGATTCGGATATGTTGTACATTTTCCCAATTCTATTAATTGTTATGAACTTGTAGTTGTAGTTTCGGATTATGTTATTTAGGTTAGCAAGCAGGCTCGAAGGGCCAAAGCACCCGGAAATAAAAGCTCAGCAAAAGAGGAATTTGGATAAAATATCGGTCTTAACACATTGCAAATTTTTCGTTTTTTTTTATGATAAAATTGATAAAGTACCGAAAATTTAGTTTTAAGAAACGAATGTGCGCTAACCCCGTGACTGGCCGCGAGACGTCACGTGACCCGACCCCTGCTTTGACTTGAGAATTTTTGGTAAGTTTTTAGCATGAAAATATTATGTATAAGTTTTGAGTCGGCTACTTATAACCGCAACACAAAGAAAATTAAAAAAATACGAAATAATCGGTCTTTTTACGTAAATGACAGACGCATTGTGTCATTTTATAATTTACTTTTATTTTATGCCAATGTATTTCACTATAGTTCCTGGTTAAAAAGGGTATAGCAAAAATATCTGGGGCACTGGCTTACTAAGCTAAACGTAACTCAAAGATGACGACAATATGGAGAGGGAACGAAGGGCGCTTTCAGTGAGGGCTATAGCCCGCAGATTCACTAGTTTATATATAATATATACATACATACATACATACTTTCACGCCTTCATTCCCAGAGTGGGGTAGGCAGAGCTACAGAATTACCAAGAACTCCAAAAACTTGTTGATAACTCTGTAACCACAATTTGCACAATTAGGCTAAGATGTTTAACAGCGCATTAGTGACAGGTTGCAAGCCCATCGCCTAACAGTACTACAAGCCCTTATTCCCTTAGTCGCCTCGTACGACATCCACGGGGAGACATGGAGTGGCACTATTCTACCCCGGCAACCATACGGGGATATATATATATATATAAATATATTATATAAATGTTTTATAATTTACAGTATCTCTCATTCTTCACATCTAATTCCTCGACCAAAGAAACTCATTCGAAGCCCGACCATGCAAGCCTCGCGAACAGCCTCATTACTTAATTAGCGACTTCATTAATAGCGGGCGGAGTCCGCGCCTGAATTACTTATGGGCTCGCTGAATAGAGACTTGTAAATCCTGCGGGTAAGGGTACACAGCTTTATACAGGAGCTCTATTATACCTGGTAAAACCTAATTGCTTTTGACATGGTACTGTCAACTTTATCGTATTTCATCGAAACGCTTTTCAACGCATGTATCATTACGGACAATTTTCATTTCATGGAAAGGCAGTTGTTTTTTGGCAGTCGCAACTCCAACCTGGGGGGTTATTATGGGGTCTATATCGAATGTCATACTATTATTAGTCCTATCGTTGTGTCGCATAACGTCTTTTGTCCTAATAACGTGTGGCATACACTTTGTTTCGCATATTTTTGATTGTCCGAAATTGTTGCTCCTATTATCGTTTGTCCTAAATATTATTTGTCCTATCGTTTGATGTGGCTAAGATTCAACTGTCGAATGATTGATGTGCATAATTATTGTAATATTCCTAACGAACTGCCGAACGAACAATGTTTTATCAAATAAAGCCATCTACAATAAAAAAAAATACTACCTGATGGCAATAGCCAATAATATTACTTTGATGTAATCCTATTAATAGTACTAATAATAAAAAAAAACTAATTATATATAAAAAAAGGTTTTATTTACAAACCTAACCTTGTCAAACTTGTTGGTTCTGGCGATTCGCTCGCTCGTTAGGGTCACAGTTCTACCTAACACTCCTCCTCACTTCGCTTGTCGTCGTACCTAACCTAACCGAAATCTGACCTGTCTAAAGGTAGAATACGTAACGATTCTGACTTCACGCCTACCATAGTTTAGTTTAGGTGCTGTAATTGTAGCCAGTTTAATAATAGGCAAAATAATTATTAGGACAATTCATGTTAGGAATATTATGCTTTAGGTAATTAGACTTTAGAGTTATCAATTTTAGGACAAACTTGCTTTAGGACGTTAAATGAGTATGCGCAAAAATTATTAGGACAAACGAGTAGTATGCCATTCAACTTTTTAGGACAAAGAACGTTATGCGATACGACAGGCGCCCTTTATTATGACATAGCTATGCAGTTCAGTTTACGCTGAGAGAAAGGGACAGAGCTATAGCAGTTATAAAGTTCTGTCCCTATCTCTCAGCGTAAAATGAACTAATGCAGTTCTACATCTACATCATAATAACCCCGTTATCAACGTTTATGAGATTTTAAAAACATCACGGTTTCAGTAGAATTTACCGTTCGATGAATACCGGTCGTGTTTTTATGTTTTTTACACTTGCTGACTCGATGCACTACCTTTCAGTTTTCTCAATCTCTCAAGGGTTAGCTGACATAGATCCCTTAAATGAATAAGTTCGTCTTTGTACGTTATTTTTTATCTATATTGTATGGTTTTTGTTTTTTGTTTTGTACAATTAAGTGTTTACATACATACATACGATAGTTTTTTTTTTCGATTACCTACTATGTCGATTACTATGATTAGCATTTTACCTAAAAGTAACTTTCTAAAGTAATTCTCGGAAATTTCTAGGAATATTCTTACATTTTGTATGGAAAGAGAACATTCTAAATGCTCTCAGATGTTTCCAATAATATTCTCAATAATATCTTGAGAAGATTTCTTAATTTCTGAGTATGTTCTGCAACTCGCACATTGCTATGATACAATAACGTTACTTACTGGGTAGAATCCTTTAGTAAAAGTCAAATGAACTAACATTGAGTAAACCTGAGTAATTTCTTCATTAGCAAGTCTGTTAACTGCGAGAACATCGTGAATTATAAAATAGGTTCTTCGTGCCGGTGAAACAGCTTGTGTTGAGTACTTTAGAGGTTGCCTTCGTCAGTGCTTTGTATATTTTACTGTAGTTCATGTCAAAAAACACATTTAGAATAATTAATAACTACATCTCAATGGCAACACACACTTCCACTGCTGTGTGTTGCCAGTGATGACCTACGGATCCGAGACGTGGGTGCTAACAATTGTCCTCATAAGAAAGCTCAAGGTCACTCAGAGGGTTATGGAGAGGGCTATGCTCGGGGTTTATCTGCATGATAGAATCAGAAATGATGATATCCGCAGGAGAACTAAGGTTACCGACATAGCCCGAAGAATAGCTAAACTGAAGTGGCAGTAGGCGGGGCACATCGCACGCAAGACTGATGTCTAATGGGGTCAGAAGGTTCTTGACTGGCGTCCGCGGACCGGGACACGAGCTGTGGGTAGGCCTCCAACAAGATGGAGTGACGACCTTGTAAGGATCGCGGGAAAGCGATGGATGCGAAAAACACAAGACCGGTCTGAGTGGAGAGCCTTGGGGGAGGCCTATGTCCAGCAGTGGACGTTTTTCGGCTGACATGATGATGACATGTCATCTCAATGTAAAAAGATTGAGTGCAGAACAGATGGCCGATGAAGTCAAAAAGTACCCGGAAACACAGCGTTTGTACTCCTCGACCAGGGGGCTTATTATGACGTAGCTATGCAGGTCAGTTTACGCTGAGAGCAAAGGACAGAGCTACATATCTGCTATAGCTCTGTCCTTTACGCTCGCCGTAAAGGGAACTGCATAGCTATGTCATAATAACCCCCCAGATGGATCAACGACATGGCTGAGATTGCGGAAAACCAATGGGCCCAGAACAATTCCTTGCGGTAAACCTTGCGGTAAATGATGATGATGACATGTAACCAGCGTAGAAGTCATTTATTGCTATTCTATTGAGGACTGACCATTTTTCCGGAGAAACAGGCGCCTACTTGTGGGAAGACCTTGTGCAGGGTCCGTCCGGGTTGGTATGTAACCACCATCTTATCCATTAACCTACCGCTAAGCAGCAGTGTTTGCATTGTTATGTTCCGGTTTGGGGATAAGACAGCCGGTGAAATGACTAGCATAGAGGCATTCCATCTTAGTCCTCAGGGTTGGCAACGCATTTGCAGTCTTAGGATTGCGGTCTTGTGAATGCGAATGTCTATAGGTCACAGTTTCCACTTACCATCAGGTGGCATGTGTGCTCGTTTGCCTTCCTATGCCATAAAAAAAAACTTCATATTGATCACATGAGGAGTAGAACCGTGAAAACTTAACAAGTATACAAACGCACTTCCAACTATGGTTCCAAAGGTAGACCAGCGCTGGTTTTAAAGCCAGCATAACGATAAGTTGGAACCATTTCGTGACAACTGGTATTTTGTTTATATGAGAATTTTGTTGAGTTTTGAGCCTATTTGTGCAAAATGTGGTTACAGAATTATCAACAAGTTTTTAAAGTTGTAGGTAATTCTGTATCTCTGCCTACCCCACTTTGGGAATGAAGGCGTGAGTTTATGTATGTGTATGTATGTTGTTGAGTTTTGTTTATCTGTTCGTCACGAATAAATGTTTTTTCTTTCTTTCATAAAATAATAATAGCGGCTGTCATATTTAGCACATGAATAAAGTCTAATATAAAATCGTGTTCTTCAGAGAGTCTCATTATCCTGACAATATCCCAATACAAAAAATCACAAACAGTATTTGATATCAACATCGACATCAGCTCTTTATCTTAAACGAGCATTTATCACCGGCGCGGCAACAACAGGAAAAATGGCGGCCATCAAATTCTCCGTTCCTCAATATTTTCCATTTCCTGCGTCACGTCGGAAGTTTGACAAAAATCTTATCACAAAAGGTAATTTCTGAAGATCTGAGGACACAACAAGGTTTTATGAATTAGGACTGACAGGGGGAGGGTGGTGGGGGAAACGCTGAAGAACTTGAGTTCAATACAATGCTATAGTAAGGAGATTACTTACTTTAATTTTTAAGAGGGAAATGGACCCGATGCATATCGCTTAAATACCCTAAAACGAACTGAAACTAAATTGTGTAATTTAAAGACAGTTTATACGGCAGATTTAATCAGTGCTATACCAGAATGTCAAGCTAACAATGTACAGTCAACAGCATAAATAAGTGATCATTTCTGTACCTTGTCACTTTCAATCGTTTCACAATTTTGTACAACATTTCAAACAACGTTAAAGTGACAAGGTACATAAATGATCACTTATTTATGCTGTTGACTGTACATATAAGACTGCCTAAAATAAGAAGCGTCAGATTCAAATTAGCGCTGTCACGGCGCTGTCATTTGCTTATGACAGCTGCTCATAGAATAGCAAAGTGTTTTAGCGAAACCTAAATAAAATTAGGAAGTTTAGAGGCCACTGTAGAATTGAGTCCAATGATTTATTTAAAAAAAACCCTCGAGTAAGTAACGTACACGCATCCTATCCTATCGTGTAGTCAAGGTGAAATAAACGTTATAATAAAGAATAAAAAAGTAAGTTTATTTAAGAAGGTTGTATCCTCCCATACCACCGGGAAACAAGATTAAAAAACATTTGTAAATGAATTTATAATGTAAATTGTTAGTTTCCAATATGGCGTTTGTACTGTTGTCCCTGTTTAAATCAACCGTACTAAAATACGCAAACCTAACCGCAGAATAGATTGGTGGAGCTCCCTCGCCACTAGCTACCGTGTGGCCGCACATTGACGCGCAGCTGCCAGAATAACTGATTGATTGCTTATCACTCACAAATAACGTCCAATAAGTTAAAATAATTTCTAAATAGAAACTAAACTGTGTGATGTATTTTACTGGTACACATCATCATCATCATATCAGCAAAAAGACGTCCAGTGCTGGACATAGGCCTCCCCCAAGGCTCTCCACTCAGACTGGTCTTTTGCTTTTCGCATCCACCGCGTTCCCGCGATTTTCATAAGGTCGTCACTACATCTTGTTGGAGGCCTACCTACAACTCGTCTCCCTGTCCGCAGACGCCACTCAAGAACCTTTCGACCCCATCGGCCATCAGTCATGCGAGCAATGGCGATTTACTGGTACTGAATTCTAAAAATGATGCAATCCAAAATAACCGATTTTCGCGTTAAACTGACGACTGTGAAAATAGTATTTTATTTATTTATTTTATGACATAGGAAGCAATTGAGCACACACACAAAAACGCAAATGCACTGCCAACCCTAAGGACTAAGATGGAATGCCTCTATGCTAGTCATTTCACCGGCTATCTTATCCCCAAACTGGAACACAACAATGCGAACACTGCTGTTTGGCGGTAGATTAATAGATAAGATGGTTGTACCAACCCGGATGGACCCTGCACAAGGTCTTCCCACAAGTAAAATACTTACACACAAGTATTACACTTTGTACTTATGAAAATAAAAAACAAAATGTTGTTTTTACACTTTATAAAATGATAATAACAACAAATTACAGCAGTGTTCGCATAGTGTTCTGATAAGGGAATAAGACAGTTTTGTCTGACTAGTATAGAGGCGTTTCATCTAAGCCCTTAGAGTTAGCAACGCATTTTTAGGCTTCAGATTGTAGCCATGAGATTATACGTAAATGCCAATGGGTGCCTTCAAAAAAACAGCAGGAGAAATGCTATTTCTCCAATTGGCCGGCAACGCACCGACAACGCTTCTTGAGTTACTGGTTTTTATGGACGGTGGTGATTACTTCCCATCAGATAACCCACATAGTCGTTTGCCTCCCTCTCTTATAAAAAAAAATGCGTATCAGATTCGTAGCCTGTGTACTCCATTGGCTTCTCAATGCCATATAAAATATATTTTCAAAAGCCTTTAAACTGATTTAAACAATATGGGTTATGTGTGGGTTTTAATAAACTTAAATGCCGTGACTCGTTATCGTCTGCAAAAAGTGAATTCATCTTTTATGGGAAATTGTGTGCGTTTTTATAGCAAAATTTCTAAAAATGTATAATGTTTGTCATTGAATAAATGTAGGTCGTTCATAAAAAAACATTTAGTTCGCAAAGCCTACACGATTAACGATTTTATAAATGTCAAAACCGCCTTTAAGTGTTTTTTTTTAATTATCTCTCTGTGTACTGACAAACTTTGATTTTGAATTTGTTTTATATTATAATCCTTAAGATAAAGCTTTTGCATGCCGATTACGGTTAGATATTTGTTACACCAAATGCTTTATATTAAGACCTACCATACCATATCTAGAGCAAATAAATAAATTTCATTTCAAATAAAATAAATTTCATTTCATTTCATTTAATTTCCTGTATTTTTTTTTCCTACTACAAAGTTTTTTTTTTACTAAGTGAAAACAGCATTTATGATTGTAAGTAAACGAACAATGATATTTCACATTCAAAAAGTGTTATTTACGAAAAAAAATACTCGGACTTCAACTTTAATAAACTATCCAAAGGTGACTAAAAACCAAAATCACTCAAAGCAATGACTGCCTTTACCAAAAGTGCCACAGGATGTCGAACTCATTGAAACCATTAAAAGTAGCGTGATAAATTAAATATTGATTTCGAAGCACCTGCACTCAACTGGGCCTCCATTTTAAGTCTTCAATCAACCCCGTCGCCTTTTCTTTGTCATTTTTAGGGTTCCGTAACAAATGGAACCCTATTACTTCTCCATTATTCGTCCGTTTGTTTTATCTTTATATAACTTTATTTTTTAAACCGCATTAAAGAAAGCTTGTTTTTTTTTGTTGATAATTAATGTTGGTGGTCTAACTCGTGATTTTGTAACAATTCGAAAAGAAAATGGACCCCCACACAAAAAACTATTTTCTTTAGCGTTTTTTTTGTTTTTGGTCTGTCGTCAAAACGTTAATATTATATACAAGCGTCAAATTTTGTGTTATAATACTATCGTATTAAACCCTATGGAAACGGAAAATAATAAAATCCGATCAAATGTGACGGATGGTTTTAATTTGGTAAATACATGACATACAAGTAAAAATATAATTATATTTTCCTCCGGCATAAAACCCACGGTGCGTCAGTTTTAATCGCATTTAGCCGGTTTTTTAAGTCCCCAATCAACCCGGTCTCCTCTTGCTTGTCATTTTTTCAATCGGGAATATCGCCGCCGGTAATTGGACCCCAATCAGCCGCCGGTCACGGCGGTTCCCGGTGTCGCCTTCCACTCACTGCTATTTATACTAACCTGGTACAATCATTAACAATTTGGCAACAATTTTGATGGAATTTCAAGGAAAATTTTGTGGAAAAATATAGAACGTAGGAGCTGTCATCATTTTTAATACAAAATTAAGTAACGTTATCAGGATGAGTGGAATCAAGCAGCTGTAAAAAATATCAAGACAGTGTAAGTGAATGTATTAGTACTGTTATGAATGAATGAATGAATACCTTTAATTGTCAAAAGTGGATGTTCAACATGGTCTTCAGTTATAACATAGGCACTCCACAATTTGCCAATAGACAGGCGTACAAATTTAAATCATATAAATTACATTATCTAGATAATTTTACAATAAACTTCACAAAAAACACGTTTAAGTTAACTAATTTAGGAATTCATTAATGGTATACAATTTAATGATTTCTCCGTTAGCCAGGCCATCGTCATTGCTTAAATATTATTAATTTGTACAATGTTATATGGTACACATTGCGTAGGTGTTTTTCTTTGATTTTGAAAATTTATTGTTTTTTTTTTAATATTATGAAGTCTAAGTCAAGGCATTTAGTTCATGTATGTCTGTGTAGCAATGAAATAAAACCACACGTGTACGACATAATAAGTTAAAAAGATGCTCTCAAAATATAATATACTGACAGATGTAACTGGCCCTTAAACTATATTTGCGTTATTTGTGTAAAATGAATGCTTTCTGAATTACTGATATTAAATTTCTGAGCCATAATATTATTATGCTCTCAATTAGCAACACAAATTAGGCTTCGTTGGGGTAAAAACAAATACTTTACGAATATATTTTGTTTGATGCTTTATTATCTTGGATGTAAAGTATGGGTACACTAATAGTAAACTAGGTCAAGAATCACCTCAGTTAATATAAAAGTATGCAAATTATTTACATTTCCTTAGAAAATTTTAGTAAAATGCTTGATGACGCCTAACATACCAACTGGAACGGCGGCAACCTAACCCTGGATATCTTTTTCAAAACAAAAAAAAATACACGTCGTCAACGTAAACAGTAATTTGTACCCAACGCACAATCCAGACTTGCAAGACAAAATCTTAATAACTCAAAGCCGGGGTCTCACAAGGCACGCATCTCGGTCCTACACAAAAGCATTGTTGTAATTACGAGACGCAACGTACGCAGCGTTTGTTTGAAGGCGTTCATTGTCGTCGACGGTATACGGCACAATGTAAGAGCAATCTTAGGGAGCTTAGGTAAGCTTTTTGAGTTGGGTATTGTTAAGTTGAACTGGCCTTTTCATAAAAACTAGTTGAGTTTGGGTTTTTTTCACAATCATGATCGACCAGAGAGAAAAATTCTAAAGATTTTTTCATTTACTTTCGTCCTACTAGTATATTCAATACAGCTTCTGTGACTTTGTTAGCGTATTTGTTTTTATCACTATTTTGTTGTAAAATAAAGGCTTGTAGTACTGTTAGGCGATGGGCTTGCAACCTGTCACTAATACGCTGGTAAACATCTTAGCCTAATTGTGCAAAGTATGGTTACAGAATTATCAACAAGTTTTAAAAGTGGTTGGTAATTCCTTAGCTCTGCCTACCCCACTTTGGGAATGAAGGCGTGAATTTATGTATGTATGTAATGTTGGAAAATTGTACACTGTTTCCAATTGATGAACCAAAAAGGTTGAGACTTTGAATGGCCGCCTTACATATATGTTGTTATAAACCCTAAAAAACGAGAAAAAAAGAAAAGGAGTATTATATAATAAGCAACATAGAAACTACGTAAAGACTTGATAAAGGTAACCTTCAATCACTTTCTACGTCCTCAAGGTATAAAATAACATTAAATGTAATTAATTAATTAACAAGTTTTTAGAGTTGTTGGTAGTTCTGTAGCTCTGCCTACCCCACTCTGGGAATGAAGGCGTGAGTTTATGTATGTATGTATGTAATAAACTTAAAGTACAACTAGTATATCTACGTACGTATTCACGTGTACATTAGAAGTGTATGTAATAATAGTCATTAAGCGCTTTACTGACATTATCAGAGTGAACATTTTCGTTTCCCAATCTCGACATCGAGATAAATAGAAAGCCTTTCGCTCCGATTCCGATGACAATCGTGACATAGTCATTACTCCTAAACACTCCGCCTGGCTATTACCCCCCTCGAGAAGCCACAGGGGGAAAAACAGCCTCATCATTTGAGTGGAGCTTGACTAAGTACGTATTCTTTGTGTAATAAACACAGTTTTGTAGGATTATTTTGGTTTTAGGCTATTTGTACGGCCAAAATTACATTTTTATTATTTATTTACATTATTTAAGTAGCATGCGATGTGTGATTCTATTCACTTAAACGTGTTAGTTTATTTGAAGCATAATTACCAGTTATATCTCAAAACTAAAATTCCCCTAGCCCTACGATTTGGCACGGATATGACCTGGGGCCTATTGCATATAAAAATAATAGCTTATATTATAAGCGGAACTCTCTTTCCATTAGTATGTATTAAAACCGGGCAAGAGCATGTCTGACCATGCTCAGTGTAGGGCTTCGAAGCCGTTACTTCACAAAACCTATCTTAAAAAGCAATAAGTATGTACTAATTCTCTATTTAAAGTTATTTAGTACTGTCTAAGTGGATTCACACGACACATGACACAAGTTACACGCTTTTATGAAACCGATCCCAGATGTTAAGTAGAATCTAAGATCCAATTACATACATACGTATGGAATGTCCCTATGCTTCTAATTTCATCGGTCGCGGTCGTCTGGTTAGGGGAAACCTGATGCCAGAGGACAAATAACACAAACAACTATACAATTAATAATAAAGATGTTAGTACTTAAGTCTACTTGTCTAACTCTTAAACTAATTTTGAGCGCCAGGAGGGTTCCGTAAAATGTGCCTACTTTGCTCCCCCATGGGTAACTTTGCTCCATAGTGACTTTTTTGTATGTTACTTATAAGACAAAGCCGATGACAAATTTACTAAAAATAATTGATGTATACATCCAGCTGCGCAGTGAATGAAACCACTAGAATGAATTACAATACAGAATCACTACATAGTATAAAACAAAGTCGCTTGCGCTGTCTGTCCCTATGTATGCTTAAATCTTTAAAACTACGCAACGGATTTTGATGCGGTTTTTTTAAATAGATAGAGTGATTCTTAAGGAAGGTTTATATGTATAATAAATTCCACGCGGGCGAAGCCGCGGGCGGGTCGCTAGTACCTCAATATAATGATGGAGCAAGATTACCCATGGGGGAGCAAAGTAGGCACATTTTACGGTTTAAATCTTTACGGATCCCTGCCAATCCCAAGTGCCACCGGCTAGCAGCCACTCGCTTGTTTTTTAGGGTTCCGTACCCAAACTGTACCCAAACCGGAATGATGGCCGATGGGGTCAGAAGGTTCTTGAGTGGCGTCCGGGACACGAGCTGTGGGTAGGCCTCCAAAAAGATGGAGTGATGACCTTGTAAGGATCGCGGGAAAGCGGTGGATGCGAAAAGCACAAGACCGGTCTGAGTGGAGAGCCTTGGGGGAGGCCTATGTCCAGCATTGGACGTCTTTCGGCTGACATGATGATGATGACCCAAACCGTAAAAACTGTCGGTCTGTCCGTATGTCTGTCATCAGGCTGTATCAGAAGTTGAAATTTTCATAGGAGATGTATTTCTATTGCCGCTATAACAACAAATACTAAAAACAGAATAAAATAAATATTTAAGAAGGGCTACCATACAACAAACGATATTTTTTTAAAGATAATGGAACGGAACCATTCATGCGTATTCAAAGGCTAGAATAAAAAACCCTATCGTGACTTCTATAAGGTTTCCCTATACCGAAACACAACATGAACACTTCTGCTTGGCGGTAGATTAAAGGATGAGATAATAAATTTTATTCTTAAAAAAATCGACGTGCCAATTAACATGTGTGCCATATAACTGAATCCTACTATCCTACCAGAAGCTAGTATGGGAATAACTCCTAAAAGTTTTTCATTCGAAAAGTTTATACTGACGACCGGAAACTATAACCATAACCACCTCGCCCATACTAGATCGTCAGACGACTTTATGGGAAGCCAAACTGGTGTAATGGTTTCAGATATTATGACCAAAGTGAATTAGGTTCATTTTAAAGATAAAGATAAATTATAAAAAATGTTTATTCAGTAAGTAGGTCGCACGGGCACTTTTACACGTCAAATATTTTATATTTCTGTTCAAGTAATCATCCACGTTTTAGATAAAACGCGTTCTTTGATTTCCTAACCATATTAAATTTCTACATTGTAGTCTAGCTTGATTTTTAACCCCCGACGTAAAAAGAGGGGTGTTATAAGTTCTAGCGTTGTGTGTGTATGTGTGTATACGTGTCTGTTTGTGGCACTATAGCTCTTAAACTGGTGAACTAATTTAGATGCGATGTTTTTTTGTTGAAAGCAGATTTTCTAGCGTTTCAGAGATATCAGCTCTTAAAGACTATTATATCAGGGGTTTTATTTATCTGATAGTTTATATCCTGCCGGCTTTTTCCACAAATATCAGTATTTGTTCCTGATTTCTATTTACATTTGATTCCTCTGTTGCCTCCAATCTGTATTCACTTTCGTTTCGCGTCGAAACTTTTACGAGTCAGCGATTTTGCTGACGAGCCTCCAATATTGTCACCCCCTCCCCCCATATTACAGAATCATCGGGCTAAACATCAACCGGCTTATTTCTTTTATTCCCATATCTCGAAATGCTTCGCAAGTTGGAAACACCTCGAGAAATGAAAATGGCGCCTGAAAGCTTCGGAGCTCTGAAAGGCATTTTCGTTTTTTTGGTGTTAGTATAATTTTGTTTTAACTTTTGCATTAATGTTGGAGCCAGTTCGTGTCAGCCGGGATATGACTTTTTTGGAGAAGAAATTATAAAAAACGTATTTTGTATTATATTCAAATACAGTCCGTGTTTGGTAACTTTATGGTTAGGTGCTTTGCTTTAATGGAAATTAAACCAATCACAACATCAATATTTTATCCGAGATTGTCTTTCTATACCTATGTTGCGGGAAAGCTGTGGATTCGAAAAGCACAAGACTGGTCTGAGTGGAGAGCCTTGGGGGAGCTATGTCCAGCAGTGGACGTCTTTCGGCTGACATGATGATGATGATGATGATGATGTTGCTTTTTGTATTTAATGTTGAGACACCGTTCTCTTGGGGCACTGACGTCGCTTTTGTGTATGGATTGAATTTTATCACCAACTTTAATTTCGATAGTATAGTACTTAGAGTTCAATGCCATTTCACTGACAATGTGTCAAAGACTACTAAAAAAGAATGGAATAGTGGCAGAGTATGTTATATGGTTAGATAAAATTAAACATTAGATTCGATTATTTTTAACGTTCCCACAGACAAACAGACGCCTCTGAGGCCCTAGCCAAATTCAAATTCAAATTCAAATATTTTATTATATGGTTACGAGTTCATCAGAGGATCTTATAAATAATAACAGTTCTCCATATCCTACCATAGGGCCCTGCCAAGATGCTCTACGCTAACTAGCGTTTCTATTCCTTTCGTTTTTAAACCAATCGCGTCACTGGTAGATGATGTGATACGAAAAGTCACGTGATCTACGAGTGACGCGATTGGTTAAAAAACGAAACGAAAAGAAACGCTATTTGACTGAAATTCCTTTCGGAAGTTAGGTCTATAAATAAATAAATAAATAATAAATATCAGGGGACAATGTCACACCAATTGACCTAGTCCCAATTTAAGCTATAGGCTTGTATTATGGGTACTAGACAACGATATAAATACTTATATAGAGAAATATATGCTTAAATACATAGTAAACATCCATGACTCAGGAACAAATATTCGCGCTCGTCACACAAATATCTGCCCTTACCGGGATTTGCACCCAGGACCGCTAGCTTCGTAGGCAAGGTCACTACCAACTAGGCCAGCTTGTCGTCTATGTGATGTTGTTCTCTATACCAACTCTTTTATTATTTAAGTACAGTCACTAGCAATATTATATCATCGCTGGTTGGACAACACAGTTTAAACACAAACAATGGTTAAAACCGCAACCCATATAAGCAACGGTATCCCTATCGACAGACACATCCATTAGTGCGGTCACAGCGGAAAATAAATTAACCACCGGTTATCCGGATGCCGTCCGGCAGATGATGGATGTTTCGGCATCCACGCGGACTCTACCCGGGTGAAAGAAGGTTTTTATGGAATTTCACGAAATTGTGCGGAAAAATGAGAGTGAATTATGATTATTCAGGGGGTTTAATAACATGTGCTCGTTTGGCTTAGGGGGGGGATGAGTCCGATAAATTGCGAGGTAGGCTAGCAATGAGAATTATAAAGCATACGTTTACAACTGGACATTGAAATAAAAATTTTGAACCACGCATTTATTCACATATTGTCATCATACGTCAGTTATATAGTTAAATGTCAGTCGGAAGCAGAATTGCCAATGTAACAAAAATGGTCAGGAGAAATATCTTAGTATTTTCTTATAAAAAAATGTGAAAGTTGGTTTTAAAGCCTTCATTTTGTAAACTTGAACAAGTTAATTTACCATTAAATTGTATTTAAACTCACTTTAAATTACTAATATGCTGGTAGACATGTTAGCCTATTTGTGCAAATTGTGGTTACTGAATTATCAACAAATTTTTAAGTTTTAATTCTGTAGCTCTGCCTAGTCCACTCTGGGATTACAGGCGTGAAGGTATGTAGGTATGTATGTTTAAATTACTAAATTGAACTAAATTTTGGTTGATTTATCATAACCTGATTAACAATGCAATATTTTGGTATCGTCAAGCTGGTCTTATACTGGGACCAAAGCCTCTGACCTGCTAAGGCACAATTTTTGTATAACCAGTAATTAAAATAGTACCTATTTAAATATATAATTTCATTTCATTAAGCTGTTAGGAAATTATCTTATGAACAGTTTGGGTCTTGGCAGCTACACAACCTAACAATCTCACAAAACACCAATGTCAGTCACGCAGGGCCCCTATTATTGGTGGTTAAAACCTTATTGACTTTGATCTGTAATGGTATTATTTTTATCGCCATTACTATCAAGTAAATAAGAGCTATCAAAACGTTTACAATATGGTTACAGATCAAAGACGATATGGTTTTTGAGTGCGCTTCAATCAGTAGTTACTGTACCTACTTTTTGTATAATTCCATTTAACTAACCACGAAAAGCATAAGGAACGTTTAGCATAAAAACCAATTGTATAATTTTATCTGGCATACGGTCGAATAACAACACTCATTTATTATAACTATAATTTTCTGATTATTATGCATTTCAAATCAATCTCTTCTAACTAGGTTAGGTTAGGTTAGAACTGTGATCACAATAACAGTAATGAAAGCCGTTAGCAATATTTATTTTTTCATTTATAAACATTAATATCATGACTATTATATCGATGGTTTATTATACATATCGAAATTATGCGATTCGTGTTATGTAAAATGATCATTACTTAGACAATTTGTTTTTATGCTAAACATTACACACCATTTATTTACCATCGCGCGAACTTTATTAATGGTTTGCCATTTACACCATAAAGCATTAGGACATTATAGTAATATATACCATAAAATGCCGTATCGTTATTTAATTATTTCCTTCTCCACGAGGCGCTATGTCAACGTCGTCGAGAACGGCACTCTTGTGTGCTATTCGGTGAATAAATAATTTGATGGTGATTGTTTCGGGAGACTGCCTGAGAGGGCGTTATTTCCTTATACGGTTAAAGTTTAACTGTAAATTGATGCAATTCGAGAAAAGCAAAACCCGAATTTATGTGGTTTGGTTTTTTTTCAAATAAAATAGTTTGTAAAAATTTATAGAAAAGTCAAATTAAAATTAAAATCACGACCATTAATCGGTTATCGCTTTAAGCTTTTCTTTTTCCATAACTAATGTGATGGAGTTTGATAGTCTTTTTTTTTAATCCTAGTGTCTCTGCGCAGCTAAATCCTATCGTTCAGCTTCATCGTGGAAAAAAATATACATACATTCAAATACACATTATTTTTTGCTTATCTAAATACATATTACTTTCAGCTTAAATTGGTACAGCGAGTCAAAATAATATAAATAAAATTGAGGTTGCCAGAAATGAAAATAAAAATATGAATCAATAATAGAGAAAACAACACAAAAAATTCAATCAACATCATTACAACGAATATTGTTAGTATTATAAAACAAAAGGTACAGTCCGGTTGAAATAACACCAACTACTCAATGAACATAACTACCGTACCCTTACCCTTACCCTGAGTTACAATTACCGTATTCGCTAGCGAGTCGAATGCTCTGTCCCTCGCACTCTATAGGGTGACTCTAAATACTGTGAGGGACAGAGCATTCGACTCGCTAGCGAGTACGGTAATCAAAGATCCATGGGTTTCCGAGGAAGTTTTCGTTATGCAGCATCGAAAATCTGATTTTTAACCCCCCCCTACGTACTAATATGTCGCTACAAACATTCAAAATTAGCTTCCGATAAGTTTTATTAAATAAACAACAAAGTGAATGATAATAGAAACCCTCACCCGCAGAATGCTCTGCTGCACGATTGGACCAACCATATTATTGATAGATTATAATTATAGTTACGTCTAGGTAATTGTATTTTGTATTAGTTCGCTCTTTATTTGATAAAGATAGTTACAGCGTAGTGTAATGTTCCCTTGTAACCTGCTGAAACGTAGCCGAGAGCTAGGTGCAGGCTGAAAACCAGCGCTGTGCAGCTGACCCAGCTCGCAGCATATGCTGAGACCTGAGCCTGTTGTCACAAAAAACCGTACTACCGTAAAGTGTTCACATTTAAACTGTGTTAATGTTTTCTTTTTTGTGACAGTAAATAATATAATAATAATAAATATCAGGGGACAATGTCACACCAATTGACAACATTTCAAAAAAAAAAGCGTTATTTATTTTTCGCGTTTATAATAGCTGGTTAAAAATTAGACTACCCGTATTTCTCAGTTTTTATTTATTTAACTTAAATTCGTCGTTAATAATTTATTAAAGAAATAGTCATTAAAAAGACCGTATATCCAAAGTTAGGAATACTGATGTCGTGATCTTAGCATGACATAAAATAAAAAAAGTTACTTTAAATAGATACAGAACTGACTGTCATGTTATGTCACTCACTTGTCAATCATTCGCTGCCGTTCGTTCATAAATTTGTTATTTTGCGTAATTTAATTAATTACATAATTTGTAGACGCCATTAAAATAAATAAACTATTTTGAATTTACTGCTTTGCATCTGCTTTGAGTTTCATTCGTCAGACAGATAAAAAATGAACATGACAGTTGTATATATTTTTTTTAAATAAATGGACTAAGGGCACAATAAGTGTATTCCTAACATTCACAATCCAACTTTTTTTACTGTTTTTCCTAAATATAAAAAAAACTACTGCATAAAAAATCCAAAGATATTTTTACTGTAATCAGCAATGTAAAATCTAGAAACGGTATTTTATTTTACTACCTTAGCACATAATGAGTTGTTGTCAATTGACCTAGTCCCAATTTAAGCTTTAGGCTTGTATTATGGGTACTAGGCAACGATATAAATTACTTATATAGAGAAATAAATACTTAAATACATAGTAAAAATCCATGACTCAGGAACAAATATTCGCGCTCATCACACAAATATCTGCCCTTACCGGGATTTGAACCTAGGACCGCTTGCTTCGTAGGCAGGGTCACTAATAACTAGGCCAGCGCGTCGTCCAATAAATCATTTTTATTTATTTTATTATATTTATTCATTTAATTGTAACTCATAGTAAGGGTACAGTTCAACCGTCAAGCGTTATTTAACCCAATGCGAATGGAAACAGGAGGCCAATACACGAGTTTAATGAGCCGCGTATAGCTGACTGCGGTCGAAACTTTATAACTGACACAATATAATGTAGTTTCAAATAAAACGTTATAAATTTTTGGAAATAATACAACAATTTGCAACCTTGGATTGCATTATGTCCATGAGATTATGAGGCTATCATCGGATGTTATATTTCAATTTGGTTAAGACCATGTTGCTTTTATACCGTAATCATATTATTATCGTTATGGTTACTTTAATGGTCAGGTAAATAAGAGCTAAAATAATGCCAACAATATGTTTTCGATATCAAAACTAGATAGGCTTAAACAAAGTGAAATAATGGTGATCAATTCTCATTTCAATTCCATAAAATAAACACACTTGCTTTGATGCTAATGATGACAAATCAGTTTTGCATGTCAAAATTATCAATCCATACATGTAAAACCGTGAGTGATTCCATAAATCGCTGAGCCTAGGGACGAATTTTAAAGGAAAGGTTCAAGTAGGACTTAGGGGTGCATTAAACAATAACTTACTATAAAAGTGCTGCTTGCCTTCTCTTTGCAGTAATAAAAACTTATTTTACAAACAACACCATTATGATACAAACCATTACTTGATAACAAAGGAAAAATAGTATATTTTGGAGTAAAATTGTGTACATCAAGGAAACTTCATTTATAACTTTATCTTGCCACTAAAAATGGGGATCTGCTGAGTTCTACCAGAATTTACGCTTCCTACCCCCAACGGGTCTCATTCGATTAAGCGCAAAAAAATATATCATTGAAAACGTTGGGGGTTTGACACCTAAATTTTGGTAGGACTCGGCAGATCCTCATTTCTAAGTTCAAAGTATCATTGATGTATATAATTTGCCGCCAAACTGCCATATAATTAGTCTTACTTTACCTGTATTATAACATGTTATTGTCCTGTAACACTAAGAAATATACTCAATGCAACTCAATGACGTAAACGTAACTTGCACGGTGTAGAAACTCATTTCAATCTTGCTAGAGGCAAAACGCAGCCTAGCTACTACTACTAGCTCTTCAAGTCATTCGCTCGTTCTCACGCAGCACGAATTACTCGGCAACTAGGCGATTCACCCGACTCCGTCTCAATTCCCGGCCTCGTATTTGCGGAAGAACGTTCCAGTAAAATTCATTCCTTCCCACCCTGGGGCCATTGTTTTACAACAGCTGCAATAACAGAGGGCCCACTCGGGTTTAAACCGCCGGGAAATTGAAAATGATATTTGTTGAACGTTTTATTCAAGAGGAAGAATTGTTTTATTGAGTCGTTGGTGTTTTACGAAGCGATGTGCAAGCATAACATTCTTAGAAGTATTAAATCTGATAAAATTACAGAGAATATTTATGGAAACATTCAATACCGTTGAGAATGTTCTCTGTCATGTAAAAAAATCAAGAATATGCTTAGAAGATGCCGTATTAATTTTCTAATTTTTTATAAATTTAACCATTTACTAGTCAGTACTATTCCTTCTAAGTCCCCGCGTACAAAAAAATTTACATAATACGGCCATTGCAATAAAATATCAATTGTAAAGAAAGTAAAGTAGGATTTCTTTTGTTTTTATGACTAGCAATTAAATTAGAAAATAGACTTTGTTGCATTCGCAATAAGTTTATTTTCTACTGGCAAATTTCGTTGTATGGTGGGTCTTTGGAGGATACTACACTCATGGGCAAAAATAACGGGTCAGAGTGCGTTTTTCAACCTTACAAACGCGGCTATTTTGAAGCCTTTGTTCCTTGGCAGGGTTTTCTTTAGTGAGGTTCATGGTGGATACTCCGAGGTTTAAAAGAGGAGGTCAAAAGTTTTTAAGATACCTAACGTATCGCACAATAAGTTAACACCACATCGAGAGAGTTTGGGTCAGCATTGGGACTTCCTTACATTTTATTGCAATTTAAGATGTTTTCCTGAACATGCAATATTCCAGCGTTAGCCGCAGATTAAATCGGTTGGGTATCCTAGGCACTCTGGAAGCCCCATCATAAGATTTCACTAAAAGCATCCCCTGGCGAGGAACCAAGGCTTCGAAATAGCCCCTTTAGTATAAAACGCACTCTGACCCGTTTCTTGCCCCTGAGTGAAGTTTATGTTAATCGTTCACGTATTTTTTACCCTACTCGTACGATTCCTAAATAAACAATAGTGACAGGGTTATAAAACTTGGAGCAGTAAAAAAATAGACATGAGAGTAAAGTAAAGGTCGATATTGTGTTCACCTCTCGCTCACATATTACATTAATAATTAACAAGAAGTAAGTAAAAACGTTTTTGGTCAATAATATCCACTTCACAGTTTAGCTGCCTTTATCAAAATCGGGTCGGTGCCAGTGGCTTAGGGTATCGACTCATGATCATAAGGACTCAAGTTCGAACCAGAGCAGTTGCCATGTAGCAACGAGTATTTTTTATCTTATGACCATTATCTGATGCTCCTATATGGTGAAGAAAAATATTGTAAGGAATTCTGTACATTCAAACAACAAGCAATGGAGTGCAGAAATGTTACACGAATTTCTTTTACTTTGAACCTTATGCATCTGTAAATAAAACACTGATGTTATTTTACCAACCGCATAACTTTATTAACTATAATAGCAAGACGATACGTAAGCCCAGTTGGTAGAGACCTTGCAAACAGAAACTAGTGTTCCTGGGTTCAAATTCCGGTATGGGCAGATATTTGTGTGATGAGTGCCAATTTTTGTTTGAATCTCAAATGCTTTCTATGTATTTAAGTATGTAATTCTCTAGCCTAAAGCCTATAAGCCAAGAGATTAGTTTCAGACCAGATCAATATTCAATATGTGTGAGATTTTCCGCTGATATTTATTTATATATTAGTAATCAACTGTTGACTTACATTCAGATGTCCACCCTTAAGGTTTGCGAGAAAGCCATGGAGCATAGTATTCTGAGAGTTAAGCTGACAGATCGCATCCGAAATACAATACAATGCTCCAAAACCCAAATTACTGACGTAGTTCAAACAGCCGCCAGACTCAAGTAGGACTGGGCCGGACATATTTGTCGTATGGATTAGGTAAAAACCACCACAAACTGGATACTACGAGATAGAATTCAGCATCGCGGCAGACCTAGGCGCAGGAAGCTGCTCAAGACAGGGATGCGTGAAAGGACGAGAGTGGGACACTTAAGGCTAACATACATACACATACATAACCGTGCGGTTGCCGGGTTAGAATAGTGCCACTCCATGTCTTCCCGCGCATGTCGTAAGAGGCGACTAAGGAAAAATAGGCTTGTATTATTGTTAGACGATGGGCTGGCAACCTGTCACTAATATTTATGCTGGTAAACATCTTAGCCAATTTGTGCAAATTGTGGTTACTGAATTATCAACCACTTTGTAAAGTTGTAATTCTGTAGCTCTGCCTAGCCCAGTCTGGGATTACAGGCAGAAACCACTTATTTCCACTTGCTACGATCTTGTCAAATTTCTTTCGCTTCTTCCACATTCATAAATCGATTCATGCACGCACGTCGGTTTCGGGTGCTTAAGATTCGGCCCTTTTCCAGTATTTCTTTCGAAAAAGTACGCCTAGGGCGGCCCCTTCCGATCCTTCCACTCACTTTCGATCTGCATATCTCTTTCGTCAATCTTCTTTCATCCATCCTTTCCAAATGACCGAACCATCGAAGCATGCCCTTTTCAATCTTAGTCACTACATCTTCTTTTATTCCACATTTCTCTCTGATTTTTAACAAACAGGCTAACAAATAACAAATAAATCAACTGAAGCGTTTTCCTAACTAGTTAGTCCTGATTATTAAGCCGCGTCGTTGTGATACTTTAGCGCGGCCCACTCCGCTCAGCAATGACTAAGCTAACGCCTCTGCGGACTACTTCTAAAGCGGAACCACTAAAAGGTTCTGCAGAGTTAAAAAAAATGAGTAAATAATACTGTAATCGGCTTTTTGGAGTCCCGTATCCAATTGGCAAAAACGGAACGCTTCAAATTTTGGCACATTATCCTATCTGCTATGTATTATTGTTTTGCGGGTGGGAGGACCTTGTACAGGGTCCATTTGGGTTGATACCACCATTTTATCCATTAACCTACCGCCGAACAGTAGTTTTTACATGTTTGTGTTCCGGTTTGGGGATAAGACAGCCCGTGAAATGACTAGCATAGAGGCATTCCTCCCTGTGTGCTCATTTGCAGTCTTGTGAATGCGAATGTCTATGGGTCACAGTTTCCACTTACCATCAGGTGTCCTGTGTGCTCGTTTGCGGAGCTGTGCCATAAAATAATAATAAATAAAAAACTGCGTTTTAGACATGCCATATGCCTCGTAACTGTTTGTCTGGATGTGGCATTGCTGACACGAATAGACCAATTCAGATGCTGTTTATTTTTCAAGAAAGTTTATATAATTGGGATGGTTCTAAGCTTGAAATCGCCGCTTAAGAGATGTGTGTATGTGTGATGTGTGTTTGGATGTATGATGTGTGTATGTGTATGTATGTTTACTTTTTATTGTACAAGAATAAATAAGAAATACAAAACAGGTAATATAACAATAAAAACTATGTACAAAGGCGAACTTATCTCTTTCAGGAATTTCACCTCTGAGTGAAGAAGTAGTAGCTATTACAAAATGGGGTTTTCTATCTTTTTGCTAGTTTTTAAGTAATCATTTCCGTTATTGCCTTGTTTTCAAACGTTCATTAAATTAAATGTGACCCTATCACGTGCTTTGACTTTTATCTTGGCTACTTAGAAAGTGACAGAAGGTGTCCCGATGAAAAATAAGTAGAATTATGAACTCTGTTTGTTAATCAATCACGTCAAGACGGCTAAACAGATCTGCATGAAATTTGGCAAAGAGATAGAGATTATTGTAACCACTTACCATCAGGGTGGCCTGTGTGCTCGTTTGCCTTCCTATTATATAAAAAAAAAAAAAAAAAATGTCAACTCACATAAGCCTTTTTGATCCCGAAAAATTTGGTAAATTTCGGAGAGAATAGCGAACTGAACTACGCAGATGAAGTCACGCGCAAAAGCTTGTATTTGATAAGTTTATGTTCCACTCATTCGGGATAAGTTTTAATACTTTTCATCCTTAATCTAAAAATCCACTTACCACTAGTAATCGAAAAAAAACATCCGTTGAAAATTAATCTCAGGAATAATATTGAAAAGTATTGAGTTACGGACTATAAAATAAAGTACTTCAGCTAAGCTTAGTTGAAATTAATTTCCACGTAACTCCTGATCAAGTTTGATTGAGATCTTTGATCAAACCAGTTTTGGACAATATCTGCCCCTTTATTTGGCATATGCCTAAACAATATAACAATATGGCTAATTGGTTACCTTGTGCCCGAAACTCTTCTTTACACAGTAAACAATAAAGTTGCTTCCGCTGTCTGTTCGCTTCGATCTTTTAAATTACTTAACGGATTTTAATGCAGTTTTCAGTAATAGATAGAATGGTTTAAGAGGAAAGTTTTTATGTATAATATATACTGGTTTTATATTCGGGTGTCACAGACTCACATAAACCAAAGTGAAGCCAGGGCGGTTTGCTAGGTTGTATCTACAGGGTGACTCCTAAGTGGTGAACAGAAATATTTTTTTCTTATTCTGTAGCTTTCGTTTAAACACTTTTACTTAACAATATGTATAAAAAAAAAATTTTTTTTTTTAATAAAATCCTTGATTAGTTTTTAATTTACCTGATTTCGTGGTCACCCTACTTCAATAGCCTAAGTGGGTACTCCATCGATAAGATTAAATAAAATCTACATGAATCATTAAAAGTACAGTTAGCTGCAGAGGAATTTGACCTACCTGCATACTAAGCTTCTACTCAGGAAGAGTCACGTTTATCTACAGCTGACTGTATTTTGAGTACTTGTCATGTAGAATAGGGTGACCACACGGTTGCTATTTTTTTACTAATGAATTTAATTCATGTTAATGTGTGGTTGCCGGGTTAGAATAGTGCCACTCCATTTCTTCCCGCGGATGTCGTAAGGGGCGACTAAGGGAATAGGGGCTTGTAGTACTGTTAGGCGATGGGCTTGCAACCTGTCACTAATACGCTGGTAAACATCTTAGTCTAATTGTGCAAAGTGTGGTTATAGAATTATCAACGGGTTTTGAAAGTGGTTGGTAATTCTGTAGCTCTGCCTACCCCACTTTGGGAATGAAGGCGTGAGTTTATGTAATGTATGTCATTAAAGTTCAATTGTTTGCTTTTAAACCTAATGCACTGAACTTACCTTGAAATGCTGCGTTAGAAACTATGATTTTTGTTGACCACTTAGGAGTCACCCTGTATATTGGAAATTTGTTTAAGTGTATTGTAAACTTATTTTGTCAGAAAAGTCCATACTCGACTGACATTTTAAATATAAAAATTAACTTTTCCGGCTAAAAACTGTGCCGCAAACATCAGGGCGTCTGTTCAGGGCGGTAAAAGCGACATCGTATTTGACCTGTTATGGAATAGTTTTTTACTCGACCACCCTTACTGTCAATAAAATAAGAGCCATTATTTAATACGTTGACAATACGATAACAGGGGGGTTATTATGACAAACGGATTTGAATCTGGGACTGCTAGCTTCGTAGACGGGGTCACTACCAACTAGGCTATCGAGTAATCAAAACAATACGATAACATATAGTCCTCCTCATCGATTTCGATGACGGCGACCCTGACTTTTTTTTTTTTTTTTCTATAATATGTAAATTATATATATATATATTTATGCAATTTATTTCCTAGCGTGAGCTCTAATGTGGCTCGCTAGACCGAATTTAGTTTTAAATACTTGGTCGCAAGCTACGCAATAGAGCTGGCCCTGCAAGTTGTAAGTGTAGGTATACACCGTGTTTTTGTTCATTTCCGATAACTTCGGCATGTTATTGGGTATCTTCATAGGAACCAAATGATAGAATAGTTTTTTGAAATACGAAAATAAAATTTTTTTCACTTCTTAGTATATACTAATTAAATATTGCATCAACGGTTATTGTAAAGGGGTCTCTTGAGTTAATCTAAAATTAGTCTCAATTATGACGATGTCCGAA
The DNA here is from genome assembly GCA_927399475.2 of Acleris emargana. Taxonomy (NCBI): domain Eukaryota; kingdom Metazoa; phylum Arthropoda; class Insecta; order Lepidoptera; family Tortricidae; genus Acleris; species Acleris emargana. The sequence goes on along the minus strand of OV656836.1, from coordinate 27,349,452 downwards.
TGACATCACACACACAAGTAAAGATAACATTAGACAGGTAAACAACTTATTGGCCGAGTGGCAGATACCTTTACTCACTGTGTAGGAGGTCACGGGTTCGATTCCCAGTTGTGCGGTGTTTGTTTTTATTTTTTTATTTTTCTTAGACCTTTTTATTAGAGAGTGAGTGTTTTTTTAGAATTGATAAGAAACAAAACCCATTACAACTGGTAATAAGATTAGTTAAAAGACAAAAATTAGCGATTTTAAGTATTTTATTATAAAAGGTAAATTTAATGTACATGGTTTTCAAAATGCCCATCGCCCTGCTCTAAACACACATTTAAACGCGTTCGTGTCTGTCTGTTTAAATTCACATTGGTACCACGCATTTCTTCAGCAACACGTTCAATCTCTGTTAACAACTGCTCTCGAGAATCTATGCGTTTCGAATATACTTTTTCTTTCAACGTACCCCAGGCGTAATAGTCAAGAGCCGTCAAATCAGGACTTCTAGCCGCCATGCAAGTGTCGGACTTCCGCGGCCAATCCAACGCCCAGGATAGGTTGCATTTAGGTACTCGCGAACTCGTATAGCATAGTGAGCGGGAGCACCATCATGTTGTACCCACATATCGCGTAATCTCGCTAACGGCACATTTTCAAAAAAATCTAAGTTTGGAGTAGATTGTAAGAAACTTAAATAGTTTTCGCCATTAAGTCTTGATGGGATTTCGATAGGACCAATAAGCTGGTTATTGAATATTCCTACCCACATGTTCACAGAAAACTCGTGCTGATAAGAGTGTTCTTTCACAAGTTTTGGATTGTCTTCAGACCATTGGTGCAATTTTTTTAAATTAACAATTCCTGCCCTCGTGAATTGTGCTTCATCCATCCACAAAATTTTTCCTATTATTTGCGGATCTTGCAACAATAGTTCATTCATCCGTTGACAGAAAGCAATGCGTGCGAAATTGTCATTTGGCAATAGGCCTTGAACCTTACGGTAATGATAAGGATGGAAACCATATATTTGCCATAAACGCCACACTTTATCATGACTGACATTAAAAATACGTCCTACGCGTCTAGTGGATAGGGTCGGGTCCTCAATTATAAGATTCATAATTCCAACCTCTTCAGCCACAGTTAAATCCACAACTCTATCATGGGGAGTTGGCCGTAAGCCGAGTTCACTGAAACGCCTATGAATCTGTAACAATCACAGAAACTACTTATCTCCGCGTCTCAGAATTCAGTTTGAAAGTAATGACAATGAGTACCTACATTTTTGTACAAAACTTACGTTAATAAACGTATAGGGGTCCGGCGTCTGACGATTGGGGTAGCGTCGTCGATACTCTAGCGCCGCTTCAGAGGCGTTTCCATTACAAAACCCGTAAATAAAATGAATATCAGCCTGATGATGGTCCGGTGCATAATTATAACGCGGCATGGCATGAACCACGAAGCGAAAGCAAGTTTAAGTACCAATTTCAATTTAAAATTAAATACCTAATGTGTTTATTTATGGTTTGTCAATTTCGCACTTTGACATGACATGACAATGTAAACTTTTTTATGTACATACATCATACTTGAAAATGTTAAACTCTTTACTCACAATATTAAAAATAAATTTTGAGGAACTTTTAGACTTGTGTTGGGAGCTTAATTGATTTAAATAAATAATTGAATATCCTCAAAATAGTGCGAGTTAGAATACAAGTGTCTTAGGGAAATTAACTTAATTTAAACTAAGGAATATTTCCTTGAAGTTATCGGAAATCAAAAAAAACACGGTGTATAATGTCAAAAGTAATGATTTTAACGAGTAGTAGAAGTCAAGATCCCGTGTATTTTTACTTATATACACTCAAACAAAGCTATTCGCGGAAAATCTAATACAAATATCAGTATATTTTATTATAAATGTGTCATCCGCAAAACTTCAAAGGCGCTGATAACAATACTCTTACCGATAAAAGACTACTCGACAAAACCTTTCCGCGTATCTCTCAACAATGTATTTGAAAGGGTATTTGTCGTCAATTTTTTATTATATTCTTTTTAGAATATCTTCATTAAAGTGAAGGAGGAAGGAGAGAAATGCCTGTGACATACGGATGGATGGACGGACATGTTATAACTATAAGGGTTTCATTTTTTAAATTTTGACCACTCCTTTGCACCCGAGCTGATACGATTGTGAGGGTTTTTCTGAATTAATAAAAGAAAACTGTGAACAAAAAAAAACCTCTTATTATTCTTTTTTTAACTCTTTGAGTAATAAGTTAAAAATATACTAAGTTTCAATCTCTTTGTGATTGTGTTTTTACCCCAAAATTAAATAAAATAAATTAGTGGGAAAAAATATATTATGGCTGAATCTATCTATAAGAATATGAAAAGTTACTCATCTAATAAGCCAGTGTCATAGGGACCATGCCGCGAGTGGACCTGCTAGAGGGGGTGTTCTTTTTATAGTGGTGATTATTATTTAAATCTTTAATATTTGAGCCGCTTAGTTTTATTTTAATTTAAATAAGTTTCGTTTAAACTTTTAATTGTAGAACCTATGTTATTAAAGTATATATACTATAATAATGTAATTCCCAATATGAAAAGTAAGTATGATTTAATTTGGAAATTTCACTTCACAATAGGCTCGTGTGTAAAGGGCTACTAACCTACAAAATTAAGTAAATACTTAAGACTTTGTAGTTATTTTTTTGTTACGTGAATGTAAAATTACTATGCTGTAAGTGGCAATAAATCTTTTTCGATTCCAACACTCACCAACTCTTTCCTTAACACTTCAATTCAAAATGACAAACGAGCATCGCATTTCAAGTTCGACGTCTCAAATCGTCGGGATTACGTAATAAAGCCGGTGTCCATCCATCACCGGACTCGTTAGCCCGGCTGTTTTAATCGCGCGTTTTTTTAGTCGCATCCGGAATTCTGAATGATAAATGAAATGATTTATCGGCGTGTTACGGGACGTTTCGGACGAGAATGCCGGAGTTTAACGGGTAATCTAAACAAAGAGGGGATAAGTTGAAGCTTTTTAGGTTGGTCTGTTGGTCTTTTTTTAACCCGCTACAAAAAATTGCAAGTATTTTTTTATGGAAAATAAGTTACTGTAAAATTTCATTTTTGGTTCAAGCTGTTGTTGCTGACTGTCCTTTTTTTGGAAAATCTTTATCTGCTTATCAAGACTAACCTATTGAGTCCCAACAAGGTGGATCTACACTAAGTATAGCGGAGATCCTGTCGCTACCTTCCAACTCCATCATCAGATCACCTCTTAGATATATATATAGCAATGTATTATTTTACATGTTGTCAAAATTGCAGCCTATTCTGTTAACGGTAACTGCTTCTAAAGCTTGTAAATTTTGATGTACCTACAAACATAATAGTGCAATTTAAATGAAAGCTTTAAGAATTAGATATAATGGTGATGCCTTCTTTCAAAGCTGTCTTTCAAATAAAAAAACCGAATCCAAATTGGTCGACCCGTGAAAGAGCCATGGTGCCATAGACACGCACACATACATAGCGGTGAAACTTTGAACACCCCTCTTTTGGTGTCGGGGGTTACAAGGAGGCAGACGAACAAGCGAGTCACCTTGTAACGAGGTTGTTACAACCTCTTTTGTTTGAGTTCCTGGCCACTATTACATTTCGATCTAAATCTTCCAAATTCAAATTTATTAGATTCTATTCCGATATCGATCCTTGGATCATTCTCCATATATTTTCTAGAAGAACAAGACACGTGTACTCGTGTCTCACCAATATTGTACTCACATTAATTTATTATTTTATTTGGTATTTGGTTAAAAATTATAAAATTATATTCTTTATATCTCAAGCAGTGATTCATTTATCTACGACACAACGTCTCAGAGATATTTACCCTATACCGTCAGAACCTGATGGTAAGTGACCACCGCCACCCATAAACAACCGCAACCCCAGAGGGAATCTCAAGTTATAAGAAGGTTATTTCATATTAATATTTAATAATATTTTTAGTTTTATATAATGCTGGACTAAGTAGTACCATTCATTACCATTGTAATCTATCTATATATATAAAAAGTACGTGTCACGTTGTTTGTCCGCGATGAACTCCTAAACTACTGAACCGATTTTAAATTTGATTTGGACACCGTGTGCAATTCGACTCAACTTGAAAGATAGGATAGCTTACATTTCAATTTATAGTCGCAATATTATTTTATTGCAAATTATTTGTCTTTATTATTTGTCTTTATAAGGCAAAACAACGTTTGCCAGGTCAACTAGTATTAAATAAATTTAAAAAAATACCGACTTCTGAGTTTCTTGCGGCGTTTATTCTCAGCAGTGATTTCTTCTGAAGCGCTAGTAGATTCTTGACGAGTAAAAGTGCCCGTGAATAAATATAGTTTACCTTTTTATCTAAGTTTAATAAATGTATGATCTGATCACTAACGTTAGTTTGTGACCCATTTTAAGAATCTAGAATCGTTAATACGACTACTATAAAGGTAAAGAAAATGAATACACTCTCGGTCACACAATACGGGTCAGAGTGCGTTTTTCATACAAACGAGGCTATTTCGAAGCATTGGTTCCTGGCCAGGGGTAGTTTTGAGTGAGTTTTAATGGTGGATACTTCAAGGTTAAATAGACTAGGTCAAAAGTGCTTAAGATACCTAACTAATCGCACAATCAGTTAACACCACAGCGAGAGAGTTTGGGTCAGCATTTGGATTGCGGCCTTAACCGCGGATTCAATCAGTTGGGTATCCTAGGAATTTTAGAAGTCCTGTACCGATGCTCGGGGTGTCTATCGTCAGATTTCACTCAAAGCGTCCCCTGTCGAGGAACCAAGGCTGCGAAATAGCCTCTGTAGTATGAAAAACGCACTCTGACCCGTATTATTTGACCGCGAGTGTAACATAGACGGTCAGTGGACGAGAAATTACTTTTTCACGAAAGATAAAAAAAAATACATACATACATAACCTCACGCCTTCATTCCCAGAGTGGAGTAGGCAGAGCTACAGAATTACTTAACACTCCTTAAGTGATAATTAAATATTAGTTAGGTACTGAGTGTAACTTTAATAGGTATAGGTATTACAAAGTTTGATAAGAAATCTTGCAAAAAAATAAGAATGACAGCGCTAAACTCAAGTTAGTTAAAACTTTGATGGCTGCAGATCTATTTTTTTTAGTAAGGCAAACGAGCACACAGGAAACCTGATGGTAAGTGGAAACTGTGACCCATAGACATTCGCATTCTCAAGACTGCAATCCTAAGACTGCTAATGCGTTGCCAACCTCGAGGACTAAGATGGAATGCCTCTATGCTAGTCATTTCACCGACTGTCTTATCCCCAAAACGGAACGCAACGATGCAAACACTGCTGCTTGGCGGTTGGTTAATTGATAAGATGGTGGTACCAACCCGGACGGACCCTGCACAAGGTCCTCCCACAAGTAACATAACATTGCAGAAACAGTTTTAAACAAATAGCACAAAGGTATATTTTTAACTTTATGATGTTAGACCAGATTTTATTGCACTGCCGTGATATCTTAGAATCACTTTTTAACTGTTTATTTTGATTTGTGTCTTCTGTGTTGTTTCTTCTTTGATGTCTTCAATAAGAAAATTCCTGTGAAAATTCAGCTTGCAGTTGATAAAGATATGATATCTATAAGTATACAAAATAATGGGAAAAATACGCACCTACATTGAACCCGTCAAAGACCTCGACGTGTGTTCTCATAGTAATGACTAATTTTATTTTAAGGTTTACTGACTCTACATTTGTAATAATTTTATTTTTTCTAGTTTTAAGAATTTATTGTTTATCACTTTATTACCTCGTTATTACTTAATGTAACTTACTTTTTAGTATAATTATGTTTTTATGATTGAAAAAATGACCTGCTGGAGTTTCTTGCGGCGCTTTTTCTCCGCAATTATGGTCTTGTCCGAAGCGCTGGTAGATTCACTGTACATCACTGACGTGTAAAAGAGCCCACATGTGGCCAATTTACTGAATAAATATTTTGAATTTTGAATATTTTTTTTGTACCTTTTCCTCTTTGTAAAGTGTGAAAACATCACTTTATTACGACAACAACTAATCCAGACCTCATTAACTTTCTATTTATAAACAACACTGGGCAACAATTCAAATGTAAATATAACTGACCAAAATTCATCATTCACAAACGGTAATTAAATGGAATCACAGATAAAGCATGTCACAGCATAAATACATGAAATGCCATCCCGCAAATGTGACCAACCAGGATATTTCCGCTTCCAATCTCGCCTGCATATCTTTTGCTTCCATTACAGCGAGTGTGTTGTAATTCGGCACGCGAAGGGACAAAGGCTGACCAGTCTTTGATGTTACCAACGGACCCACGGGAATTGATACGCGAAATTCTAAACCTGTCCCTTTTATTCTCGACCCATCACATAATAGTTAGAAAGAGATAGATCATTGAATTAATTTTGGACGTATAGGGGTTGTAGTTTACAGACCAAAATGGCTACGATAAAATAGTTGAACGTTCGAAGTGCTGACTCTTTATTCGACTTCCGAAGAAGTCACGTAACGTTTCTGACCTGTATTTATGTTCTTTTGTTACCTTATAGACGTTGCACGGATGGCTCGATTTTTACAAGCGACGTGTTGTTAAATTCGTCTTAGTGCCGCAATTGTAACTAGGTACTTTTATTATAAAACCGGCAAGTGCGAGTCGTACTCATCCACCAAGGTACATACATAAAAATATAGTATTTCAGTTTCTTCCTCATACTTGTAGTACGAGTATAAGACGGTATTACTTTCTAAATTTCATAGGTATCAACAGATAATCAATTTTGATTCCCTTAGAAGTGTCGAAATATACGTTTTCTGCGGCATAACTACTTATGTGCCAAAGGAAACTTTCCTAAATTGCGGAAAATTTCATGTAGGAAAATTTCGGAAACTTCTAACAATTTTGTATGGGGATTGAAACTTTCCGTTCCTTAAATTTAAATTTCCTATATTTCTTGTGTAAGTTTCCGGAAATTTCTGGCAACTTTTCCAACTTTTTGGAAACTTTCCGCAACTTGCACATCAGTAGGCATAACGGCCGTATCTTTTTTTACGCCAACCTAGAAGTTTGATTTTTTCACAGCTTCAAGGGACTGTAGACTTGAGTACATGGTTTTAATTTCAACTCGACAGACGGACGGACAACAAAGTGAGTCCTTTTGAGGTACTGAACCCAAAAAAAGGGCAATTCAAATTAGTTCTTAACATTATGCTACGACAATATCAAGATTTATAGCTTGTTCATTAATAAACTTGTTACTTTTTAAGATTCAGATGAAATACCTAAACTAGGCATCTTACCGGCGGCATATTTATGTCAAATATTAGAGTTTCACACTCGCTCCCGAATTATCACACCGACTTTTAACCAACGGCAAAAAAATAGTATGCTTATTAAGTTTAACGTGTGTACTTATAGGGTAAAGTCACCAGTGGTCAGCCAGACACCTGAAGTCGGCCTCTGCCTATACTTTGTATGAGTGGGAAGAGTACGAAATATATATTACCCACTCTTCGAACTCATATAAGGCGACTACTGGTCTCTGGCTGACTACTGGTGCCTTTACCCTATGTATTTGTATTTTTAAAGGGAAGCTAGCTTAATCGGATTCGCACATTCGGATTCGCTTACAATTGCATTTTTTTTATGAAATGAAAAATTTGTAACGATAACTTTCATCTATGAATTAAATATTGTCGTATTATCTAAGACACAGCAATAAACGTTCGTTGTGATCCTATTGTTAATTATTCCGCCAATTTCCCGGTCATTGTCTCCGGAGCTTGTTGGCAATAGCAACCGTTTTCGTTCATCTCAATAGGTTTTAATTTTATCTATTTATTTTGTTTGTTCAAAACTACTTATCTCATGTTGCTGTTATATTTCTCTCTTGGAGTTAAAATTAGGGTAATAGAATTCTCTCAAGCCCTCTTTAGGGTTCCGTATCCAAAGGGTCAAAACGGGACCCTATTACTAATACTTCGCCGTCCGTCTGTCCGTCTCTCTGTCCGTCTGTCTGTCACCAGGCTGTATCTCACAAACCGTGATAGCTAGACTGTTGACAGTTTAACCGTGACGTTCACAAGTTCAACACGCGAAATAAAGATAAACTCGTAGTCCCATGTCACCGTCTTCGTAAAGTTAGCACATCGTTCGCGGGGAACTGTATACGCTTCTACAATAAGATACCTACTGATATTGTCAATATGCCGTTCAATAAATTTAAGTCTCGCATTATGTGCTGCTTGCTGGGTAAGGCATATTATACTGTTAATGACTTCCTAAATGATAAAGACGTTTTTAAGTAGTGTGAGATTACTGAAATTAGGGTTACTTTTGTCTTTTTGTAATTATAGCTGAGCACTGGGCAGCGCTTATTGCAAAATGCCTTTAAGCCAATGATGTACACTTCAAAAATTAAAATTACCTATTGTGTTTTTTTTGTAATTTTTTTATTGATTCTTCTGTGCACAAGACATTTTAGAATTGAGAACACATTATGACGTTTCTCGCCGGACAGATACTTTTTTTATTGCTATCTTTGTCCGGCAGCATGAGCATGTCATGCTCACTTAAAGGTCTTTGCTTAGGGCGGCGTCGTTTATCGGGTTGCCACCTTCCCGAACACATGGTTGAGGGAGGCGATGGCTGAGATACCTGACGTCGTACTCGTGAACGGGTGCTATCTGTGGGGTCCGGTCAGTTCACGCTTGCAAGGACCTGTTTTCCAATTTAGTTATTTTAATTATCGTCCCTGACGTAGAGACCTCATCATGTTGTTCTCCTAATCATTATTTTTAACTTTATTTTATTGACTTTACATTTGTAAGGATTTGATTAGTGTTAGTTTTCAAAAATAATTATTTATTACTTTATTAACTTGTAATGTAACTTACTTTTAAGTATTATTGTACCTAATTAATAATTGAAAAAATGACCTTCTGCTGGAGTTTCTTGCGGCGCTTTTTCTCCGCAAATGATGGTCTTGTCCGAAGCGCTAGTAGATTCACTCCATGTTACCGACGTGTACAAGAGCCCTCATGCGGCCAATTTACAGAATAAATATTTTGAATTTTGAATTTTTGAATTTTGACATTTTCACAGAATGTTGCCGCTATAAAAAAAAAACAGAATAATCATCAATCACAATAAAAGAGGATTAAAAAATATCTTGTTAGCAAAATAATCCTTTATAACAACATCGATGGTGAAAAGGCCAAACACCGAAACAACATTTTACTCAAAATTAAATTGTTTATAAATACCTTACTTACTTGACAATCTCCGTCTCGTAGCTTTTCCACTTTATGCCGGAATTTATCTCCAAAACACCTTTGTTTTAAAAATTCACGAGAACGGACTTTAAAGTGTACTTCTGCTTTGAATTTTTGGAATTTTTGTAACAGCAGTACTGAAAGTAAAATATCAAAAACAGTTGGTTTTTAGATGAATTTTGTTATTGCCAGCTTTCTGTAGGAACGCCGAATATTGAACTGAAATTTTGTTACATTTAACTGCTAAGTATACCTACTTACTTTGTGGAAAACCTTGGAGAAGGCGTTTGTCCAGTAATGGGCGTCTTGCGGCTGGTGATGATGATGATGCCGATGATGATGATGATGATGATGATAATACTTTACATACATACATACCTTCACGCCTGTAATCCCAGAGTGGGCTAGGCAGAGCTACAGAATTACAACTTAAAAAGTTGTTGATAATTCAGTAACCACAATTTGTACAAATAGGCTAAGATGTTTACCAGCATATTAGTGACAGGTTGCAAGCCCATCGCCTAACACTATGATAATACTTGGAAACAATAAAATTGTAAAGTTGAATACAAATATAAAATGTACACTTTTGCATCTTATTATTACTCACCATGAAACTAATTAAACTAAGTTCCGAATCAAAAAACCGATTCAGAATATTATTAATCAATCACAATAATAAAAAACAAGCCTTACGCCCATGACTGCATTTTTTACTATCGTCGTCAATAAAAACGCCGAAATAAGAAACACACAAACTTCTCCTTTAGCTTTGATTCAAATATTTTACTCCCACAGTCAATATTAATTTAACGAAACATTATACATATATCGCTCATCCAATAGAATAATGACATAATTGCATTTTTAGCATGCATGTTATGTCATTGTTCCACGCGATAGACCTGACCTTTAGAACACTTATGACGGTAAAATCTCAATACCCGATTTTTTGCAATTATGTCATTATTCTATTGGATGAGCGATATGTGAAAATCGATCTTAAAAAACTTATTTTTAGTAAACAAGAATACGGAGCAACGAAAATATGAAATTTTTTAATATAACCTTAACTTAGTTATCACGAGTTCTGATTCAAAAAACATCTTGATCTTCGTTTCTTTTACGTGTTCATTAACTATGTCTTCCTAAATAAAGAGTAGAGGCTAATACCACGCGGTTACGTAGCAAAACGTCTAAAATCAAATATTATAAGTTCGTTTTTCATACGATCGAAATATATAAAGTCAAATTCCATAACGTACGACATCAATAACATCATTTATCATAAGTTCAAAATGTCTACGATCTAAATTCATAACGTTTATAATCTATACTGCTATTTATGTATAACGTACAAAATACATAAAGTCAAATTACATAACGTACGAAATTTATAACTAATTTAAATGGCAAATACCAAATGCGTGCAGCAAATTACTCTTAACTTAACTATCTTAAAAAAAAAAATCTTGTAATATAGCAAATATTATTACAAAAAATCACGAATACAGCCATTTCGACCTTTTAAAGAGTATTGCTGCCAATTTGTGATTTTACTTTGAAATGTTTGTTTTGTAATGAAAGGAATAAGTACCGTGTTTTAGTTTAAGTTTAAATAAATTTTCATACAATACAATATTTTGTATTATTACACAAATATTCATTTGATCAGTAGTAGGCACGTTTACGGAATGTATCAGAGGTACCAGTCGTGTTGTATGTATGTGTATTATGAAACCGCGATTAGTTTGGGATTGGAATAGCTGTCAATTCATATGCACTTTGACGTTAGTATATGGTAAAACTGTCACCTCCAATCCCTTTCTAATCGCGGCTAGATAATATCAAACGTTATAGATTTAGAACATTAATAATTCAGGCTTTCTACATTCTAAGACCTATGTGTATCAAGTTTATGTCAAATAATCTTATTCATTTTGTAATTCGATATTATATTCATTCGACCAGTCGTGTTGTATATATTTCGAACGTTATAGATTACGAACTTTATTCATTTAGGCTTTCGGCATTCTAGACGTATGTGTATCAAGTTTATAACATTTGATTTAAGTCGTTTTGCTACGTAACCTACTACGCAATACAGTAATAAAATGTTCTTTTAGACAATGTTATGGACTCCATAATTACTTACCTATATCAACATCATAACCATCAACCGCTTCCACTACCAGATAAAAGCTTTCCTGAAGAATTGTTACAACGACAGTCCTCAACTTCACTGATTATAAAGATATTTTTCATTTAAAATACCTTTCTACGATTCATTCAAAACCAGAAAAGGTGCGGATTACTAAACAGATTAAAATAACGAATTTTATTATTCGTTTGTATATAGTGTATAGGTTTTCTTTGCACGTTTGGACGTGATGCTATGGCATTACCTACATCTACGAATTCAAAAAGATGTAAATAAACTCGATCACTTACTGTAAATATGACTCTTTCATGTTAAAAATAAGGTATCAATTTCAATGCCATTTTTATAACGGATGCGTCATTTTTTTCCATCAAAATAGCATTTAGGGCGCTATGTTGGGCTTTCGAGGAAATGTTATATGAAAAAATGTAATTGTGGCACCGAACATGTCACCCGTTTTATTTTCGTTCGGGAAAAGCCATCTTTGGAACGTTAATGCTTGCGTTGTGTGTTTTAGGCTGTTTATGCGTGATCGATTTACGTCAACGGTGTTTGGGAATCTGTCTACGATAAATGTGAATGTATTAGTGTATGAGGGTGGGTAACTTCACAATGTGTAAACATCATTTATGAAGGGGAATTTTGAGAAAAAGTCTGCCATTATACACTAATGGATACATGCAGAATAAATTGCATATACACACTTTATTGTAAACATTGAATCAAAAAAATCGGGCAAGTGCGTGTTGTACTCGCGCACCTAGGGGTTCCGTATTTAAGATAACATGCTTGGTATATTTATTTATTTATTTATTTATTTATTTATTTATTTATTTTATAGCATGGGAAGGCAAACGAGCACACAGGCCACCTGATAGTAAGTGGAAACTGTGACCCATAGACATTCGCATTCACAAGACTGCAAATGCGTTGCCAACCCTGAGGAAAAGAAAATACTCATATTGCTATGAACTTAATTTTATATTTTGACTACAGTTTATTTTTTTACTAGCGACCCGCCCGCGTTTTCGCCCGCGTGCAATGTATTATACATGTAAACCTTCCTTAAGAATCACTCTATCTATCAAAAAAAACCGCATCAAAATCCGTTGCGTAGTTTTAAAGATTTACAGACAGCCAGATAGACAGACAGCGCAAGCGACTTTGTTGTATACTATGTAGTGATTATTTCTCAATAACTGTGAATAATGAACGATTCATGCGATAAACATTAATGCCCTTATTAATAAACGTGGAGTAACCGTCGAGTAGCTAAACCATGCTTTGTCCTTATCTGTCATATTCAAATGTCACAATGACAGATAAGGATAAAACATGGTTTAGCTACCCCACAGTTACACCACGTTTATTAATAAGGGCATAAGAGACATGTATACAGAACATATTTCGGAGATAAAAGTCAGAAAAAGAACAGTCTTTTTTTTGCTATAAATCAATAAGTACAAGACAGAAAATTAAAAAAAAAATGTTTTGAATTGTGTAGGTTGAGTCCTTTCACAAACGGAGCTGGCCGCTGTAGGTGTTTAACACCCTCAGCATTATGCTGAGCCAGTGTCCGGTTCACTGCCGCGAAGACACCCACAACCACTACTCTTTTTATTACTCTTTTCTGTTTTTACTTTTTTCCGTGTGTCTTATGTGTCTAGTGAATAAAGGTATTTTTTTTTCTTTGTTTCTTTCTATATTTTTCATTAAAAAAAGATGCGAGCAATCAAGTTGTACAACTATGCCAAATTTCAAGTTAATAGCATTTGTAGTTGACAAAACCTGCGCTGACATACCGACGGACAACGAAGTCTCTCCACAAGGGTTCCTTTTTACCATTTAACCCTTTACACCCGAGTAATTCAGACGTTTTTTTTTTTAAAAATAAGTACTTATATCAATAAAAAAAAAGGAGGTAATTTTTTTTTTACACGGTTCATATTTAATTTGAAAAAAAACCTCACATTCGTGTCACTTTTATTTTTATTTTACAGGATTCAAATTCAATTAGAAAGAAACCCTCACAATATTATCAGCTCGGGTGTAAAGGGTGCACGGATCCCTAAAAATGGTTGCAAAAAAAACAGATTGCACACCGTGTTGTGAAAACGCCCAAATACAATCCAGTAAAAAAAACAGCTGCGTTTCAACGAGCACCGCACAACTATAATAACCGCGTCCCAAACCAAACCGCCGCAATAAATTCCACCCAACATATTTCAAACTAGCCGAGAGCAAGACCGGCGTAAATGTAAACAACCAGTTACCCGTCCCTTCTACTCCATTATACTTATGGTGTTATTCCGTTCGGCTGAGGAAAGTTTTTGCTTCAACTAAGCCGACTTGACCTCTGCTAGGTTTTCTTTATTTATGGCATAAAACAGGCAATCAAATACAGGCCACTTGAATACACAGTTTCCAAGTAAATTGTAATAAACGACTTCTGAAAAAAAAAACAGAGGAGTTATTATGACATAGCTATGCAGTTCATTTTACGGCCAGTGAAAAGGACAGAGCTATAGCAGTTATATAGCTCTGTCCTTTTCTCTCAGCATAAACTGAGCTACATAGCTCATCATCATCGAAAGACGTCCAGTCCACTGCTGGACATAGGCCTCCCCCAAGGCTCTCCACTCAGACCGGTCTTGTGCTTTTCGCATCCACCGTGTTCCCGCAATCCTTACAAGGTCGTCACTCCATCATGTTCGAGGCCTACCTACAGCTCGTCTCCTGGTCCGCGGACGCCACTCAAGAACCTTCTGGCCCCATCGGCCATCAGTCGTGCGAGCACTGCATAGTTATGTCATTATTATTAAGGGTTATTACCCTTCTGGTGGGCAAAAGCTGATTGATTATTATATAGCACTACCACAAAACCATATTATTCAGATCTTGAGACGATTCTTGTCAAGTCTTAGGCTCAAGTAAATAACTATGCGAATTTGTTATGGCTGCAAAACATAATAACACCCCAAATACCCGTCCCTTCTCTATTACTGCTCGTACCCCGCCGCAGTCGTAGGTACCTCCACCACCGCTACCCCACTTACTCTGATAGGAGCCTTTACTTCAGTTTGATTAAGGCTTCGCGCATGGCTGGCAGTGGCTTTATTACAAAGTATATTTTAAGATATTTAGTAAATATTTTATAACTTTTAACTGTGCTGTACCTACTTTAGAAGGAAATTCAAGTGTTTTTCAATATGACGTATTTATACGTACCTACATTGTCATAGTCGCTTAGAAAAGTTACGTAACGTCGCCTTTTCACCCGACTGCCGAAGAAGGAGAGGGTAATGCATTTATCAGATTATATATTTTTGTTGGTTCCTTTGTGTCGTTCTAGAAACTAAACGCGATTCTTATTTCATTCGATTTGTCTTAATCTTGTGAGTCACTAAAGATTATGACAGTTCTTTATGGCGCTCGTTGCCGCTATAAAGAACTGCCATATTGCAAAAAAGAAAAACAAAGTTGACGAATTATCACATGTAGGGTATTGTTGAATAGGTAAATAAATATCATGTTTTTTTTTAAATATGGCATAGGATGGCAAACGAGCACACAGCCCACCTGATGGTAAGTGGAAACTGTGACCCATAGACATTCGCATTCGCAAGACTGCAAATGCACTGCCAACCCTGAGGACTAAGATGGAATGCCTCTATGCTAGTCATTTCACCGGCTGTCTTATCCCCGAACCGGAACACAACAATGCGAACACTGCTGCTTGGCGGTAGGTTAATGGAGAAGATGGTGGTACCAACCCGGACGGACCCTGCACAAGGTTCCCACAAGTGTAGGTTTCATTCATCATTTTACATTTTGAATAATAATTTATGATTTATAACGATTTAAAGTTGCTTAGCAACAGTCGGGTTTTTTAAAACTTGCTTTTTATTAAAGTTATTTGCTCTGGTTTTCTGGATTTGTAACCCTTCCGACACTCAAAAATGTCCTTAGGCACTCGGAGTTCTGTCCATGTTTTATTGTAAACGTAAACAGAACATTTTAGTCCCTTTCACTCAATTACACGAACCAGCCATTGTTCCACAAAACATGTATTTTGTTGGTAACAAAACGGTTTCTGAAGTTTGCGGAGTGGTCAACTTTGTGGTAATGGATGCCACTGCTTGTGGTTTAGGGGTCGGAATTCAGCAAAGATTTTAAGGGTGCTTCATTATGGATCTTTAAAAGTGTTGTGGTTGGTTTGTTTGTGGATGAGATTTTCGACCATAAGCGTAGATATATTTAATACGAACGAAATAAAGTTTTTAACGAAATATATTTAATATGAGCGTTGTAGTTTTTAATCATTTACCGGATGAATTTAAGAATGTTGTCGGGGAAAATGTTTAAATGTAACTTAACAAAATGGCCAACGGAGAAATGTTTTAACAGTGTCAAGGAATATTTAGACGCTTAATTTTGTATTATTATTGACTAGAATTTATATAATTGGAAAGTATTTCAAAAATATAATATTTACAATATTTGTACGCTTGCTTGCATGGTGAATACAAGTGCTTTAATTTTATAACTAACAACGTATATTACTGTATTCTGACAAATAAATGAATTTTGATTTTTGATTTTTTATTTTGATAAATTTTGTTCTTGTAGCGAAGCACGAAGAAATTACCGTCGATTTTTTTTGTTTTAGATTTAGTTAGGTATCTCTAACGTTATTTGATTGTTCAGCTCTTAAAGAAGGGTGCGAGTTTTATTACTTTGAACCTTATTGATACCTGTAATTAAACACTTATTTCATTTTCCTAGTCTGTAAAGTAATTTAACATTCGTATATCTTATAAGTTACAATTATAATGTTTTCTTAATTTTTTTAGTTTAATGTGTGGTCTTCACAATAACTTTGTTTTTGTAAGTTAAGAAGAAAAGCTATTTAGTATTTTTTTTTATTTTTTACTTAAAAGTGCTTTGAATTCAAAATGATTTTTCACTTACCTACTTTAAAAATAATGAAATAAAAACAAGACATACTAATGTTAATTATATAGCTGCTTATTGATCATTTTAATTAAAAATGCCTCATTTTCATAACTGCGATTAAAACACTAATTTTTATTTAGAAGAGCTTTAACAAACCCGGCGAAAATTACTTAAAACGACAGTTAAAGTCACTTAAAGTAATTTCAGCCAACTCCATGACCTCATTAGGGCCGTTTATTAGCAATTGAATTAATTAACTGATTTAGGAAAAGATTCAGCCGGGTCTGAACCCGCGATCGTTTGCATATTAATTCTTTAATGGGTGAAACTTCGCGACTTTCAGATTGAAAGTGATAGTAGACCTCTTAATACTGCCCTATTAAGAGAAAAACCAAGGGCTTCCAAGTTTTGCGGGTGGTAGGACCTTGTGCAGGGTCCGTCCGGATCGCTACCACCATCTTATCCATTAACCTACCGCCAAACAGCAGTGTTCGCATTGTGTCAGCAGTGTTCCGGCTTGGGGATAATACAGCTGGTGAAATGACTAGCATAGGGGCATTCCATCTTAGTCCTCAGGGTTGGCAACGCATTTGCAGTCCTTAGGATTGCATTGCAGTCTTGTGAATGCGAATGTATGTATGTATGTATGTATGTAAACTCTTTATTGTACAAACAGAAAATAACAAATCAAAAATAAACAGAAACAAAAAAGGTATGTGCAAAGGCGAACTTATCCCTATAAGGGATCTCTTCCAGTTAACCTTTGAGCGATTGAGAGAAGAATAAAAACAATGAATGTCTATGGGTCACAGTTTCCACTTACCATCAGGTGGCCTGTGTGCTCGTTTGTCTACTCTATGCCATAAAAAAAGAAAGTGCCAGATTCACTCTTAACTAGTTTTATTATTTTGGTGTTCTTTAGGGCTTGCACTATAATTATAATTGGGGTTGTTCATATTTTTATAATTACTCTAATTCAAAAACCATTTCGAAGAACAGAGTTTTAAAGCCGTTCTGCATTATTAAGTTTAAGTTCTTGTTTTGACTTTCGTTTTCGGCTTGAAGCCCTCTTAAGTGTTTGTTACGGGTTAGGCGAAAACCGCTTGAAATAGTATGTTTTAATGTACTATTACAATCACTTTTTATCCATAAAATGCCCGCTAAATAATTAAAGATAGATATAAACTATTGGATCATATACAAAATTAATGAAATTGGAATCTTAAAATTACCCATTCTTTCGAATTATAATGCAAAAACCGGGAGTTTTTTTTTTGGACCATCCCAATTATATTGACGTTTGTATGTACTTAACTAAAGAACAAAAACATAAAAATATTTAAAGCCTTGTGTTTAACTCATTATGGAGTAAAAGCCACCCGCGACTTCGTCCGCGTAGAATTACGAGGAAATACGTAATTTGTTTTTAATGTTTTATTAAGGTTTTTTTTAATCAAACCTAACCGAGTCTTAAATATCCGCACACTAAATACGAGTATAATAACGATTTTTTTGTCAAGTTTTCGTTTTCATAGTTAATATAAATTATGACAACCAATAATTACGTAAACACAGACATTATGAATATAAGAGGAATAGATAACATTCAATAACATGAAATCGTTGACCCGAACATAGACAAAACGCTACGACTAAGTTTGTACACCACTTAATTAATATAATAATTATAATAACAATGTTAAATGTATACTTAGCTAGATTTAACTTAACTATAATAATAATGTATAGGTACTTACCTAAATTTAAAAATGTTTATCCATTAAGCAAAAATTGAATATTTCAATAATTAATTGTGTTACAAAAATTATGACGTGTAAAATGTACCATTTTATCAATAAATGCTTGAATCTTGAATCTTGATAATTACTTGTGGGAGGACCTTGTGCAGGGTTCGTCCGGGTTGGTACCACCATCTTATCCATGAACCTACCGCCAAGCAGCAGTGTTTGCATTGTTGTCTTCCGGTTTGGGGATAAGACAGCCGGTGAAATAACTAGCATAGAGGCATTCCATCTTAGTCCTCAGGGTTGGCAGTGCATTTGCAGTCTTGTGAATGCGAATGTCTGTGGGTCACAGTTTCCACTTACCATCAGGTGGCCTATGTACTTGTTTGCCTTCCTTTGTCATAAAAAATATATATAGAGGCCTGTAGTGCTGTTAGGCGATGGGCTTGCAACCTGTCACTGATACGCTGGTAAACCTCTCATGGCCGCTGTAGACATTGGGCCAGGTGATGGACCAAAATATGTACCGTAAAACCTGGTAACTATGGTCCAAAATCTTCCAACTATGGTCCAAAATCAATGACCAAAAGTACAAGTTCCCATTATCTTTAGTTAAGGAAACGTGTTGTTTTATAGACATTTCTTGTTGACTAAAGTTTTAAAATGCTTATACTTAAGTCATCTATGAGGAATTAAAGAAATTAGACTTGGACCACAGTTAAAGTACTGGACCATAGTTACCAGGTTTTACGGTAATCATGTTAACACATTAGCGTATTGATCATTCTACATTGGCGCTTTCATAAAAGATCCTTTTGATGTATGCACAGCCGGTTGGCCAGCCAGCGTTGGTCGCCAACTGCAAACAAGCCAATAGCGTAGCCAACTGTGAAGAGGGGCCATTAGTCTACTTGAGCCAAATGTGGATACTGATTTTCAGCAAGTTTTTAAATTTGTAGGTAATTCTGTAAATTTGCCTACCCCACTACTGTACAGTGTATGTATATTTATGTTTAGATATTATAATAAAATAAATTTATGGGGAACCATGAGCTCCCGTCCGGCAGTGGACGTTCTTCGGCTGATATGATAATGACAACGATTTAATTAATTAATTAATTCTACATTTATGTTTGGAATTACTACACAGACAAATGATAACTCTTACGGTATTAAATATATTTAATTTTTAAATTTAATCAGTGAATCACGTTGAAATGGTGTAAAAGGCTCTAAATTGTGTGTGTATGTCATGCCAACATTGACGTATTTGACACTGACTATTAGTAAACTCTAAAGGGCCTTTTAGAATGACCAAAGATACAACATTTAATCACTTCGTTCTAAACTGTTTTTTTTGCAATATATAAAAATCTAATCTACCTTTTGGTTTCTATGGATGTACCTAGTAATATGCCGAATTTATCGAAAATCAAAGAAAACACGGTGTATACATACAAACAAACTAATTATTTATTTCATCATTAAAATTACTAATATGTGTTTTATCAATTTTCTTGTGAAAATTAAACTAACTTATATTAATACTAAGTATAGAGTTATTCTTGACTTGAGACGCGAACTTAAGTACGTAATTTCGTTCGCTGGCACGAAGCGCCTGTAAGTTTGTTAAAAGTTAGTAATCACTTAGGAATTTTGTCGCTTGCGCGTTATGTTTCAACTTAATACGAAATCATCAAAGCGGGAGGAAACGGCTACCTGCATGAACTTTTACTTGAGAATACCAAATTTGAAATGGAACTGTATAATTAAATTTGAAGTTTAAGCCTAAACCTTTGAATTGAGGATTGAAACCATTTTTTTTCTACCAAAATGTGTAATTTGGCTTAGCCGTTCAACCTGATAAAGATTAGACAATTTCATATATTTAAACTCAATTTATCACTTTAATAATATTTATTTGAACAGGTTATAAAACTAATATAAAAAAAAAAACTTATTAATGTTGGTTTATTCCTACAAAAAGCTCAAGATTTCTCGACTGCAGATACAAGACAGCAATATACATAATTATAAAGAGCAATATATACCCATTTAAATTACAAGTAGAAATATTCGTCACTCAGGAACAAAGATAAAAAGATAAAAGATAAAAGATGTTTATTCAGTAAGTAGGCCGCACGGGCACTTTTACACGTCAAAAAAATCTACCAGCGCTTCACAAGAGACCATTGCTGAGAAGAAGCACCGCAAGAAACTCAACAGTAAGTCGTTTTTTAAATATTGCTAATGATATTAAACAATAATAAACTTAACCTAGCATTATATAAAACAATGAATCTCATATAAAACCAAAAATTAATATATTCATGCGTAGTTGAGCAGGAAAATGTGTCAAAACTCAGAATTGTCACAAAACTAATAAGCAACAGTAATAAAAAAAAATGAAAGTATACTAGTTATACTTACCTGTGACGGTGCAAAACAACCTGCATAAAAGTTTCGATACATTCTCCTACAGAAACCGTGTCCCCTAGACAATATACAAATGTGTTTACATATTTTTATGACTAAGTTATTATTAAATTATTTAGGTGTTGGCCAAGCATTTTTATCTGTTAGATAGTCTTCGACCCTATAGTAAGCTTTAGACATCAACGACTTTTTCAAGTAAGTTTTAAGTACTGGAAATGGTAACTTTAAAACAACGTCAGGTAAGTTATTAAAGAAATGGATGCATTGACCTACAAATGATTTATAAACCTTACGGACACGAAATTTTTAAATAGCAATTTTATTTTTATTTCTTGTATTCAAATTATGTATATCACAATTCTTAACAAAAGAGTCTTGATTTTTAATGACATAAATAATATTCTCATAAATAAATTGTGATGCTACTGTCAAAATATTAATTTCTTTAAATAGTACTCTTAAGGAATCACGGGAGTTTAGATTATATATAGAACGAATGGCTCTTTTTTGCAACACGAATATAGTCTGTATGTCAGCAGCTTTTCCCCAAACCAGAATACCGTACGACATAACACTATGAAAATAACTATAATAAACTAAGCGAGCTGTCTCAACATTAGTAAGTTGCCTGATTTTCCTAACAGCATAAGCTGCCGAACTTAATTTACCTGCTAGTATTGCTATATGGGGACTCCATTGCAAGTTTTTATCTATAGTTATCCCTAAGAAAAGCGCCTTATCTACCATTTCCAATCTCTCATTATTAAGAAATATACTAGATTCTACCGGTCTAACATTAGGCAAAGCGAACCTAACACATTTAGTTTTCTTAGCATTGAGTAGCAAATTGTTACTAGTAAACCAATTAAGTACTTTACCTAGTGTGGCGTTTATCCTACTGTAATCGACGGATTTTCGGTCTACCTTGAAAATTAATGATGTATCATCAGCAAATAGCACAATATCACAAAGGTTATCTACCGTGGGTGGTAAGTCATTAATATAAACCAAAAATAAGAAAGGTCCTAATATAGAGCCCTGAGGCACACCTAATTTAACAGCTGCTCCAATAGACTTTGTTTGGTTTACAACAACCATTTGTGTTCTATCACTAAGATATGAAGACATAAGATTTAGAGAATTATTTGACAGACCATAATGTTTTAATTTTAATATAAGAGTCGCATGATCTACGCAATCGAAAGCTTTGGAAAGGTCACAAAAAATTCCTATAGCATCACAAGATTTCTCCCAAATATTGTATATATATTTAATGAGTACAGATGCTGCATCAGTTGTGGATCGCCCTCTGGTGAAGCCAAACTGATTACTGTTAAGCAGTTTATTTCTATTGAAGTGACCTAACATATCTTTTAACATTAACTTCTCAAAAACTTTGCTTAAAACAGGTAGAATAGAAATGGGACGGAAATTCGTTAAATCACTCATATCGCCCGATTTAAAAAGTGGTATGACTTTACTATATTTCATAAGATTTGGAAATACCCCCTCTGAAATGCAATTATTGTAGATTAAAGCTAAGTGAGGTGCAATTATATCTATGATATGATGGATGACTTTAACTGACGTTCCCCATAAATCCTCGGTTTTTTTTAAACTGATTGATTTGAATACTTTAACAATTAAAACAGAATCTACGTGGCTAAAAACAAAGCTTGCGTTACATTTAGTAACATTAGCACAAAGTAATTTTTGAGCTTCAATTGCAGATGATTGAAGACATTTCGTGGTATTAACGGCTATGGTTGAGAAATAATTTTCGAACGCTAACGCCACGTCTTTGTTTGACGTGATTTGTTTGTCTCCCTTGTCTAGAGTGACTTGATTATCCCGAGTTTTAGATTTACCCGTTTCTCTATTTATTATTTTCCATACAGTTTTCACCTTATTGTCAGAAGCTTTAAGCTTAAGACTTAAAAAGTTTGACTTAGCAGTCAAGCAAACTTGCTTGAAAGTCCTCGAATATTTCTTAACATAAACTAAGAAGTCCGCGTTCTTGTTCTCCTCTCTCTCTCTATATAATTCATAAAGCTTATTTCTACTTCTATGAATGCCTACAGTAGCCCATTCACTAAACTTAGTTTTTGACCCAGAAATAGTTTTCATCTTAAAATTATTATTAAATTGATGAAGAATTACACCAAACAAATCTTTATAAATACTATTAGAGTCATTATATGAAAAGGATAACCTACAGAGATCACTCTGAACATTATTTTTGAATAATTCCAAACGATTGCTAGTTATGGGTCTGTATGTTATTGTCTGTGGTACTTGATGAAAATCATTTAAAAAAGAAGCCTTTTGACCACTATGATCAGAATTAAAGCAGTTAAATATTGCTTTATCCAAACATTCACAATTACAAAAAATGTTGTCTAAACAGGTAGCACTTGAAACAACTATCCGTGTAGGTTCAAAAAACAAATTACCTAAATTAAAAGATTTAAATAAACTTAAGATCTTAATAGTATTAATTGACGATTCCAGTAAGTTAACATTAAAGTCTCCACAGACAATAACATGCCTTTGAGTTTTGCAAGCTAATTTTAACACATTTTCCATAGTAGATTCAAATGTGTTAAAATCGGCTGATGGTGGTCTGTAAACGCAAATAATTATGTAATTTTCTACTTCTATGCAAGAGATTTCTACAAGTCTCTCTATGGATAGCCTAACAATATCTTTCCTTTCTTTGGATTTTAAGGTACTTTTCACAATTATTAAAGAACCACCATGAATGGCGGATTTTCTGGCAAAAAAACTAACTAATTTAAAATTAACAAAATCAAAAATTAATTGATCTGGTCTAAGCCAATGTTCAGTAACACACATAATGTGTACACTTTCAGTATCTAAAAATAATCCTAATTCTAATTCTTTGCTGGAAAACCCTTGAATATTTTGGTGAATTATATTTATATTCAATGGTGTTTCCGCTGTCCTATACTTTAGTTTAAATGATTAGGAATGGCATTTGAGCCACTATTGAACCTATTTGGTTCTATATTAAAGGCCAAAAGATCTACCAAAGTCAAAATATATTTCCTTGGCAAAATGATTTTTTCAGCTGTTAGCGTGAGGCGCTTTATGAATTTATTTAAGTCAAAGAAATGATATTTGCCATTATAACATGTAGCATTGTACATTAAAGAATTTAACTGAGCTATTTTATTATTAAAATTATTGTGGCATATTTTTTGAATATGGTAATGCACAAAGTATAATTTTACCTATTCCGGCCTGTTCAATTAGGTTTAATGTTGATATTAACCTATCTACACTAGACTTATCTATATTAAGACTGTTTCCTACTACTATCACTAGAGTTGTAGAAGTGTCATAACTTCCCTTTAATATTAAATTGCATAATTGCATAAGACTCGCATTAGGATAACAATAATTTGTTACATTTTGTGTCAGTATATTTCTTAACATGGAACCCATTCCAGACCCTATCTGATCCGAATAAATAATAGGTTTTTTATTACTAATTTGTCTAGGGGACTTATCTAAAACTACTTTTGGGGCACATAGCTCAGAAATATCAAGAGCCACATCTGGCTGAACCACAGTAGTTGGTGAAATTCCAAAACAATTACAATTGCCAATGCAATTATTAACCAAAGAATTGAAACGCTCCTCTTACTCTTATCACTAGTGGTTGGAATACCTAGTAGGTCATCATCATCATCATGTCTGCCGAAAGACGTCCGCTGCTGGACATAGGCCTCCCCCAAGGGTCTCCACTCAGACCGGTCTTGTGCTTTTCGCATCCATCCCATTCCCGCGATCCTTACAAGGTCGTCATTCCATCTTGTTGGAAGCCTACCTACAGCTCGTCTCCCGGTCCGCGAACTCCACTCTTCGTAATAAGTACCTCTACCTAATTTGATGCATATTAATATCTATAACGTATCTCCATCACACTCACGCTTTAATGAGCTGAATGCAGTTGAGGTAAATAGGTACGAATAGCCAGCGCACTGTTCAATAGAAAGCATTAATATACAGGGTTATTGTTAAGTCGACCTGTTCCCCTCTAGGGGTTATGGGAGAGGTCATTTTCAATAATTTTGGTCCCTACGCAAAAGTTGCTAAAATGTCCAGAACGCATCAAAAATATAAGGTAAAATTGCTGTTTTTATGCAATATTAAAAGTAGAATTATCTGTACACGTTTAAGAATGCGAGACCAAAAAGTACACAAACATGCTTTTTTATCAGTTTACCCAACATAAATGACAAAAAACAGAAAAATTTACTAACTTTTGTGTAGGGCATTATGGGACCAAAATGATTGCAAATGACCTCCCCCATAACCCCTAGAGGGGAATAGGTCGACTTACCAATAACCCTGTATATGCCGATGCTGCGACCTCAAATTATATGTGTACATAGATCTTATTGTCAGTGGCATCGAGGGATGTAGATATTTTTGACATGTTCATCACATAAAAACCAATCAATGAATTCAACGTTGTCATGTTCGAAAATAATAGTTTCAGAGATTTCGCCGCTTCTTATTTAGAATAGTATATCTAATGAACAAATTAAAGTAAGCCTCGTTTTCATGGCTCAACGCGGTAGTACAAATGTTGGGTAACCGATATAAACCGAGGGCATAAGGCTGGGTTTACGACAAGGGTCGGTGCATACTATATACACAATTGCTCTTCCGGTGTTACGCTCCTTGAAAGCGTCTAGAAATGAGCATATTTATGAGTGTTAAGAGAGTTCAACTAACTTGACCATATCATGCGCACTTATTTATTGTCAAACTACCATTGCTTGAAATCGGGGTAAACTACCTACATGGCGCAAGTTCTCGATGGTCGCTCAGTGAGTCTCTTTCGATAAGACTAGGCAAAAATAAACCGGACAAGTGAGAGTGGGACTCGCCCACGTTCCGTTCCACACACGACACGTTTCACTCAATTCAAAATTTGGACCGCCGTTCCTTGCATAAAGACCGTGTTTCTATGTGATTGAATTAAAAATGATTTTATATATATTTATTTCATAGTTCTAGGTCAACAGAAAATATCCCATACATTTTAATTCCCTTGAGAATGTTCAAATATTCGTTTTTTGCAGCATAAACGGGCGTATTTTTTTTAAGAAACTGGACCTGAGTAGGTATATGATTTTAATTTACCTCGATACTTTTACGCGTTCCGGTGATAAGGCGTCTTGACAGATGGATAGATGGTCGGACAGACGGACCGACAGACGGACAAAAAAGTGATCCTATAAGGATTCCGTTTTTTTCTCTTGAGGTACGGAAACCTAAAAAGGGGTTTCTGAGTGAAATAAATATTAAGTCGCGAGCAAGTTATGCTACCCGCTCTGTGTGTTATAAGTTAGTCACCTAAGATTTGTTTTTGACACATTTCAAACTAGTAACTAAGTAGTCTAAAATTTAAACATTCTGACTTTCGATATTTTGACCGTCGATCACCGGGTTAGAATAGTGCTACTCCATGTCTTCTCGTGGATGTCGTAAGAGGCGACAAAGGGAATAATAAAGGCTTCTAGTACTCTTAGGCGATGGGCTTGCAACCTGTCACTAATACACTGGTAAACATCTTAGCCTGATTGTGCAAAACGTGGTTACAGAATTATCAACCACTTATTTAAGAGTGCTTGGTAATTCTGTAGCTCTGCCTACCCCACTCTGGAAATGAAGGCGTGAGTTTATGTATGTATGTATGACCGTCGATGTTTTAACCGTCGATATTTTAATTTTCGATATTCAAATACGTGCCCAGAAATAGCATGCGTAGTTGAGCAGAAAAACATGGCGAAACTATAACTATGTCGGTACAAGACCATCACAACAAATAAAGTTTTAATACGTTCTTCTCAGAAACCGTGTCGTAGACAAGATACAATGTTTACAATGTTCAATGTTTGTTATCTCAAAGCAAATTTCCCCCTAACTCGATAACACCTCACTAATCTTGTTTATGTTCTACTTAGTTAATTTTATATATCGCGAATTATACATACCAATTCAAGTTCGGTGGAAAACCAAATCAACGCCAAAAAATTCTTCAAACATATAAAATAATCAAATAATAAAATAATTTTTATTCACCATCATCAAAAAGCAATAACCAATCTGTGTTCATAAAATTAAAGACGGTTTACTACACACGAAAATTATAATAGTCACAATATAGCACAGGATCGATTAATTAAATAGAGAAAAAAGCCTTACAGTGCAAGAAAAAAATCTAAAAAAAATTTTTTTCTTTAAAAAAAAGAAAGCAAATTATTTAATTTACCAGTACCGGTACCTTAAAACAAACCTAACCAAGAAAACATTATTTTCCTGACCGCCAACTAAATATTTATGATTTACGAATGGCTAACTCTGATAACTGGATTATCTTAAACCTACGATCCTCAGCTTCCGGAGATGCCCGAGCGGCCCCGAAGGCTCCCGAGGCCACGACTTAATCTTTATTGGCCAACGGAAATCTTTTAGGCCTACTTATTCGAATTACTAGCTTTAGCTCGCTGCTTTACTCTCTCGGAGTATTTTTTAGGTACCGTCTTAATGCAATTTGAGCTTTTTTTTTACGTTTATTTTAGTCAGGGGCACTTTAGTAGTGGCCAAATTTGTTAAACAGGCTTTCATTAAAATAAATTTTGTGTAAGTTATATTTTCCAAAAGAGCCTAGAGTCGCTAAAATAAAAAAACTGTGGGCGAATTTGAATGGGTGAGAACTTGGTAAACCCAATAACGATGCAATATTACGGTTCCTTAATCTTATTTCAAGTAAAAGCAATATTAATTAATTATGAAATTATCACTTTTAATTTCAACAAAAACGAGAAAAGTTTTATGATGTTGATGACTGTATTAATTAAACGTAATCTGAAAATGTTTGTTTTTGTTCACATAAGATTTATGCTACAAATGTTTATTTATTAATAACATTAAGCAAAAAAAAACAGTGTTACCATATCTTGCATCAGTCTAAACTTTATTATATAGCGATTTCGTAATTGAATTGATAAAAATGTCGTTTAAGGATGAAAAGTGCCCGAAGGCTGGAGTTTTCAATCCAGATTAAATTTTGCGACATGACAGACTGGATTGGCCGATGATTGGATTAAAAAGCTTTCCATATTTTGCTTGAAAGCTCTTTTAAACGGCACTACTCAACAGTTTAAACTGAAAATAGTTTAGTGATTTTAGTTTTGATTTAAAAATCTATCATAAAATGTCAAACTCAAAAACAGCATTTAGCAAAATATATTAGACATTTAATTCTTTGGCGACATAAAGTAATCTTTATCTTAATTGTGGCAGAGACTTAACATTTAAAATTTTAGAATTTGACTGCTTTCTTACTCTATTTTTTAAGTTAGAAAACGACAGCAAAATTGTGCTTCTAATCAAACAATAGTATATCCTGGAAAGAATATGAAATGATATTGACCATCTTTGTATGGGAGTTAGACCAAGTGCTCCTTAGCCTGACACTAGACTGTAGACTAAAGCGCTTCAAGAAGTCATGAAAAAAAAACCTATTGGTGAGAACTTAATTTTCAATAAAAACAGTTTAATAGTACATTCCGCTCTAATTGTCGTCATCTTCGTTGATAATAATTATATCGAGGAATAGAGCAGTGACTTTATTAATTAGGCATATAACGTGCGCACAACAGCCAATTATTCCTACGATCATCCACATGAAGCAATCTTCAACATCGCTTTATGTTGATGAATGCATCAACCACATCGTATTGTAATTAATTTTGGTTTTTAATAAACGTAATTGTTTTTGTTGTGTGAAATTTTTAATGTATTAACTTTTAAATCCACTTTGAAATGTAATTTTTATAATAATATCAATAAAGACCTCTACTTAAAAAAAAAAAAAAACTAGATAGTCTTATAATGTACTACCACATCGTATTAGTCGTCAGTGGCGTTGTGGGCTTGAAGACTAGTGACCACATTAGGCGTTGTTGGCGCTCGAAGGGCTTATTTGATAATCCCTCACAGAAAAAACTTAAAAACAAAAGCTTTTTTTTCTCTTGAACTAGGCAGCATTTAGACCAAACTTGTCAATCTCAAAACTTAAATTTACCTAGTAGCTATCTAACATAAATGCCTAAGTAAGAATATCATAATAATTACCAACGTGAGAAATAATTTGTAAAAATGTAACAACAAAGGCGATAATTATGTCTGAGAGCACCCAGTTTTCGCCTACAAACTGATTGTGAAGTTTGACGAAGGATTACAATATCTTATACCTTTTATTTTAAATAAAAGATTTATTATTATTACTTTTCTAGATATTTATTAAATTTTCTGTTAGGTTTTTTACAACAATTACACAAATACCAACGTAAAATAACAATACTTATACAAAAACTAAACACTATATAAAACCAAACCTACTTATGCCACAAGGCACCATGCTAGCACCCCCACTATACCTCTATCACTAATGAAATATATTCGCTTACTCCCTCACACCCAAACATCGGCACATCCAGGAGAGATCGCTAACTGATCGACTTACCCTCTCAACGAGGATATTTTTATACTTTTCCCATTTTACAGCATACGTGGGCGATTACGTGACTCGTAAAATTCCACCTGTCATTTTGAGCTCGTCGATTATGCGATGGGTTGTCGAAAGGTGGTTTCCGCAATTTGGATAAACGTTTGCCGCATCTTAAGTAGGGAAGACATTTATGCAAATGTATAACACATTGCTTGGGGACGGTTGGACGATTAGAATGTTCAAGCGGTGTCTGCATATTGAAAGACCGTGAAGGTTAATGCAAGATCGACTATCTAGATAGGAGGTATCTACGCAGCGAAAACTACGCAGAATATTTGATATATTTTTTAATTTAATATGTTTACATTTATATAATGCTGGACTAAGTACCATTGCAAGGCGAGCTTTGCTCGATATGACCTTGTTTGTCAAGATTGAGTGTAACGCCCCGTTGATTATATTTCCCGTTTTTACTCGTCTTTCAATATCACCGTCACATTTCCCATCTCTCGTAGGTAAACATATAACCTAAATACACAAACTCATCAACTTGCTCCACTTTTTCATCGCCAATCATTATTTGACATTCTGTAACAGTTTCATCCCTCTCCACAACCATCACTTTCGTCTTTTTAACATTCACTTTCATGTCTTTCCTTTTAAAAGCCTCATTCATCAAATTCACCATTTGTTGTAAGTGGTCCGCCGATGATGCAAGGAGAACTTGATCATCAGCATATAACAAAGTTTTAAAATACTAAAATATAGACAAAAATAATAATGGTTAATAAGGAAGCAACAAAAGGAATTTTTCTGTAACAATATCTAAAATGTAAAATCATACACAACATTTCCAATGTAATCCTTACACACTTTTGGTTTCACATCAAATTAAATTGAAACGAGAAAGCCTTCTACTTCTCCCTTAGATGCTCAGCCTTTCTTAAAAAATAGTTCCTTCCAAATCCAATAGCTATTTCTCAAACAATATCTACCTACCGTCATTTCCTTTATTCGCGGTCGCAGGCGATAGGACCCGGCCAACCCTTCTGCTGTCATCGATCAGGCGTCTGTAGGACACTATTTCTTGAGGCAAACTTTACATTTCCATGGGCAGGGAACCAAGCCAAAGTTAAATCATAGTGCACAAATTGGGCTAGTCCTGAAATAAGCACTAGGCTAAGAGCGTCGTTGGCTTAGTGCTTACTTTAGGGTTCAAACTCCCGTGGTTACCATGTACAAATAAGTTTTTCTAATTTTAATACATTAGTACCCAATGCTCTTATGGTGAAGGAAAAACATAGCGAGGAAACCTGCATATTCAGACATCTGAGAGTGTAAGAGGGTAAAAGCTCGAAATATCCTCAAGGACCATTATTAAGATTATATAGGATAAGTACTAATTTTTTATTATGATAACGATAATATTTACTTAAATTACCCATCATTAAAAGAAGCTAGGTTTACAGCGTTGTCCAAAGTTTAATTAATTATATTGAAAACCCGTATCAATAATTGTAAAGATGAGCTGCGGTTGGTTATAAACACGGAATTTACATAGGTTGGTACAGTTTGAGCTATAAACTGTCCATAAAAAAAAACAAAATACCGTCAAAGGAATATTGTAAAGCTAATTTGGAAGATCAGAAACATAGCCAGTTAAAGTTTAACTAAGGAAAAAGTACACATTTTATTTATTTTACCTTTTCAAAAAGTTGAATTTCGAAAAATCCCACAAGATAATTCCCCAAAAAATTAATTAGGTCACGGTCAGGTCATTTTAAGGTTCTCTACGAAATTAATACATTTCTAAAACACGCATAGTAGAAATAACTTATAGTATATCACAATAACTCTTGCCCAAGTATAACTGGATCACTAAAATATCAGATGTAAAACCACATTACCCCCCTCGCGAGCGTTGACTGGAGGATTTTGCCGGCAACTTTCCGCTCCCCTGCCTGCCAGGATTAAACGAATCCCGGTTCGACATGACTGACTCCCGACTATGCACCCTGAAATTGTGGGCCAACTTAACGATATCGAGTCAGTTGGATTTCAAAAAATATTAAGTGACCTGAATAACATTGCCCGATTTCGTAAATTATATTAATATTTTTTGACAAAAACATTGTATTAAGGTTTTTTTTTGCTAAGTTTACTTTTTAGCATGTTGAGACCAATCGATAATGTCCAAACTTAGACAACAAATGTGGAGTTTGATCCGAAATTTAATACTTCTGATGCTACTTAAAAATATATTTTTTAATATTAATCTTCTTGAGCTTTAAAAATACCGAGGGGCGACTGCCAAAATTATACAAAACTAAGCAGCCGCTGTTCTATAGAGTTATTTGCTTTTAAATTGAAATAATTCAAAGCAAATGAGACATATCGTTTAAAAAGTACAATGCAATAAGGTCTATTTTAGATTCACTTTATTGTATTACAGTACCCAGTAGACATCCCATTGTCACCTTCCTACTTCATCATCAGATCAGTTCTTAGACACCATAACATTGCGAAGTATCGGACTTACAAAATGTCTTTAAAAATTCAGCCCATTACGATCGCAGGAACTGACTTGCAAGATTTGATCCAAAAGCACAATACACTAATGACTTGAAATTAAAGAAAAACTTGTAAAAGGGAGTGTGATAAAAGTTCTTGTCATTAGCTCTAGCAGAAATGTTTAAATCATACGGCACGATTTCAAACACATGCTCGGATTTTTTAACGTTGTTTTTGTAAATTATTTATCTTCTGAGAATGTCCTGAACTTGTATATTGCTATTTACACCATAAAAATCGAGCAACAGATTTACCATAATTTATTTTACTGTGATTTTCTCTTGACTACTAAACTTGATGACGTTACGAAAGTCAACGTCAATATCATCGTGTCAGCAAATTTTTATTCCATATTACGGACTGGCGCTGATTCCAATCGACTCATACATTTTCCGTATAAGGACGTTAACTTACTTA
The DNA here is from genome assembly GCA_927399475.2 of Acleris emargana. Taxonomy (NCBI): domain Eukaryota; kingdom Metazoa; phylum Arthropoda; class Insecta; order Lepidoptera; family Tortricidae; genus Acleris; species Acleris emargana. The sequence continues at coordinate 27,317,232 of OV656836.1, read as the reverse complement.
CTGACTCTAGGAAAAAGTTCGTGCTCGGAATACCGAATTTAAATTTTAAACCAATTTTTCACACATTGTCTTCCAAGTAACGTTACGAGTGCTACGCCGTAGCAATTTTCTGCTACGTATGTAGCAGCTACGAGCATGGTGACTGTCCGAATTGTGTACCTAATGAATTTGTGATGTAATGTTTTTTATTTACTTTTTATTTTATGTTTGTTTTTTTAGGAAATACGTGTACATATTTGTGGCCGAACCATATTACTCAGTAAAAAGTAAAGTGTATAATTGTTTTGTTTTAAATATTCCTATAGGATATTCTTCTTCTTCTTCTTCTTCTTTTATATAAATGGTGGTCTACCGCGGTCCTGTAGTACTTTCGCCCATGTCCAGTGAGTTAGAGTATAATCAGCAAAGAGAAATCAAAAGTAAAAGCCGAAGATTTTTCAATCGGCCATCTTCCCTCTCCGAATGTTCTAGGATATTCTTAGGTCTGGCTAAGAGATTTTATATTCTTTCATTTTATTATTCAAAAATTAAATACTTAGGCTTTATCTTTTAATGTTAAATCACTTGCATGGTTTCAATTCGAAATACTAATAAGGTGGCCTGTGTGCTCGTTTGCCTTCCTATGATATAAAAAAAAAAAAAAAAAAAAAACTTAATCAGGTTTGAAGGGAAATTATTTACTTAAGAGCTATGCTCTTTTCGGTGGTGTACCTTCCATTACTTTCTTTTCCGAGCTTTCTCTTTAACACACACGGCACTAAATCTGCTCGTGCTCGGGCTAAGTACTTGATATTAGCGCTAAACATCCCCGGCACAGCACTTACTGAACTAAATCACAGCAAACAAGCTGAAGGTGAGTGAATTTGCAAGAGCACGTGATTACCGGAGCGTTAGTTAGATACCCTAGCTGAGTCGAGAGCTGTTTTCGCTAGATCAAATATACCAGTTAATTTTGAACCAGTTTCAGTTCTCTTAATTGACGCAGGGTTGGGACACATGTGATAATAGAAAGTTGACAAGACCATTTAAATAATAGGTGATTTGTTGTATTTATTTCTTTCGAAAAAATTATACAGTATAACAGTAACAGGTACTGTGAAATACATAACAATACATTATATCAAAATAATAGGTTACCTTTGTTTCGGCAAAATATGTTTGCCAAATGTATCGTTTCCCAACTTTGCATTTGCCAACCCGCTTTGTTTTCTGTAAGCGTAAATATTTCAGGATTTTATAAAAAATAACCTAACCTAACCTAACGTTAAATGGATACAAAAAGTACAAGACACAGATATTTTTTTGCGAAACGGTCCCGACTCAGCATTCGCTAGCCGTAAAGCCAGCACTGGTCTTCCGTTGGAACTGCTTGGAGAAGAGACGGAAAGCGACATACTTAACACAAAACAATATTAAAACAAAAGCAACATGGATTATAAAACAATCTCAAGGTTATCTCGAACGATCATAAAATTTGCAATCAGTTACAGCTGGCAACATGAAGGATATAAAAAACAAAAACTATAGTCTATGAGAGGTTAAGTCATTGACAACAAAGCAAAACCATGGTGGTGTTATAACCTTTAATTTAATCCCATCTAACAAGCATCGACGTACGAACATTTTTCAATAACCAAGTTACTTAACAGTTAGTAATCCAGCGTAAACTATCTCCAACAAAACTTGTTAGCAACTTCGCATGACGTCACGACCGGAGCACACGCGAAAGGATGTAGGAACAACTTCAATAAAGTTGGAACGGAACTTTTTTCTTAATTAACGGTTCTAAATTGAGAAAATGGTCGCACTTGGAAAAGCTGTGGCGTAATTGCGTGAAATACGAGGTTTGGTGCAGAGAAGTTTAGGTTTATAAAGTATGTAAGTATCGCTCTACCTTTATGGTAGCTCTGAAACATTTATGCCCTTACTACATTCACCCCACGCCCTTACGACGCGGGAGCCTAGTCAGTAGTAACCCTGTCTATGAAGCTAGCGGGTCCGGGGTTCGATCCCCGTTACGGTTAAATATTTATGTGATGAGCACGAGTATTACACCACGCACGCAGGACTGATGGCCGATGGGGTCAGAAGGTTCTCGAGTGGCGTCCGCGGACCGGGACACGAGCTGTGGGTAGGACTCCAACAAGATGGAGTGACGACCTTGTAAGGATCGCGGGAAAGCGGTGGATGCGAAAAGCACAAGACCGGTCTGAGTGGAGAGCCTTGGGGGAGGCCTATGTACATCAGTGGACGTCTTTCGGCTGACATGATGATGATGATGACGAGTATTATACTGAGTCTTGGATGTTTTCTATGTATTTAAGTATGTATTTATCTATATAAGTAAGTTTATCGTTGCCTAGTACCAGTAGTACAAGCCTAGAGCTAAGTTTAGGGCTAGGTCAATTTGTGTGACATGTTCCCCTGATATGTTACCAATAAACGTGGAGAAACCGATAAGGACGAAGCGTGGCTTAGTTACGCCACGGTTACGCCACGTTTATTAATAATGGAATTTGTGGTAAAATCTACTAAAACATTAACAATATAAATACGATAAAACAAGATGGGATTCTAAGCAAATTAGAAAAGTGCCCAAACTTCTGAAAAGAGAATTGTCCGAGCGCGTTCTTTCAAAAAACCTACAACTTTTTCTAACATCACAATGCTCTAAGAAATGTCAATTTAAATTCTAACCTTTTTCCAATTCAAGCACACCCGGTTTTATAAAAACCCGTTCATTTTATTAAAACGTCTCCCAAAACGCTGGAACAAGAAGGTTGAACTATTTCAAGAATCTTTTTGGCCGGGCCTTGGCGAAATTGAAAAAAGTATTCGGAAACCACAAAGATGTACCTGCGGCCCGACTATTCCTGCCCGGGTCACCTTTTCAATGATACCCGGGAACGCGTTCGCCCGGGCACTAGGGCTTGACTAAATCGCCGAATCTGGGTATCCAAAGAAAATCCCTTGATGGTTCGATTTAGGCCGGGTCGCCCTTTCAATGACGTCGCTAGGGTATGACTTGATTGCCGAATTGAAAAAATGTAGACGAGATGTAATTAGCGGTTTGAATCTATTTAATGCTTTAGTCCGGGTTAGGGTCGATTAGTCCGGCACGTAATTTTCTGATTTATATGAAAAATAAGGCTGTTTGTTAGTAACTTTCTCGATCTTCACACGTATACTGACGACGCGCTGGCCTAGTTGGTAGTGACCCCGTCTACGAATCCAGCGGTCCTGGGTTCAAATCCCGGTAAGGACTGAATATTTGTGTAATGAGCGCGAATATTTGTTCCTGAGTCATGGATGTTTACTATGTATTTAAGTATATATTTCTCTATATAAGTATTCATATCGTTGTCTAGTACCCATAATACAAGCCTAGAGCTTACATTTGGGACAATGTCAATTGGTGTGACATTGTCCCCTGATATTTATTTATTTTATTTATTTATACTATCCATTGTCGATAAAAAATATTTCGGCTTTAGATTCGGCTTTCTATTCTTCAATTGCACTATTACGTGGGCTTGACAAAATAATGTTAGTGGTCGGTTTCCCAAACGCAAATACGGATTCCGACATATATGACATACTTTATTGTACATTGGGATAACCTTTGCAGAAGACCAGTTTGAACCAGTTCACAATGATTGGGTTCCGAGGGGTAATCGAAAACTGTTCAGATATATTGAGCTCGGAATGACATTTCTTATTTTAAATCTTGAAGTCGATACGAGTCAAGACGAAGTTCTTGAGAGCTCGAGTTTTATACGAGATGAAATTATTAAAGTTCAAGCAATTCTTGAAGTATTTGTTTTTAGGGTAGCCGTAATGAGGAATCTTGTTGAGTAATTACATTTCATATTTCTAATATACGGGACCGTATAATTAAATTTTTGAATTTAATGAGACGTGGTTAACTTTGTTGGCAGCGTCTTTATCAACGAAGTAGATACATAATGGAACTTTTTGTGTGACAACCACGATTTTCGTATTGAATTATTTATTTGTAAACGTATTAATATCGTAACTGTGTGGTTTTCGGGTTAGAGAGTAAAGGCTTGTGGTCCTGTTAGGCTGCAATGTGTCACTAATACGCTGGTAACATCTCAGCCTAATTGTGCAAAAAGTGGTTACAGAATTATAAAAAAGTTTTTAGTGTTGTAGTTAAGTATTGCTGTCTGGTATCCGGTTAGTACATATAAAGGTGATTATCCACAAAAGAGATGCGAGGAAATAAGCTCTGGTGGAGTCAATGCCTAAGACTAGATCAATTTAATTGTAATTTACGTATTTACACATCACACCAGTCTTTGTGGCGAATCTTAGAGAGGGCTTAATGTTCAGAAGTCTTTCGGCTAAAATAATGATCATAATGATAATGATGATGATAGTGATAATGATGATGATGATGATGATGATAATGATGATGATGACATTAAATCATATGAATACGTTGCTTTAAACCGTAACAACAACGTAATTTACCTAATGTCGCCTGTAAAAGCGAAACCCTTGACAAAGATAATGAGGTTACACCAAACTTAGTTATATTGATTGCTCCTACCCTTAATTCTTGAATGAGACCCGAACGGCCTGTCAAACCCGGAATTACAAAGAGACGGTTCAAACCCTACCGTTCGCATGAAACAAAAATAAATTAAATCAACCAGCCTTTGACGGCCGGTTAGATCAATAAAGGATCGTGCACAAAAGGGCCAATTTGTAAATCTGGGGACATTACGGCCGATACAAATGGACTAGAGATTTGTGTGTACAAGTATTTGTCCGCGGGATTTCTTCGCACGTGTGCACTTGAATAGTGGAATAAAACAACGTTGTCTTGCTAAACTCTCGTGATCATCTTTTCAAAAGGAAAAAAAACCGGTGAGACTCGCACACTAATGGTTTCATATCATTTACGCAAACTTTGGCACTTTTATGATGTGTTTTTCTTTACATTTTGAACTAATATAATCAAACCAAATTTAACACTTTTTTGGATTTGACGATAGAACAAAAACGAATTACTCAATTTCCTTCTAATTTGTACACTTAAGTGATTACACTTGTTTATTCGATGCACAATTATGCCCTTTCACTTTACTCAATTTCTCAAAGGATGGCTGGAAGAGATCGCTTCATGGGATAAGTTCGCTTTTGAACATATCTTTTATATTAATAAGATTGTTCTGGTTTTTATTTTGGGCAATAAAGTGTTTTAATACACACATAATACAAAATAAAAATTGGCTTTTCAATTTGTCATCATTCTGTTACAAAATAACTGTGTTTTTACCATGGTAAACTCAAAACCATTAATTTTATCATTATTTAACTGCATTATGATTTTTGTGCACTCATCAATACAGAGATTTCATTAAAACTAACTATCGCTATGTGATAATGATTTAGCAATAATGAGTAAGGCTAGCTGGCATTTGCAAATCATGCCAAGCTCCCAAACATCCATCCAAAACAGACACCATTTCGCGTATTGGGCACCAAATGTAAACATAAAGGCAAATGATTTAGAATTCCGCCCCTGTACGCTTTCAATGTAACCTGATGAAGCTAACTCGATATGGATAATACGCGGCCTCGGCCATTGATTGCCGAATTCGGCGTAATGGCGGATAGTTGGTTTTGCTAACGGTGGATATGTTTATTCATACAGTTATGTAAGTTGTATCCTGGGCCTGTATTCTATCAGCTAAAAGCATATTGCTTTTAACGTTAACATTTTGTTTGAAAGAAAGACAGATAGAAAATCAAAAAGAACAGATTAACAAATACAAGAAGAAAGTAGCCACGAAATGGTCCCAACTCAGCGTAATGCTGGCATTTAGGTCAGCGCTGGTCTTCCATTGGAACCATCAGGTAAAACCACGAAAGGTTACACACACATAATTATTTGATAGTGTGGTTACCGGGATAGAATAGTGCCACTCCATTTCTTCCCGTGGATGTCGTAAGAGGCGACTAAGGGAATATAGGCTTGTAGTACTGTTAGACGATGGGCTTGCAACCTGTCACTAATACACTGGTAAACATCTTAGCCTGATTTTGCAAAATGTGGTTACAGAATTATCAACAAGTTATTAGAGTTGTTGGTAATTCTGTAGCTCTGCCTACCCCACTCTGGGAATGAAGGCGTGAGTTTATGTATGTATGTATGTACATAACATGAGTAATAGAACGAGAAAAAAAACCGCAAAGTTCTGAGTTTCGCAGAAACTTTTTAATGACCGTCCCGTGTTTCTAACGCGGCCGCTATTACAGTCCAGGGGGGTTATTATGACTTCACTATGCAGTTCAGTTCACACTGAGAGAAAGGGACAGAACTATATAACTGCTGTACTGTCCCTTTCTCTCAGCGTAGTCCTAATATCCCCCCAGTACGTAATAGTAAGGGATCTGAATAGGAGACGACCTTCACCCAGCTGTTTACGGGATAAAAAGTATTTTTCTCAAAAATGACCGGAAAAGTTGACATTACTAACTCCATACTGAGACGCGAAGTACATAGTTTACAGACAGTTCCCAAATTAAAAAAAATTTACATTGCGTGCTCGCTACACAAGCCCGCAATGTTGCATACAAATTTCATTGTTATCTAGTTTGTAACTTTTTAAAAAGTGAAAACGGCCATAATAAAATGAGGGCGCAAGTGTTATTCATCCATATTTTATTCGAAACGTAACTTTTTTATCTGTGTCTGGAATAGCTTGAGTTTTTTTTTCTAAAAAAAGCGTGCGTTTCTCCTTGTCATAAAAATAATGGCGGTAAAGAGTGAGGTTATTTCACGTGAAGTTTGTGTTTATATGCGATTTTTGAGAAAAGCACTATATATGCCTCGGCAGGAATCGCAATTGCTTCACTGCCTAGGCAATAATGTACTATTTCTCAAACATGCTATGTAATGTCGGCGTTATGTTAGTTATTTTAGGCTTCAAAGTGCCACGTTCCCGACGGAACAACTCGAGAGAACTGTAAAGGAATTTCATACAAAATTGAAGGCCTAGGCCGGGAAGTAATTTTTTTAAAATTTTAATATGGCCATGACAGCTGGTTTTATGAACAGGCTGAATAGCTGAAAATCGTTTTTTTTTTGTATCTGTGTGGTTCGGACCAAAAATATCCGCGTTAATGCCTATTACACAAATGTTTTTTGAGTGATGTTTTTTTTTATTTTATTGCATATGTTTGAGAAAAGCACTATACATACCTCGCCGTGAAAAGGGGTTGCCAGCCTCGTAACTATCCGACCTCGCTTCGCTCGGCCGTCTATATAAACTCGGCCTGCAACCACCTACTTCCCGGCGTCTGTAGTAATGTACTATTATATCAAATCGAATATGGCAAGTAATATGTATATAGCGAATAGGTTGGCTGAAAATTTTCAGCCTAGTACTTATATAATTAAAAAAAAACGAATATAAACTTTTTTTTTAAGTTTCTTTGGCTTATTTAATAGACAAATTACATACTAATTAAAAGTATGAAGGCTATATAATATGCAAACGTTAGATTAGCTATTTTATCCGGTTATAACTATTGGGTAGGTAGGTATAAACAGGTAAGTCGGTACTAATAATTCAACTAAACCTAACGTTTGCATATTCTATAGATTGGTATGTAATTGGTTTATTAAACAAGTAATAGCAATTCAAAAAAAAACTATTTTTATAACTTTATTATGTAGTTTACACAGTTAAGGCCCTTGCTGGCAGTTTTGCCGTAGCTTATTAAGCTTTATGCTATTGACAAATACAAAAAACAATTCAAACTTAAGTAGGTTATTCTGCTAATTGGCTCTTTAACTTTCTGGCATTAAAAGGATAACAACGTTAAAATAACGTCAACATTCCGTAATCAGATCAACAACGACAAAGTATGTGTACCACGGACATCCTTACTAATATAAAAAAATGCGAGTCTCCCAAGGGCATTTTTGAAATCTATGCGAAAGAAGTCACAGGCAGAAGCTAGTGTTTAATAATGTGATGTGGCTTGTGCAACGAAAAGTTTCAACCACGGCGCGCGAATTAATACCCTCTTAAGGCCCTCCATACAACGAAATTTCTCAGTGGAATATGCATCTATAGTGAATGAGATAAAGTCAATTTGTTATTTGATTAAAAGTCATAAAAACAAAAGAAAAATATATTTAATTTCCTTTGCACTAGATATTTATTTTAATGGCCGTAATATGTATATAAATACTAGGAGACTCAGGAGGTTAAAAAAAAAAAAAAATTAGGGGCCAACCTCACAATGACCTAATCCCAAACTAAGCTCTAAGCTTGTAATATAGGTACTTAACAACGATTAACATACTTATAAAGAGGAATACATACTTAAATACATAGAAAATTAATTAATTAATTAATTTCTTAGCCTATTTGTGCAAAATGTGGTAACAGAGTTTTCAACAAGTTTTTAAAGTTGTTGGTTAGTCTGTAGCTCTGCCAACCCCACTCTGGGATTACAGGCGTGAAGGTATGTATGTATGTATGTAAATACATAGAAACAATCCGACACTCAGGAATAAAATTTTCTACCACCAGGAATTGTATTGTGTGTGTGTGTATTGTATTGTAGGCAGGGTCACCACCCGTCGTCAGGCAAAATAAAAAAGAAATGGGAAATAATTAAAAAAACCGGCCAAGTGCGAGTCGGACTCGCGCACGTAGGGTTCCGTACAACTATACATCTAAATATTTACGTAAAAGTATTATTTAAGATGTATTTTTTTACTCGCAGTATTTACGAAGAATAATTTCGATGTAAGTTATTGAAATTAATTTTATCCAATGAAAACAACATCAAATCGTACACGTACAATATTAGCATTCGCAAGTGTATCGAAAAATGAGCTCCGCGCACACGAGTGTCAATGACGGCTGCCCTCACGTGGCTGCCCGTTCGGGTAAGCGTAGTCGGGAACCTCCCCGCGCGCGCTCCCGCTACCGATAAAGTCACGCCCCAAGCGAATTGTTGTTTACTTGGGAAACTATTACCGATTTCTTACTCGTATTAGAAAATAATGGTTCACGGTTTATGCATAAGGTTTATGTTCATAAAATTAAATGTTTTTCTTAATTCTTTATTATATTTGAGTTGATTGAATGAAAGGTAAAATGCGGTTTACGATTTATAACGTATTAAAAAAAAACTAATTATTAGATCTCGTTCAAACCAATTTTCGGTGGAAGTTTGCATGGTAATGTACATCATATATTATTTTTACATTTATCATTCCCTTATTTTAGAAGTTACGGGGGGGGGGACACACATTTTTCCACTTTGGAAGCGTCTCTCGCGCAAACTATTCAGTTTAGAAAAAAATTATAATAGAAACCTCAATATCATTTTTGAATACCTATCCATAGATACCCCACACGTATGAGTTTGATGAAAAAAAAATTTTTGAGTTTCAGTTCTAAGTATGGGGAACCCCAAAAATTTATTGTTTTTTTTCTATTTTTGTATGAAAATCTTAATGCGGTTCACCGAATACATCTACTTACCAAGTTTCCACAGTATAGCTCTTATAGTTACGGAATAAAGTGGCTGTGACATACGGACGGACAGACGGACAGACATGACGAATCTATAAGGGTTCCGTTTTTTGCCATTTGGCTACGGAACCCTAAAAATATGACTCCTTCAATGTTAAAAAAAAACTACTTTACACCTTTTTCATGTATGATGTAAACTAGTTAGGGCAATCTTAAGTACCCAAAACCGACGTGCGTGCATGACTCGATGTATGAATGTGGAAGAAGCGAAAGAAATTCGTCAAGATCGTAGCAAGTGGAAAGAAGTGGTCTCTGCCTACCCCTCTGGGAAACAGGCGTGATTTAATGTATGTATGTATGGTAAGGGCAGAATATTTGTGTGATGACCTTGAGATTTTTTTTAATTAGTCATGGATTCTGGGTTACGTATTTGAGTATGTATTTCTCGATACAAGTACGTTTATCGTTGTCTAGTACCCATAGTACAAGCTAAGAGCTTAGTTTGGCACTAGGTTTGTTTGTGTGACATTTCCCCGTTTTCTATTTATTTATTTATCATACACATTTCCCGATAAATCCGTATTAGTTTATGTAAATTTCGGAGAGAAATTCTTCTAAGCGTTACAATACGAAGGTAACGAAGCATGCTCCCGCGGGTCTCACCGCGAGGTAAAGTCCATATGCCGGTATGAAGAGCCCATTCAGTTTAGTAGGGTAATAAATATCTTTATTTATTAATTTATTTTAAGAATACAAACATTACCGTGTGGTTGCCGGGTTAGAATAGTGCCACTCCATGTCTTCCCGTGGAAGTCGTAAGAGGCGACTAAGGGAATAAAGGCTTGTAGTACTGTTAAGCAACATCGGCTTCCCACCTGTCACTTAGAAACATCTTAGCCAACTTGTGCAAAATGCGGTTACAGAATTATCAAGAAGTTTTAAGACTTGTTGGCAATTCTTTAGCTCTGCCTACCCCACTCTGGGAATGAAGGCGTGAGGTTATGTATGTATGTATGTAAGAACACAAACAGTCGTATATTATCATATATACACAGGTGTACCAGAAACAATATTAAGACCTTGAAGTTCATAAAAAAAAGTAATAGGTACTAAAGGTAATAACAAATTAATGCCACTTAAGTAAATTAAATGTGAACAATAATATATTTGGTACAACAATAAACTGCTTCTGTAAGTAAATGCATAAAAAAGGTAAGTAGATAAATGAAGGTTCAGAACTAATCTTGTATAAAATGCCTGACAATTTTTTTTTTTGTTGTTTAGCATACATTTTTCGTTTTCGCTCTAAAAATTGTCTAGGGCTAGTATTAATCATTTAAGAAAGCACAGAAAACATTCTCTAAAATAATCTAGAACTATGAGAATGATCTTTCAATACAGAATTTAAAAAATGTTCTTGGATATTATCAAGAATGAATCACAGGAAAGTTTCTCAATTTGAGAAAGTGTCGTGACTCACCCAAGACTGCATATTGCGAGTGATTTCTCTTAAAGCATTTTATTTTTTAGAGTGTTGAGAATACTGTTGTAGTTTCAATGATGGCAAATACTTTACTACTCGATTTTCACAAGCAAAAAACAATGAGATTTGATCCTTGATCCTACATCCTTTTAGTACAAAATTGCTCCGCATCAGTAAAATTAAAAGATTTCCATATATAAAAAACAAAGGTCTTGTTACCTACTTTACGAGACCAAAAATTTGGTTAAAATCACATTTAAATTTCCAATGAGACATTAGTCGTCATCTAGCAGTGCAATAATACTTATCATTATCAAATGCGTAGATTGTGTGCTGCTATATCATTCCATTGAACAGTTTAACATATCTGGGTTCTCCAAACATAGCTTCTATATATATCACCGCTCCGAGATATAATATAATAAAACAAACATTTGCGGACAACGTTTCGTTACAAACAGCATAGAATTATAAACTTTCGATAATTTTATAAAAGCTTATTTATTAAAGCATAGAGAATCAAGAAATTTCTTAATCTATAATTATTATGCTATTAAAGATATTATATTAAAACACGTTCAAACAGAAAGGTTTAAATTATTTATTATCAATGAAAAATTGAGTATCAAAAGCAGATGTTTTATGCTCACATTACCAGGTTACCATTAAAATTTAGTATTATTTTATCATTTGTTTAGGCATTTGCAAAGAAAATAAATAACTTAATGGTTATTTTAAAAAAAACAAATCTTATTCGAAAATATACATTTTTTCAGCATTGTATAGAAACAATATTTCTAAAACTTCAGTAAAAACCACGCTAGCTTAAAAAATAATTCATTTTCCATTGTATTTTGCTGCCTCGCGCTAATCAAATTCTAAAACACGAAGAGAAATGTCACAAAAATCCAAAATAGAATTTCCAACGTTTCCCGGAGGTCAATAAACAATCGAATTAGTGACACAAAAGCGTTATTTTTTCAGCGAGAATTCAATTAGGCGTGAATCCGCTTAAATATTTGCCGTTCGCTTTGTTGACCAGCTTTAGAATGGAGATTGACGTCAGTGGACGCTTCAGGTCACTTTGGCTTTCTCTGGCCCTGACACATTATAAAATACTAAAATAGGCATTTTATTAATCTATCAATTCAAATAAACAAGTGTACAAAACACGCTCAAAATCCAATTGCATGTTTTATATTGTCAAGCTATACATTCTAAATTCCAATGTTATGTACAGGGCGAACGACATGAAGTGTTACCAAATTCACAAAATCGAGCCTGGTGTCAAAGTAAATGCGACTTACTATCGGGAAAATGTTTTGGAAGCTGCGTTGGAGCCTTGGGCACGCAAACATTTCGGTAGTAGACCGTGGACATTACAACAAGACTCGGCCCCGGCTCATAAAGCTCGTGTGAACCAAGAATGGCTGAACAACGCGTGCCACAATTTATTTCGTCCACACAATGTCTTTCGAATTCCCCAAACGCGAACCCGATGGACTTCTATTATCTGGTCCATTGTGGAGAGCAAGGTGAGGAGAAGAAAACATGCCAGTATGGATGCATTGAAGAAATCGATCGTACGTAATTGCCATTGCATACCGCAGGATCACATTCGTGCAGCGTGCAACTCATTTTTCTACCGTCTGAAGGCCATAGACAGCAGAAGGTGGTCATATCGAGTTAAAATAAAGTAATCTTAAAAATTTGATATCTTTTTCTCATTTTTTTCTTAATAATGAATAATTTAAGACAACAAAAAAAAATCGTAGCCTTTTGAATTTGGTAACACTTCATATCGTTCGCCCTGTACTTTTAAATTCACCTTCTAAAAATGAAAGAACTCAGTGATTCGTTCAACGCTAAAATTTCTCTAATAACACGTTGTTGGTCGAAATTGGGTCAATCGTTCAGACTGTAAATTAAATAAATAAATATCAGGGGACAGTCTCACACCAAATGACCTAGCCCCAAACTAAGCTCTAGGCTTGTACTATGGGTACTAGACAACGATATAAATACTTATATAGAGAAATATATACTTAAATACATAATAAACATCCATGACTCAGGCACAAAATATCCGCGCTCATCACACAAATACCGGGATTTGAACCCTGGACAGCTAGGTTCGTAGGTAGGGTCACTACCAACTAGGCCAGCGCGTTGGGACCAAGAACCATAAACACGTCATGTATAGAAATTAAAAACAATACCTTCCTTCTTTTCAAATGCTTATGGGATCAAACTGATAGACCAACAACACAGGTCCTAAACGTGAACCTTGTGGAACGCCAGATTCCAAATCACTGTATTTACACGGGCTCTAAACAAATGTTAAAATACATACATACACTCACGCCTTCAATCCCAGAGTGGGGTAGGCAAAGCTACAGAATTACTAACAACTCTAAAAACTTGTTGATAATTCTGTACTTAACCACATTTTGCACAAACAGGCTAAGATGTTTACCAGTGCTGCAGTGTATTAGTGACAGGTGGCAAGCCCATCGCCTAACAGTACTACAAGCCTGTATTCCCTTAGTCGCCTCTTACGAAATCCACGGGAAGACATGGAGTAGCACTATTCTAACCCGGCAACCACACGGGCAAATAGTTGAAATAGTTAGCACTAAATAGGTATTATAATCATTTAAAAAAGCATTGTGTATATAAATTGTTGTGTCCGGTTATAGATTTTTTCAAGAATTCATTATTAATTGGATTTTGTGGGGATAATAAAATATAGCCAGTGAAATTACTAGAACAGAGCTATTCCACCTTAGTCCTTTGTTGGTATATGACGTAACGTAGGAATTCATGGTGGAATGAGAGATCGTTTAACTTCGTGCAAAGAAAATCTTTATTTAAGAACAATTTTAAAAGTATTATTTCAAATAGAACACAGCATAATTGGTATGCTTAGTTATGTAATGAAAAAACTAAAAACACTTTAAAATCCCACAAATTAAACAACTCTTCAGCAATTACAATGAAACCCCGTTTAAGCTCATCACAATGTAAATTAAGAATGTAGTCTCACTCAAAATGGACGCTACTGGAATCCAGAATGGAGTTGCTTTAAGTTTAAGTTTTCATTTAGAATTCTCATTTATGTCAGTTAATTCCCGGGCAGGGTAAGCCCGGCATAATCCCGGGACACGGGACTCTGCTCCAACTGAAAAAGACCGGGAATTTGCGTATCACGTGTATATAATGGCCTTTTGTCTTGTTTTTTACTGTTTACTGTGTAAGAGTAAAGATAATCTTAAAAGAGAATTACCATAATTACGCGTAGGGACTTCATTGTAGTCTTGGGATTACCAATGTCTATTGGTCTCTGATTTTAGGAGATACTTTTGTTTAACTGTGATTTTTTTAGTTATTACCTATAACAATGACAATGATAATGATGATTTCCGTAGCCGTAGTATGGAAGAAAACGGCCTCTGTGGTGAGGCAGATGAGGAAGAGCACAAATAGCATCCTGAAAATGATAGCAGGGAGGTGGGATTCGGATATTCTCCGCCTATACACTGACCTTCATGTCTTACGATACTGAAATAGTTTATGTAACTTTTTAATATTATACGTTTTTACAAGTTTTATTAGTGTTATTGTAACTAACAAACTATGGATCTGAGAACACAGTTTTTTTGTTTGTTTATTATTGGCGTCTTTTATACTGTTACATCAAATTGAAGCTTTAATCAAAATTAAAATTTATAATAATGAAAATTACAATAAATATCAGAGGTTTTTTTTTTCAAATTACGTACTCTCAAACTAAGCTCTAGGCTCGTACAGGCATTAGACAACGACAAGCTAACATACATTTTGACTTTAATATTAATCCACATATTTTCTCTTGCAGGTATGTACACCTACGGATGTTCTTGTGTAACATGAAGAACATAATTTTTTTATAAGGTAACTAGCTTATAATTATATGATATTATCTGCTATTTATAGTTGGCTCGCTCTTTGTCTATTTACAAGTGTAAGAAAGAGAACGATCTAAATGTATCTGTCAAATATGCTTTACTTGTCAATTGTGGAAATGACGGTTAGCCTAATAAACAAACAACACAATGGAGTAAGTACTCCCACACAACAGTAGCGAAGCGTCCATACAACCCGATTCCCAGCGGCTTCCCTAAATATTCCTATGCATAGAGTAGGTACCTACTAGGTATACAAACAACAAAACGTAAAACCGAAAGTAACCCGGTGTACTATAGCTTTACCTTGCTTCATAATACGATGAATGAACACGCACTAACGCCGCAATTCAAATTTATTTATTTACCAAGCCGAAATCTATCACTCGCTCGCATCCATTCACTAACCTATATTACTAGAAAGAAACAAGAACAATATTTTCGTATACACGCACACATGCTCAGTTACCTTTCACTACGCGCGCTCGAACTTACACCCACAATTAAAACCGCCATACAAGCCGGTGACTCGGCGCCGGACCTCACTAACAAATTCAAACCAAATGGTATAAAATTATAGCGCTACATTAGCTTTAAACTCGCACACAGACACAGCGGCACCTGTGTGAGCACGCAAGAGGGAGAAGCACGCAAGTCCGGCCAGCGAACTACGGCTTATTGCATCCAATTTTGAACTTAAAGTGCATGCGTTAACTTTCTTTTCCCAAGGACACTCAACTCAACTCAACCGTCTCTCTTCCCCCTGGCCTCACGACCTTCAACTACTTTTTTCATTACGCCATTACTTTCGCGTCCTCGCGCTAAAATACGCGGTGTTTTGTTTTGATTTATAGTTAAATTTGTGTTATTACTTAACTTATTGTGTTTTATGAGACTCAACTAGTGAAATTTAGCTTGTTTAGTGTTCTGTGAATGTTTTTCTGTTTGGATTGTGTTATTTGCAGATTCGTGGCGACAACGGAGGTTTGTTTATATTTCGTTAAGTACCTAAATATTGTTATTTTTGCTTCGATCTATTTAGGTTATATTCGTGGTTTGGTTTTTACATATTTTTGCCTGTACTCAAAGTACAAATGGCCGCATTGGTGCAAATTGAGTGTTGTCTTACAGATTACCTACTTAATGAACAAACGTGTTTTTCAAAGTTATCCTTTGGAAATAAGAAACATGTCATTAAGTTAGGAAGCGCTCGCCCAGACATAAAAATTGATTATAGGCGTATAGATGGATTCTTCAAACATTTCCACAGCGAATTACAAATACAATTGGCTGACTGGCAGCTGCAAATTAAACAAATTATTTTGGTATTCATCTTTGCTGTTTTCCGATTCTAGCAGTGTTTGGAATCGAACAGGTTTTGCAGATATTCACAATTTATATAATTCAGTTAGGGGACGCAGGACTTAGAAAAAATTTCGCCAAAATTGTATCATTATGACACCTAATTTAAATGATTTTATCGTATAGAACACGTTAAAATAAGCATGTTTTACTTGAAAAACTTTTCTCTAAAATCAAAATTGGCTGAGTTATAGGGGTTCAAATGTTGGTCATTTTCAAGGCGTCAGGGATTTAGAAAATTTTGATGCTTGAAAATTATGTCAATATAAGGTCTATTTATGATGATTTAATTGTTTAGAATATACTAAAACAAGCATATTTTTTTAAACAAACTTTTCTCTAAAATCAATTATTACTGAAACATTACGGTTTGAATTAAAGTAGGTATGTAAAAAAAATAGGTTATGTTAGGTTAGTTTTTATATATTCCCGAAGGGCAAACCGCCCAGAAATAGGGAAATAAATTTGTATTTTTTCTAAGATTCAATCATAATAAGCACGAAAAAGGCAAGAAAAAAAAACTTATTCTATTTTCTATATTTTATTTTCTATAAGTAATTCAGCTAGAAAACATGCTCAAAGCGAGAAACATATACGGAGTTGTATATTATTACATGAGTTTGGTAACAGTAGAATTTAAACTTTTTTTGGTAATAATTTTGAGGCCCACAATCGTAAAGTGGAACGTAATCGAAATTTATTGAAACGTTTAATTGATACGGTCCTACTTGGAAAGCAAGAATTGCCTTTCCGCGCACTTTTAACGCACGCGACAATTCAGCACTGCTTTTTGAGAACTAGAAAGACGACATCCATTTTTTAAGGTATGTTTTTTTTATGTCACGGAAGGGGCAAACAAGCACACACGCCATACACCTTTTTTTTGCTCCGGCTTGCCTATTTATTTACGTGACGCTTCGCCACTGCCACACAAAGATTCGGTTTATTAAGGTACGCCTTCAATTTATTCAAACCACTGAAGCGTGAAAAAAATACAATTTCTTTTGATATTTTCAGATACACTGTCGAGCATAAAATAGGGGCATCTTTGTAAAGAATTCCAGTTGTGACGCCGTTATTTTTGCTCGTGAGCATATCTTAATTCGCCTCTTCTGTGTCTGGCAGTACCTCCGATCTTCTAAACACAGTAAAGATCTTAATAAAAGTAACTTTAAAAGTAATTTGCTCCAAGAAATTAAAATTGTCTCATGCTGCGATGAAGACCGTTTTTAACTAATTTCATTAAAAAGTTAGCGATGAAGGAAAGTTCCTTTGTTCCATTAGAGATTTAAAAAAAATCAACGCTGTCTTAAATTTATTTAAAGTTGCTAATAATTATATTCTAAAACGGACACTAGTCATCCCTTCGATTTACAATGCATATTGATTAGTGCATTATTTGTATATAAAACACACTTTCTGCAAAGCTTAAAAGACCTTGTTTCCAATAAAAATCAATAATTTATTCACTATTAGGTATTGCTTTTCCAATAAACGTATGGCAAATTTACTAGGCATTTAATATTTCAAGAGATTTCTTCGAGCAACTTCATTATCCTCGAAGACCAATTAAATTGGTCGAATTCTCAAGGTCATACATTTGAGACGTTTTGATTGATTGACAGCATAATGCCAGTTAAGTGTAACGATGGTTATGAGGTTCCCCAAGACAACAAACACTACAGACATGTCATAACCTTCAAATAACTCTTCAGTTTCGCTGTAAACCTACATTTTCGCGGGCAAGAAACGCTCGCCACATCACAGCTATTAAACATTCAAACATTCAAGCCCACATAATCACGCAAAGCCCCAACCTTACTAAATTATTAAACTTCTACTAAATTAGTTCGTTATAAATAGCTTCCCGAGCCTCGAATAAGGCCTCCTTTTGTGTTCGTAACAAAGTGGTACATTGTATTGTATATCCAAATCTATTGCTGAGTGGTGGGCTGTGATAATTGAATCTAAATTGTTAAATGTATCATATTATCTATGAGGATGTTTAGGCATTTTGATAGCTGTGTCTTTAAATGTTTTTAGATAAAGAGAAAATATACTTTTCATCACACTTGCACGTAAACAGTATCTAAACATACAGGTTAACTTGGCCGCAATGCCCCATATAAAACCCTCGACCTTTCTTCTTACCATGAAACCCAAGGTCGGTAAGTAATTTTTTTTTAATTTATAGCGCAGCACACAGGTAATGCAAGTTCAAGCAAAGAGTTTACACGCAATTGAAAAATTATCATAAAATGTTATTTAAACAGGAATTTTATTGCAATCTCGCTACATGTTACTTAAATACTCAATTAATATTCTTAATAATCGATTTTTATAGTTTTCTGTAACAAAACGTCGTTTTTTTTTACACTCCTTCAGGGCTGTATGTATACCTACGTAAGTATTTGCCCTTAACGTTTCTGAACGAAACATTTGTATATTCTGTGGAGTCCGACCGCCATCCGCTTAAAAAAAATTAAAATAATTCGTAATAATAGTTGTGCTGACTTGTGTATTTATTTACTCGCAAATGTGATGAAAAACATTGTATGTTTCACGGGCGGTACGGGAATTACGTACCTCGACTCAGAAAGCCCGCTTCTACTAGAGCCTCGGTCGTAATTCCTTACTTACCGACATTAATACACAATGTACTATTTCGTCTACATAAATGCTTTGTATACCAACTGACACTAGATCATTTTTGCACTATAACATTCCAGTGAATAAACATCGCTTTGAAAAAAAGCATCTGTTGAACCAACACCGTGCAAGACCACGTCTGACCAAGCTCAATGTAGGGTTCAGAAGCCGTTACTACACAAAAACTACACTTAAGTAGTAGATATTAACACTTGTATCTTGTTGTCTTGTTTGTATCTCAGGAACGTAAGAAACTCAGGAAAAAAAAGCCTACTTAGAGTCTCCCCAAACCAGTCGACGCGATTCGGCAAATCGCGTACGGAAAAAGCTTTATGTCAACGCAATAAGAGCGACAAGGACGTCGCTCCGCTCGGCTTGACTCGGCTCGGCGTTGCGAACGGAACGACGACGTTTTCGCTCTTATGGCATGGACATAAAACTTTTTCTTACCGGCTCAAGCCGATTCGGCGTCGATAGGTCTGGGGTGACCCTTAGTCGTAATAGTTTCTATTTTAAATTCATTATATGCGCTTTCATTGAAGATACTTTTCAAAAGTTTTGGCTGTAGACGGGAGGAGGGAGGAGTCTAACAAAACTAAGCGCATTAAAGATTAAAAATTGTTTTAATCTTTAATGCCCACAATATTTTGAAATCCAACGACACCCCACACTTTACTTGTGGGAGGACCTTGTGCAGGGTCCATCCGGGTTGGTACCACCATCTTATCCATTAACCTACCGCCAAGCAGCAGTGTTCGCATCGTTGTGTTCCGGTTTGGGGATAAGACAGCCGGTGAAATGACTAGCATAGAGGCATTCCATCTTAGTCCTCAGGGTTGGCAACGCATTTGCAATCTTGTGAATGCGAATGTCTATGGGTCACAGTTTCCACTTACCATCAGGTAGCCTGTGTGCTCGTTTGCCTTCCAATGTATTAAAAATAAAAAATAAAACTATGAGGTACACAAAAAAAAATCAAGATTTTATTTTACCAATTTGTTGGCGTGACTAATATGTATATTCATGCCAAAATAATAGCTTTCTAGTAAAAAAAGTCTCTGAGCTAGGCTGCGGACGGACGGACGGACGGACGGAAAGGCGAAACTATAATGTTTGTTTACGGAACCTTAAAAACAGCATAAATACAACCGATTTAATCGCAAATCGAAAAACCCTTTGAAAATTTGACCGTAATATATTAAAATATGTACTATCTACATCACAGCGTGTTCAATAATTCAAACAATAACGTACTTACATAAAATAAACATTTTACGTAACCTGCCCTTCCCCCGAAAGGGGTAAGAAATACGGCGAGGTCCCGGTTTGTTTTACCATGATCTGGGGTTGGGAATATTGAATTACGAAACCCTGTGACGTAATTTATGACATAGACGGTGGGAAAATGGAGTTCAAACAAAAGAATTATTCAATGATATATCATTAGCGATCTTAAAGGGCATGCAGTGACATGATGCCTCGATAATTCAACATGGAAGACGCATGACGCAGTGGTCTCAGATAATGTTGTTTGAAATGTTTAATAATAATTAAAAAAATACTCAATTATACTTCTATAGTTTGAACTCGGGGACAATCGCCGGTTGGTGTCCCATCACTTTACTAAATTAAACTTGTCTAAAGGGCCTCTGCGTGTCGGCTTCGGCTTCATGTACGCCTTCCAAAGGTCCGGGACTCCCATAGTCCCGTGTATGGTAAAGACATACAAATAATTATAATAAATATCAGGGGACCATGTCACACAAATTGACATAGCCCGAAACTAAGGCTTGTATGGGTACTGGACAACGATATACATACTTATATAAAGAAATACGTATGTATACTTTAGTAAACACCCATGACTCGGGAACAAATTTTTTTTTTTTTTTTTTTTATTGCATAGGAAGGCAAACGGGCACACAGGCCACCTGATGGTAAGTGGAAACTGTGACCCATAGACATTCGCATTCACAAGACTGCAAATGCGTTGCTATCCCTGAGGACTAAGATGGAATGCCTCTATGCTAGTCATTTCACCGGCTGTCTTATCCCCAAACCGGAACACAACAATGCAAACACTGCTGCTTGGCGGTAGGTTAATGGATAAGATGGTGGTACCAACCCGGACGGACCCTGCACAAGGTCCTCCCACCATTAAACATTTATTCGCGCTCATCACACAAATATCTGCCTTTACCGGGATTTGCACCCAGGACTTCGACAGGCTTCGTAGGCAGGGTTACTACCAACTAGGCCAGCACGTCGTCAATAAGTTTAATAAGCTTGTTCTATTGTTTTGGTAAATGCAGACTGTTATGTTTTTTTTAAAATTAGATTTTACGAAGAAAAACTTTAATTAGTGCTTGATGCTTTGTAAGATAAATTAGCCTTAGTCAAGCTAGTAATTAAGGATCAAACAAGAGGTCAAGATAAAGTTGGCTGCATCAGTGGCCACTTATTCACTCTTGCTTTGAAGAAACTCTAGTTTAAACTTTATAACAAGCATGAAAAAGCGAATTACAACACGAATAAGAATGAAAGAGGACGAGGAAGAAATTGTTATAAGAATCGACGTGATTTTTTGCACGGAGGTTGAGTTTACCCTCGAAAATTGAAAAGATTTCGAAAGGAAATAAGTGTCATTGATGTTAAATGGTAACAAACTTCAACCTTATACATACATACTATATGTTTACATACAGGTATATGTAAGCATTTTCTCGAAGAGAGTTTCTTTTTAATTCGTTCTTCTTTGAAATTTGGTCTCTGTTTAGGACCTTGTTTAGCTAACCCCGTTTCTTGTTTAAAAAGGAATTTCAAAACGTTGCACGTTTTAATTATTTTAACGCCATTAGCAGCGATCCCATGAGGCTGTAATTACTTCCAGAGAAATCCATCTTTTTGTAAATAAATTTGGAAAATAAATTATATTTCTTTTTTGGGCTTAACCTCTCCAACTCAATTCTAAATAATAAAAGTGTATTGTTTTGCTATAAAACGGTACATACCTATTACTTTGTAAATCTTATATAGCGGCAACAGCATCCTGGACATGATAGCAAGTAGGTTTGATTGCCCCTACATGGTTCACTGTATGCAGCTCCATGTAGGGAGCAATCGTACTTACTGGTAACTGTGTTTTAGTTTTTAGCTGTGAAAGTTTTTGTGTAATTTTAATTTTATTTATGTTTCTATTTTTAACTTTACTTTTGATTTTAAATTTGAACAATATGGAAATGAATTTCTGAAATAAATAATTTTGAATTTTGAATTTGAATAACGTTCCGAGAATCCGTCCTTTGAATCTAAATACTCCTTGTCCAATATTTCTTTACAGACAATGTTTCATCTAGTTACGAGTGTAGTTAATTTTGACAAAGTTGGCCCTAGAAATTGTCCGGGTTGGTACCACCATCTTATCCATTAACCTACCGCCAAGCAGCAGTGTTCGCATTGTTGTGTTCCGGTTTGGGGATAAGACAGCCGGTGAAATGACTAGCATAGAGGCATTCCATCTTCGGCCTCAGGGTTGGCAACGCATTTGCAGTCTTAGGATTGCGGTCTTATGAATGCGAATGTCTATGGGTCACAGTTTCCACTTACCATCAGGTGGCCTGTGTGCTCGTTTGCCTTCCTATGATATAAAAAAAAAAAAAAAAAAAAAAAAAAAACATTCAAACTAACTGAATATCACTCGCTGGGCGAACATAGTCTTAAATACTGGGGGGTTACGAGTATTATGGCGTAACTATGCAGTTCATTTTACGAGCGTAAAGGACAGAGCTATAGCAGTTATATAGCTATGTCCTTTTCTCTCAGCGTAAACTGAACTGTATAGTTTTGTCATAATAACCCCGCTGTCTGGCAAAGGTGGCAGTACTTGGGTAATTATCCCAACCACATTTTTTAGCGGCGGACGTGATAATTGGGGTGTAAAGTACATTTATTGGAAAACTATTTATTTTCTAGAAAATCTTACACAAAGTACCATGTTGAGCCAAAGTTAAAATTGTTAATCACTTATCATGTTTATCGTGTTTCCCGTGTGGTTACCGGGTTAGAATAGTGTCACTCCATGTCTTCCCGTGGATGTCGTAAGAGGCGACTAAGGGAATATAGGCTTGTAAGTAGTACTGTTAGGCGATGGGCTTGCCACCTGTCACTAATACACTGGGAAACATCTTAGCCTACTTGTGCAAAATGTGGTTACAGAATTATCAAGAAGTTTTAAGACTTGTTGGTAATTCTTTAGCTCTGCCTACCCCACTCTGGGAATGAAGGCGTGAGTTTATGTATGTATGTATGTATGTTTATCGTAAAAGAAAAAATTCAGTCCAAAATCAATTTTGGTGTCGTGTCCAGTACTTGTCGCATACACTGATATACCGTGGTACAAAGTTATTAAGCCTCAACTAGATTGATATTTTAGTTACCTCTTTTCCCTATTAGTTAAGGAATTATAAAATATTACAATAATTGCATTTGCAAATAAAAAGAAACTGGGAACAGTGTAAATAAAACTGTCCTTGCGAACGAAAAGTGATTAAACAAACAAATATGGCGTCAGTCGTTCGTTCAGTTCCAGCGATAGATTAGATGGTGAAAGATTTATACCGTCTTGCTGCATCTTCCCTCTAAGTACATAAGTATCTAATTTTGGTGGTACGAAATACATTTTTATAATTGTGATAACTTAGATAACTTGATATTTTGCAAAAAAAAACAATTGTGTTTAAATTATTTTGAGTATGTTAATGGGGTTTTTTTAACTATATGAAGTTAAATTTGTATAAAACTAAAATATTCACGTTAAATAAAATGAAAAACAACAAGTTCTAATTTTGGAGATACAATTTTGGTAACATAATTAGTAAATTCGATATATCTTAAAACGACTTGGTTTAATGAAGGGCCATTTTAACCCTTAATAGGGCCTCGTTAACTAAAAATACTAGACCAACATCAAATACAGTAATGGAATCGCAAGTCTCTAAAGAGTAAAAATACATGAAGTTATTTTTCGGGAAAATACAATTAAAATTGTATCATAAAATGTAGGTAGTAAAGTCAAATTTCAGTTTATTGATATGTGGTAAATATATTGCCTCTGCCTTATTAAGGGTTAACACTGTTTTAATTATGACTAATGACGTCCCTTACACTTAAAATTGTGAACCCTACTGACAAAATAAAAAATACCACCTAAATTAGGATAATTTGACGCTTGTTGAAATTCACCCACTTAAGGCTTGGTTTGTCCAGTTGTTGCTATACGCGTAAGAATGTTAAAGTGCATATTGGCGCACTTTTTTGCATTATTTAGACGATACGGTCTACGAAATGGGTAGTGAACCTTGCCTATGAAGCGATCTTGTGTTTCACTCCCGGCTTGGACAAGATTATTAGATTTTTCCTCTTGATGTAAGCACCATCAAGGACTTAAAATGATGACAGCGTCAAATGACGAGTTGTTTTTATGCGACAAGGTTCTATATTAAGGTTCCGGTAAGCCAAATTTTATAATTAATTGACTAATTGATATTTTTTGACTTTGTTCCAATTAAATGATAAATATGTAATAATAATTAGTCTTATAAATGTCTGGAATAATTTTGCACACCTGCATGCAGGTTGAATATGCATGAACTGTAACTACATTTCACATCTGTGTAACCGTATTTAGCAAAAAAATAATTTTGATTAATTGATTGATCAATAAAAATCCGGGAACGTACCTATTTATTTCTCTTAATTACTATGTTTATCGTGGTAGCGTGGTACAAGTTAAGAGTTTAGTTTGGGACTAGTTAAATTTCTGTGGAATTGTCACCTTATATTATATTATTATTACTTTACCCTAATTAAGTTTAATCAGATGTTTGTTATTTCCTCTCCGCCGCACATTCTAGGATCCGTGTTATCCTCCTATACCGCCCACACTTATGTTTTGCCATTGGTTTAATCGTAGAGAATGGGCCGAGAGGGTCCGCCAAAGTTACAGCACACTTAAAACATCTGCGCAGTAGATCCATTAGTTATAGACGTTATAGGATGAATATTAAAATTTCATTTTTATTTCACATATTATTTAAAAGAGAGTAACACTTAACAGTTGCTATGGTTAAAAAATCTTAAGTGTTCTATTATTCTATCTCCTTTATTTTACCTGTAAGACTGGCTTTTTGGGTACATTTTTACCCTTTAGGATCCTTTGTACAATTACCAAATTACACAGCGTAATTATGTTGCAACAAAAAATAAAGTTTATAAGGGCCTACAATGTCAAATGTTTCAAGCAGTTCAATGTCCGGATGTCATACTATGACCAAAAAAACACTTAAAATTTTCATTTCGTCGTTAAATGTGCACCCGCTCGAACACATGTGAGGATTTAAAAGTATATTAAAAAGTTGCTTTTTGATTCCTTAAAATCATCTTAGTTAATAGCAACGATAAGTACATTGCTCAAATATTATTTGTAAGGTATTTTTTTTTATTTTATTGAAAGGATATGACTGTGATGTGATGTTGGCATGTCTATCTGTGGAAAACGGGTAGATTCAGGCCGGTACATGTAATATAGTATGTAAGTGAGTACATTACTCGCAAGTAAGCGTTGTTTGGCGAATTTAAAGTTAAAAAAGTGTACCTATTTATTTTTTCTAAGAAATAATTTAAAAAAGTAAGGTTTATTCTTGGCTAAGCTGCTTCGTCGACCGAATCTACGAACAAATTAAAAACATGTTCAAACAATGTTAAAATTGCTTTGACAGCCCAACTAAAACTTACTGGTAAAGTTTTCGTCGGTAGGTTTAACGCTAAAACTGTGTGAATCACCTAGTAGGTCCGCGCCCGTCGGTTGACCCGTTGGTTTGTTTGCCTTAAAATGCTACACCTTTTTTTATGGCATAGAATGCAAATGAGCACACAGGCCACCTGATGGTAAGTGGAAACTGTGACCCAAAGACATTCGCATTCACAAGACTGCAAATGCACTGCCAACCCTGAGGACTAAGATGGAATGCCTCTATGCTAGTCATTTCACCGGCTGTCTTATCCCCAAACCGGAACTGTAAACACAGCAATGCTAACACTGCTGCTTGGCGGTAGGTTAATAGATAAGATGGTGGTACCAACCCGGACGGACCTTCACGAGGTCCTCCCACAAGTAAAACCTACCTACCTTATCATGTAACCAAGCTGAAGCCAACCAAGATGAAGTTTGTTTCTGTTTCCTTGGAAAAAGTCCAATTTTTCGGGACTAAAAGTATACTATATATAGCCTTTCCTTGGACGCACGATATCTCTTTTACATTTTTTTTTTGAGATCGGTTTGTAATTTAGTTGTGAAAATGTAGCAAACTAACGGTGTCTGACCAACAGAACTTTTGTAACTTTCACATTGATAATATTGGTATGGATAGATGATTTGTTAGATGCCCTGCTCATACACATTTTTTCTTTGAAGATAATTTTCTTTTAGCGTTTTTTCCCGGACTTGATAATAACTAGTCGCTTTTTTTCCGGCGGTTTATTTTCACATTCGTGTTTTTACCTTTGCAAGTTTTATCCAGTCGCTACATTTCCAAGCATTGTATATTCACAGTAGTGTGTTACCCACCCCAAAAATTGAATAAGACAGAGTCGACGGAGCTCCGCTATCGTGGAGCTCCTATTTATGGATTATTTGGCCCTTCGGGCCTGCTGCAAAACTAGAATAATCTAAACCTACCTACATAACGATGTAATTACTGGTATAGATATCGATCGGGAAAAAATGCGACTGGGAAATAAGTCGACTGTGAACAAAAGCGACGCGACGGTAGTAAAATCGACCGGGGAAAAACAAAATTTGGTAAAATTAAGAAAGGGAAAATGTGAAGAGAAATATCGCTTCACAGAAATAATGATTATGTGAAATTTATCTAACAAGTCGGATGGATCCACTGCCGGCTATATTGCCTGCGTCCCGTGTAGCCAATTAATGTGGCCTCGTCGATACACGGCCTGATTGCCGCGCGTTTATTGCCATCTGAAGCCTTAGATTCCCGTCTATTTCTCTTGAGCCGTCCGTCCACCCGCTGTTTTAGATTGGTTTAGTTTGGACGAAGATTTATTTTTAGGGTCCCTGATTTACGCCGTTTAGCTAATGGTTTTATAATGATATACGTAATAGCATCCATAAATTTAGTTGGATTGAAACGCAAAATAAAGCAGAGCAAGTAAAAAGTCAACTTGCAAAGGTAAAGGGAAATTGAAACACTCGTGACAAGATAATTGTAAGATAAAAGATACAAATTGAAACTAATAAACTGATATTGAGTTTGATCCACGTCAAGATATTTAAATCAAAACCGGTCAAGTGCGAGTCGTACTCGCGCACAAAGGGTTCCGTAACATTATCTATACAACATTAGACACTATACAAGATGCCGTTATTAATATAGAGCAAAAAATGGCAAAATAATCTCGTTTGTTGTATGGGAGCCCCACTTAAATATCCTTTCGGTTGGTGATGACCACTTCCTGATATGACCACTTCCTCATATGACCACCTCCCGATATGTCCGCTCCTGATATGACCACCTCCCAATATGACCACTTCCCAATATGACCACTTCCCAATATGACCACTTCCCAATATGACCACTTCCCAATATGACCACCTCCCAATATGACCACTTCCCAATATGACCACTTCCCGATATATCCGCTCCTGATACGACCACTTCCCAATATGACCACAGCTTGATGTATCAGTTCCCAGTAAGTAAGTCCGTTCCCGATTATGTCTCCTTCTTCCTGACCAGTAACCTATTGCAACAAATAAAAACTTTGCCATTTTCCACCCTACAAAATCCGTTACATTATGTACCAACTACTTACTACACACCTCATTTAAGTAATCTATAGCTGATAACGTAGCGGCAACAGAAATACATCATCTGTGAAAATTTCAACTGTCTACCTATCACGTTTCGTGAGATGCAGCCTGGTGATGGACAGACAGCCGGACAGCGAAGTCTTAGCAATTGGGTCGCGTTTTTACCCTTTGAGTATGGAACCCTAAAAATGCCATAATGTCTGGGGCCGAATGATCAAACTATTATTTTATGTTCATACTGGTCGGACAAAAAGTGCGGATGGCGTAAAATTTAAGTAGGTACCTTTCTTGTACACAGGATGATGTTTGTATTTAAACTTCCGTGTGACATGTAGAAACGAAGGAGTATTAATGAAGTAACAAAATAATCGTAAATAAATAGTAGAAATAATAATAGTAGTTTATAAAATAGATTTCACGAAACTTGTTAACATAAGGTACGATTATTTAAAATTAATTAGGTAGAACAAATCTCTGGGAACCTCAGATAAATAGGTTTAATACTCAAAGGTGGGTACAGTGGGTAAGATTAGTAAAAATAAAAAAATATATAATTTGATGTTATTATACTTATTATTTAATGAAATTATTCCCTTAGTCGTCTCTTACGACATCCACGAGAAGACATGGAGTGGCACTATTCTAACCCGGTGACCACACAGGTAATAATAATTGATGATGAAAATCAAAAATACTATTCGAAATCATTCTGTAAGTGGTCATCCGCACTATTTGTCCGACCCCTGCAAATCTATTCAATGACTATACCAAAGTCATTATTTACGTCAACTTATACTTATACATACACACCTTCACGCCTGTAATCTCAGAGTGGGGTACGCAGAGCAACAGAATTACCTACAACTTTACAAACCACATTTTGCACAAATAGGCTAAGATGTTTACCAGCGTATTAGTGACAGATTGCAAGCCCATCGCCTAATAACACTACAAGCCTTTATTTTCTTAGTCGACTCCTACGACATCCACGGGATGAAATGGAGTGGCACTATTCTAAGCCGGCAACCACACGGGAAACCGAACTAAAGTGTTCCATAATTATTTACAATCTATAGAATAAAGACAAAGTTCATGTTTCAAGTTCTGAACAAAAACCTCCATTATTCCAACAAGGAACATTAAACAGTACAGGCTCCTTGCAATTCAACACGCTATAATTTAGACTAGAGGCGAGCAAAAAAAAACTAGAGACAGCTCCGTCGTTCGCCAACGGGTGCTTCTGGGATTGAACCTTGGCCCCGTGCCCGCTCGTAACTAACCCGGGCTGCTCGGAGCACTCACAGCTTGTGGAAGCACACAAGCCGAGATAACCGGGACGACAACGTTATGAATGGTTTATACGGAAAATCTATTAAGGAAGGCATATTTAAGCGAGAATAAGTTAATTCCGTAGCTCTGCCTACCCCACTCTGGGATTACAGGCGTGTATGTATGTATGTAATAAGTGAAGATGTGGCGACTCGGGGGACATCTAACGGATACTTGCATCAACAAACTCGCTAGCGCCACCAGCGTCAGACAGCGGAACTAAGGGTTCTACATCGCGCTAACGAAGTTTCTACAGCCGGTTGACATATTATACCACTTCCAACTTCATCCCAATGGACTTCGGTCCCCAGGCATAACACCCGCCTGGAGAGAGATCTCTCTGTTGTCCTCTCTTCCTACAAAGATGTCATTGGAGGACGCCCACAACGCACATGCAGTGATCAGATTTGCGATGTACTGAATAAGGGAAAATCAAGCACCAGAATCCGACGTGCGTGCATGAAGAGACTTGAATTTATGCCCCCTTTTTAATCACAGGTTACTACATTGCTCAAGTCTTAGTAGTCCTTATGTTTAAAAATTGTATTATGTTTATCAAGGGACTAAAAAACGTCATTACGACACGACATATTAAGCTACCGGACAAATCAAGGGTCCAAAATTGAACATTGAGAGAGCGCTAGTAGAAACACCAATTGATGTAAAATTGATAGTTTTTGACGTGTAAAGTTGTTTCATCTTTTTTATCTTTATTTTTGCCCGTGTGGTTGCCGGGATAGAATAGTGCCACTGCATTTCTTCCCGTGGATGTCGTAAGAGGCGACTAAGGGAATGCCCCACCGGTCACTAATACACTGGTAAACATAGTAGCCTGATTTTGCAAAATAAGGTAACAGAATTATCAACAAATTATTAGAGTTGTTGGTAATTCTGTAGCTCTGCCTACCCCTCTCTGGGAATGAAGGCTTGAGTTTTTGTATGGATGTATGTGTGAAGATAGAAAAGTAAAAAAGAACAATTCGACACTAATTGGCTCTTCTACGTGCGCGCTCTCATACAAGTTGATCCGTAACCGAAACTTCATTAGCTCTCGTTTGGCTTCTAATATTAATAACCAGGGATTAGGAGGGTTACCACGTGACTCGACGAATGAGCTTCGATTTCAGATCTCTTGTTTCATTAGTTATATACTAATTATTATTAATCGTACGGCTTAGTTTATCTATTAACGTCACGACTATCTTCTGTCCGGGACTTCGTCCACGTAGATTTCGGTTGTTGATCTCATCTCCTATTCCAGAACCTAACCTACCTATATATGAGTGCCAAGTTTCCTCCCGATCAGTGCAGTGGTTGAAGCGTGATTGAGTCACAAACATCCAAACTTTCTCATTTATAATAGTAGTAAAGGGACGTCCATGTCTTCCCGTGGATGTCGTAAGAGGCGACTAAGGGAATAAAGGCTCGCAGTACTGTTAGGCGATGGGCTTGCCATCTGTCACTAATACACTGGGAAACATCTTAGCCTACTTGTGCAAAATGTGGTTACAGAATTATCAAGAAGTTTTAAGACTTGTTGGTAATTCTTTAGCTCTGCCTACCCCACTCTGGGAATGACGGCGTGAGTTTATGTATGTATGTATGTAAAGGGAGCGGTTTGTTCCATATACAATTATGTAGTCCGAATGTATTGTTACTTATAATCATCGCAAGTCATATAGTGTTTTTTACTGGAACAGTTTTTATTTCATGATTTTTGAAATATCTAGCTGGGAAATGAGGTTAGGTTTGGTTTGTTTTATAAAAATACTAAAAAAAAACCGTTTCAGAATAAAACACTTTATGACTTGCAATGATTATGAGTAACAATACATTTGGTCTACAATTTTTTTTATGAGCCAATATGGACCCATTAGTAAAATAAGATAAGATTTAAATGATAAACTAAGATCTCAGTCGGGTTCCATGTTTGTCATAACGCACCGTGTGTCCGAATTATAATTTGTCCTAAACTGGTTTTCAACTGTGTCGGACAACTTTTAAATATTTCCGAAAGTACCTACGCTGCTTTTCTAATTCAAAAAAACGCTCAATTTCATAGGGTTTGATAAACGGGCGACGAAAAACCTATCTTATAATCTTCTTTTATATAATAATATAATCAAACAAATTTAATGACAGTGGCTGACTTTGGAAATTTTGTTATTTTTGGATAAATCAGATTTAATATGAGTGTGCTAGAAAAGACAAATTTATAATGATATTTTGGCGAAACCAATTCTTCGGTAGGTTTACACTTTAATCTTTTACGCATTGACTAGTTGTTGCCCGCGACTCCGTCCGCGTAGAAGCCAATTATCGGTATTACCTTGGGAAGTATTATTTTCCGGGATCAAAGTATTCTATGTCGTTTTACAAGACTGATCCAGGATCGTACCAAATTTTATCTGCGGTATTGGGACTTTTGGTTCTACGGCGCCATCTCACGGATGACAGAGTAATATTAAGCGTAATCTGATGTCAAGAAGCATTTATTACAAACATACATTAACCCACGCCTTTATTCCCAGAGTGGGGTAGGCAGAGCTATAGAATTACCAACAACTCTAAGGACTTGTTGATAATTCTGTAACCACATTTTGCACAATTAGGCCAAGATGTTTACCAACGTATTAGTGACAGGGTGCAAGCCCATCGCCTAACAGTACTACCAGCCTTTATTACCTTAGTCCATCATTTCATATGATAAATATATCCAGTATTTGAAGATTTCTAAAAAACCCTATCGAGATATGAAGTAATTTATGTTTGTCTCCGTGTAACGCATAATACAGTGTGTCTCTGACCTTGGGGCTTTAATTTCAATGATCGATTCTACTCGCTAAACTGAACTACTTTTGTTCTGCAACATGAAAAAATAACTTAAATTTAGATAACTAATTGATGTTATAGTCTAATTGTAAAATCAGTGTATTACATACTGGCCATGTAATCACTATCTCATGGTACGGGGGCGACATTACCTTGGTACGAGGGCTAAAGGAAAATGGAGAATTGGATCGCGTACATTGAAAATTAGATTTAACTTGTATGATAAAAAATAAATTTAAACTGAACATATTTTTAACAACTTACAGAACAAAAGAAGTTTAGTTTCAGGAGTAGAATTGATCTATGCATTTAAAGCCCTAAGGTCGGAGGCACCCTGTATAAACGTGCCTATGTTTATTCAAATTGATTAAGCCGTTTAAAAAAAATGGTAATATTTAATGTGATCACATACATACATACATACATAAACTCACGCCTTCATTCCCAGAGTGGGGTAGGCAGAGCTACAGAATTACCAACAACCCTAAAAACTTGTTGATAATTCTGTAACCACATTTTGCAAAATCAGGCTAAGATGTTTACCAGCGTATTAGTGACAGGTTGCAAGCCCATCGCCTAACATTACTACAAGCCTAATGTGATCAGTGTCAGGATTTATATAAGTAGGTATATAAGATACTGTTTAATAACTACTAATAGTTTAAGCGTAAAGCTAAAGATTAGGTGAATTTGTGTGTTTCTCTCTTAAAAAGTATTTATTTACCGAGTCTCGTCTAGAACATTTACCGTTAATACTTTTCCAAGACCATTACTCTTCCAAGTCGACTTCTCCGCAAAAACAGGTTAAACATAAAGTAAGAAAATCCCCTAACAAGGATCTGGGGGTAAAACAATACATACATTAAGCTTCTAATGACGTCATTGTGTTCCCTCTTGTATTTTAATGATGCCGAGAATATTTTACTGAAGAAACGCTACGTCTTGTGATATTTTATACATGCCTTTTTTGGCTCATGTTTGATGTAATATTTAGCTTAATAATGTCATCCCATCCTTTGTTATGTAGTGGTTTTTTATTTTTATGCGGGTCATTTAAAATCGTTATTTTAACTTTTTATATTGTAAAATTTCTGGTTTTTGCCGCTTTTGTTTTCTTGAATTCTGCAGTTTCAGTATTTCTACAAATACTAGGTACTTAATAAACTAGTATAAAGAAATATTTTAGGCTTGACGGAATACTCCAATTAGAATGTTTTTTTTGTCTGAATATTTGTAATTTTGTTAATAGTTTTGTATTTTTTTTATAGCTTAGTAAGTAAGTTATTTTTTATAATATTTTTTAATGTTCTCTTTTTATTAGGTATTGCATGCTGTGGGGAGTAGGGCTGCACTTTAAGTTGTTATTGCTATTATAACCTATAAATTTTTATCAACGTAAGCTCTGTGGTAACCCGAACAAATAAAATAAATACACGGAGCATATTAAAAATACTTTTAAAATATCATTGTTTCACATTTTTTTGCTAAAAGCAGCAACTATCAATTGTTGAAAAACAGCAAAATCACTGTCACAAAATATCGTAGACAGTCTTCTTTGGGTTTTATTTGTATATAGCAGTGACAAGTATCCAATCGTCAGTTAGTTCTATGAATAATCATTCTTATCTAAAATTCAAACCAACCGCAAACACCTCAAAAGAAACACTAACACTTATCGGATTATCCACCAACCTTGGAATTAGAACAGCCTCCAGCGCCGCGCGATGGAATAAACATGAGCCGCATTGGTCGAATTTATAGATACGTCCCGATAATACTTGAATTATGACAGCCTTTCGGCTTTAGGTCTTGGGATAACTGCTGAAGGGACGTTAGCATAATCTCACGAGAACATTAAACTTAATGCGTCGGCCTAGTTCTCCTGTGATAATGGACCGATATCTCTTGGATCGATCTATCTTAATTTCAACATTATCGATGTAATACGCTGGTAAACATCTTAGAATAATTGTGCAAAGTGTGGTTACAGAATTATCAACACGTTTTTAAGAGTTCTCGGTAATTCTGTTACTCTGCCTACCCCACTCTGGGAATGAGGGCGTGAGTTTATGTATGTATGTGTAGTGGTCAAAAGTACCACACTCAGGGGCAAAAATAACGGGTC
Source organism: Acleris emargana (assembly GCA_927399475.2). NCBI lineage: Eukaryota > Metazoa > Arthropoda > Insecta > Lepidoptera > Tortricidae > Acleris > Acleris emargana. Next base: position 27,283,091 of record OV656836.1, on the reverse strand, counting down.
AGAGTGCGTTTTTCATACAAACGTGGCTATTTTGAAGCCTTGGTTCCTTGCCATTGGTTAATTTGAGTGAGGTTTAATGGTGGATACTCCGAGGTTCAATTGAGGATTATCGCACAATCAGTTAACAACACAGCGAGAGAGTTTGGGTCTTTATTAGGATTTCCTTACATCTTATTGCTACTTTAGATGTTCTTCTGAACATGCATAATTATGTCATTAACCGCAGATTCAATCAGTTGGATATCCTAGGCACTCTAGAAGTCCAGTATCGATGCGGAGAGTGTCCATCATCAGATTTCACTAAAAGTATCCCCTGGCGAGGAACCAAGGCTTCGAATAAAAACGTACACCGACCCGTTTTTTATTTGCCCCTGAATGTATTTTCATTCCACAATCCTACTATTAATAATGATTTAAAAATCAGTAGTTTAGCCTATGCCACGTGTTGTATGCTGATCAATTAAGTTTTGGAATAAAATGTCACCAGAGCTTGTGACCGTCTTTACTTTAGATCTTTGTCACGTACACGTCATGTTATATCTGTCACACAAATTAGGCATAGGCGTTCGGCCGTGTCACGCGAATGTCAGTTATCGATAGATAACTGAGTTAAGCCCTACGGGCGTCAAAAAGCATGTTCCATAGTACTATGCTTTACAAGAATCCTTTTTTTTCATAGGTGAATTAACCGAGTTAGCACAGACCCGAGTCATGAATCTTGACAACAAAACACAAGTCCTACAAATTAAGATGCGTAGATGTGTATTACTTTTAAGTAAGAATGCGCTCGCGACTATCTAATATAATATCGCAAATTGCATAAAATCGCGCGCACTTGCTGCTCGCTACACCGCCGGCCCTGCCTGCCTACCTTCTTAACGCCTATCTCAGGCAACTAATAGTTGCAGTACATAGCCGTATTTTGATCTACTACAAATTATAATGCCGAACTCATTCATCTAAGTAAAATCTTAAGGATCGTTTTTTTCGATTCGCCTCTTTTTGAGATGCAGCAGTTGTGCCTGACTAAAACCTTGTCAAAAACTAAGCTAACCTCGTAAAACAAACGTCAAATTTCGTTAGTTCGAAAAAAAAATCTTGTGTCGGTCCTATATTTATCCGGTATATGTCCTAAATTTAGGACGTTAGGCCTTACGAAGATGCTTGTACTAAAGTAACCAGATGACTAACATAGACAATACACACACATATAATGTACTCACATGTGTAGGAAACATGCAAAACACAAACATTTGCCAACCGGAAAAAAGGGTGCTAAGTGTGGTAGGTATTATATGTTGCCGCCAGAACGTATTTCATTTTGTTTCTGTCACATGTAAGGCAGCCCAAAATATCCGTCGACGGTCCCACGCGGCCACGTTCAACGCTGCGGCACACCGAAGCGTAGGCGAAACTTGCTTGAAGTCTTCGGGGAACAGCGGGGGAGGCAAACAGAACAGAGACCCGCGACGCATCAAGTGTTCCATTAACCCAGTTGTGAAATATTTTGGGGTCCCAAACAAAAAGAGGACGTTTTAATAAGTTTTGATACCTTTGTCCGTCTTTTGTTTACGTAGATGTGGGTTCATAGTACCGCCGACAAAACAAGAAGAGTGTTATGAGCAGAGATCGGAAAAATGGGTGTCATTACTCGCAATAATGTGGACATGACTACAAAGATTTTAATTAAATTACATCATTTGATTTCTTATCTGAAACCTAATCTTGGTTCTTTTGCAAGACAGTAATAAATTAAGAATACTGAGACGTGAGGAGTGGCCATTTATATGAATCTACCTAAGTTTGCTCCATTAACATCCGTGGATTGCGAAAGAAGCTTTTCACCTCGTAAGTTTATTTTAACCGTGAAAAAGAAATAAACTAACCACGGAAAAAATATGAAAATTACTGTTGTTTTGCTAAATCTACAAGAGTTTGTATTATTTATTTATTACAGTCTTTCAAAGGATCAATTTTTTTTTAGGGTAAGTAGTCAATTAATGTAATTTAATTTGTTTAATTAAAATCTTCGGAGTAATGTCCACATTATTGAGAGTAATGACACCCATATTCCGATCTCTGGTTATGAGTTACTGTGTATCTGTGTGTGGCAGTGTAGCTTCTAAACGGACAGACAGACTTGGGTGCGTTTTTTTTAAACACAGCTTGTTTTATTAGTTAGGGCTTATGAAAATTGATTGTGCCGTTTAAGAAATATTTAGCTCCCAACGCGGTGGATGCAAAAAGCACAAGACCCGTCTGAGTGGAGAGCCTTGGGGGAGGCCTATGTCCAGCAGTGGGCGTCCTTCGGCTGACATGATGATGATGATGATGAGCTCTCAAAGAAAGCATCGTCATTTTACCCGGAGTTTTTATCTTTAAAAAAAAAGACCACATTTGTTTTTTGTGTGTTTTTATTTATATTTTAATACTTTTATTCTTCGTCCGCATAGATTTCCATTATAGTTATTCCTACGGGAATTTTTAAATTTTCCGGGATTAAAAGTAACTAAGAAGTAAAGTAAGATACCGGGTTAGAATAGTGCCACTCCATGTCTTCCCGTGGATGTCGTAAGAGGCGACTAAGGGAATAAAGGCTTGTAGTACTGTTAGGCGATGGGCTTGCTACCTGTCACTAATACACTTGGAAACATCTTAGCCTACTTGTGCAAAATGTGTTTACAGAATTATCAAGAAGTTTTAAGACTTGTTGGTAATTCTTTGGCTCTGCCTACCCCACTCTGGGAATGAAGGCGTGAGTTTATGTATGTATACACACACACACACACACACACACATATACACACACACACACACACAATATGCGACCACAGTCGCATCACACATCTATTCTGTACGTAACTGTAACGATCGTCTTTATTTACTTACTACTAAACTACTTGCATGTGTCTGTAGTTGTTCTTCTTTATTCATTGCTCGTTGGTGGATGTCTGTAATTGGCACTATTCTCTTGTTAATTTACTGCTTTTATGAATTGTAATGTGCTGTTGATATCCTTAATAAATAAATAAATAAATAAAAGTAACTTATGCGTTAATCCAGTGTATAAGCTATCTCCATTCCAAATTTTATGAAAATCCGTCCAGCCGTTGCAGCGTGATGGAGGAACAAACTAACACACAAACACGCACAAACTTTCGCATTTATAATATTAGTAGGACAGGATAGGAAAACGAGCTGTTGTGTTCCTAAACAGCTTTCCTTGTTTTGTTTTTTTTCTAGTATTTCATAAATCATTCATTCTTTCTTTCTTTCTTTCTTCTTGAGAGAGAAGTTTATTAGACCTCACACAGCCTGAGAGTCAACTGTAGGATCCGGAGCCACTACTCCAGACTGATAGATTACATACATACATACATTAAATCACGCCTGTTTCCCAGAGGGGTAGGCAGAGACCACCTTCCTTCCACTTGCTACGATCTTGACAAATTTCTTTCGCTTCTTCAACATTCATACATCGAGTCATGCACGTGCGTCGGTTTCGGGTACTTAAATTCGGCCCTTTTCCAGTATTACTCCGATTTGATTCGAAAAAGTACGCCTAGGGCGGCCCCTTCCGACCCTTCCACTCACTTTCGATCTGCATATCTCCGTCAATATTCTTTCATCCATCCTTTCCAAATGACCGAACCATGGAAGCATGCCCTTTTCAATCTTAGTCACTACATCTTCTTTCATTCCACATTTCTCTCTGATTTTTTCATTTTTTCTGTTAGATTGTCATCCTCATCAATAAATCTTGACGCAAGATTAAGTTCCATTAAAATTTTACTACTACCTGGGAGACTTTCAACTAAGATTTTTCAATTAATTCTGATAATAACCAAAATTGCTATACCTCGTTGGATACCTGAAAAAATTTAGATATTTTTAAGATTATCCGCATATCACTGCCATAGTTTTTGTTTAAATATTCGTATAAGAAAAAAATATTTTGCGAGAGTTTATTTCCTTCTTTAGCTATCATTCATATACTACGACTCGGTTTGCTCAGTTAATGGCAATTCAAGTGTCGAGAATGTTGAAGCAACTTGTCTACTACATAATTATTGTATAAACAAACAAATTTTGGAATAAATGCAAGGATTCCAAAAAAAATGTGTCAATATACAAAAAAACGGTATTTAAGAATAATTATGTTAAAAATTAAATATCTTGAAAACGGTTAAGTTTAGGATATGGTGTTTCTTAATCAAAGTGGTCAAAAATCATAGAAACTACAACCCCTTAAAGGATCTAGGTCGACTTAACCAGTAACCCTGTATATTATAATATAAACTTCAATTCTTTAAAATGTGCATTAAAGTGAATTTTCTTTGAATTCCATTTCCTTAATGGCGCATTTGATTGACACCACTATCAAACAACGCTTGTCTCTAACGCTTGAATCGCCTCGAACAATCACACTTCAGCCTGCGGAACCCCAATTAAACGCAATTTGGGGCGCAACCGCAGGGTCCCGTGGCTTCGGGGGTACCATAATTGATTGTTTGCGGATCGATGCCTGATTGTTTTCGCCCCTGGGTCACGGAAGGGTTTAAGGAAGGAATAGTTGAGGGAGGATGTGTAAGAACCTTATGTCAGATCTTTTGGAATATTTAAAATAATTTCTTTTTCTATAATTTTAGGTGATTGCAATTTTTTTATTTATTTAAATGGGATTGCGGTTGACCTCAATCACACCTGTTGTTAAGTGACGACAAGGTCGAAAGTATAACACGTTTAAATACCTAGGAAGAAGCCTATTTACTCTTGCCTTGAAATCACCACTGGTGTCTATGTATATTTACGAAATATGTAGACTTGTACGAAATCACAAAGCCCTATTTGCAGAAGTAAAAATTAGTAAATGTCAAATTAATCTTAGGCAGAGAAATGAGTTAAAAAGCTCTTTTACCAATTTAAAAATTGCTAGCTCTGGGACACCATGCCTGTGAAAATTTACAATGAAATACCTCTTACAATCAAAAACATAATAAAGGAGTGTTTTGTAGTAAGTTAAGGAGTTTTTTGATTTCAAAATGTTTTTATAATTTGGAAGAGTTTTTTGCGTTACAAGAGTGAATAAAATCTGTTTTCATATTTTATAATTATAACTAGCGACCCGCCCGCGGCTTCGCCCGCGTGGAATGTATTATACATATAAACCTTCCTTAAAAATCACTCTATCTATTTAAAAAAACCGCATCAAAATCCGTTGCGTAGTTTTAAAGATTTAAGCATACATAGGGACAGACAGCGCAAGCGACTTTGTTTTATACTATGTAGTGATGTTAATGTGATTTCCTAAATAGACATGTAAGTATATTATTGTGTCTTGTTGCATTGCCCTTGCAGGGTTTTTGTTGAAGCTACCTATTGTATTTTAAGATCTCATTGTACAACATAAAGCAATAAATGAATATGACTATGACTATGACCAAGGTTATACTAGGTTTTATATTTCTGGGAATACACAGGCAGGGAAAGCGTTCCATTCCTTATCAGCGCGAATAAGAGGTTCGGACTCAGCAAACCGCTGTTTCAGAACCAAAGGAAATTCAACTGCTTGCGGATGGAAGCCCTCCCGGCGTCTGGACGAACGGTGGGGGGTGGTATGGGATGAGGTCATGTTGAATTTGATCGATTATCTTACTGTCAAACTACTCAAATTATCTTTACTAGTCAAAAGACAAAACATTTTATTTGAATTTCTGGAATTCCGTAATAAAGACTTCAAGACTTGTAAGTCTTAAAAAATGGTCTCTAGCGAAAATTTAACCGTGATGAAGAAAAACATGTTTTAACATAACTAATGTGTTTTTTATGATAATGAATTCATGCGTATCAGAGTTTTCCGTAATGCAGTCACTGTCATATATGTTTTGTCGCTTTTCTGCACTCGGAACTGGAATATCGAGAATGCTTTTAGAAAGATTAATGGTTACATCGAAATGTTATGTCTCGCATGCTATCTTTCAGCTTTCTGTGTCATTAAATAAAGAAACTCGCAATTCTGTCAAATTCAAAATTCGCAATTAAAGATAAGGCCAAAACATATTTACAGCATACATTAACTATCGCACGCGTTTATGAATGAGAGGGTTAGTATACTATATAAAAACATACTTCAGTATAACTAGGCACTGTAATACTCCGAAAAGCTCAGCATATATGTAATCGTGGTTAACGGTGTTGGTCACACAAATGTCATCTTATTGTTTAAGTTTGTTTCTGTAATTTAACTCCTTGTTGTGACTGTTTGTTAATCCAAATAAATTTAAAAAAAAAAACAAATATCAGGGGACAACCTTACTGTTACCTTAGTCCAAAACGGAGCTCTAGGCGGTTAAGATAAACATTATCATCGAGAGAAACATAATTTCACTACTATTACAAATGAGAAAATTTGTATATGTGTTAGTTTGTGACTCTTTCACGCTTCAACGGCAAAACCGATTTAAATGAAATTTAATTTAAAATAAAGACAGCTTATATTCTGGATTTACACATACTCTACTTTTCCTACCGGAAAATTAACATGTTCCCGAGGGAAGTTAATATGGAGTACCAGTACTTGGAACTTGACCATCATTGCAGAGAAATAACGCCGCAAGAAACTCTAACGGCCGAACCCTATATTCAAACCGAGGATAGATAAGGCTTACTTCGGGTAAACATTTGACATTTGCCCATACAAAATGTGTAATATTTTAATCCGAAGTAAGCTTATCTGTCCGCGGATTGAATATAGGATTTGGGCGTAAGAGTATTAAGACTAGTAAGAGTATTTTTTAACCATAAATATCTGAAAGGTACACACAGCACCACACCTAACTGACCATTGAAGGCAAAGCAGAGTGAAAATATCAATGCTTGACAGGGATGTACATATATTTTTCATATCAAATATATTTACATCCCTTTCAAGCATTGATACTTTCTCTCAGCTCCGTCTTTAATGGTTAGTTAAGTGTGTGGGCGACTGTACTCATTATAAAATAATACAGACACTTGAGTGTAACAAAAATTACCGCTTTAGAGCTTAATATTTCATAAACGGATACCCTAATTGTGTACAAAAACCCGCAATACTTTTGATAGACCTATCCATCTACACCCCACAATATGGGGTAGATGAGGAAAAAAAATATGCCCACGTTACGTAGGGAAAGAAAACCTAAAAAAAAAAGGTTTTATTTTACCACTTTGTTGATGTGACTTATATGTAGTACTAAGGGTCTCAGATTCTAGGCTGCGGATGGACGGACGGACATCGCGAAACTATAAGGGTTCTTAATTTGACTACGGAACCCTAAAAAGTCCGTGACCGCATTGCGACATGCTTCTCTAATGTTATAATAAAAACGATTTGTAAACTGTTTTTTGTTTATATACCCCACTTTAATTTGAATTTGGAACCGAATAAAACTCCCACGCCGCTTGCGCCAGATACAATTTCTAAAAGCTACCAAGTAATTAAAGTTGCTTGACTTTAATTAATTTCGCGGCATATTTGAGATGTTTTGATGTGGTTGTGGCGTGTCACGTGACGCACTGACGTGACGCGTGGCGGCGCCACAGTGGACATTACATAACGGTATGACGAACCGATGAAACCAAAAATACTGATAAATTATAAAGTTATAAATTAACTGGGCTTTAGTTACTGAGAAACACTGTATGTCACTATTTTACACTCTTATTCATAGACGCACAATAGCTAAAACATGTTTTAAATATGCTTTGTGCTTATCTGTCATTGTGACATTTGCATTTGACAGAAGGTGACACAGCATACTTTAACTAAAATAGGTTAATAGTGCGTTTAAGAATTAAGGGGGTTAACATCCACAAAGGCGCGCCATGACCGGTTGCGGGTTGCGTCAGTGTACATTAAATAAAAAAGTACGGTGCGACTTCATAGGTAAAAAAAAAAACCTTTTTTTTAATAGTTATTACAAACCCTAGTTTTTCTTAATGGCTGCTTTTTTTAAATGTTTATATTTTACATTATTTTTAACGTCTCTTTTGTGTGATTCATGCACTAATTTTATTGATTTTCGTATTTTCGTATTTTTCTCGTATTTTTCTCTAACACAACCAGTTTAACCTATGTTTACGAATAAATCACTTTGACTTTGACTTTGCATGCTACCCTGGTTCGCACATTTTTTTATTTGTCCGTTCAGTGACTGAGTGCTAAAAAATAGAATCAGGTAATTTTTTGTACTCCGTAATATTTTTTTGTGCAATAAATCTAATAAAACAGACAGACATTAAAACCTAATGAGTTTGTTTTGATTAAGTAACGAGTGCAAAGTTTTAAAAAGACACCTAAAACGACACAGTAATAATGTAAAATAATACAGTAATTAATTTTATGATAAAAAAACGAAAGAAAGAGGATCAGAAATGGTTGAAGCTCGTGCAATAGTTTGAGAACTAACTGAACACGCATACTATGCCACCAAAAAAAACAGCGAATAAAACCAAAAGGAGTATAATTTGGGATTCGAAATAATTCTCAAGCTAATAAACAAAAGACAATGCAAATCAATAATATATATCGAGAATCAACTATCTGCATACTGTGTCACTATAAAGCCACTATGACATGTTGAGACATGCTGTGGCACTTGATAAGGGAGGATAAGGGCCCGAGTTAATTTTAGCAGCATTAAGCCTGTCTCCGTGTAGTTAATAACGACGCCATATTGTTTTGGAATCTTGGAGTAGCTGCGGTTAGATTAGATACTCTTTTATATCATTAACGTAGTTACTGCTAATGTCCCATTAATCTTTAGACACATTCTAACTCTTCAAGATAGAAAGTGACAGCGTGCTAATTGTCGTGACAGATTTTGTATTTCTACTAGATTCAAGATCTGGAACTAAACATGTAGAGTTCTTTATTAGGCTAATATTATATTCACCAACTAAAACGAAATCGCTATTAAGAAATCCCAAACAATCAAACAAGAACAAAGGTCCTTTTTTCGCATATTAATTTTTTTTTTTTTTTTTAAAGGAAAATGATTTAATCTTTTGATCATAAATAATCAGAACACCAGATCAACGAAAGATTTTTATTTATTTGTACAAAGCCTGCTATTTAGCCAAAAGGCTATTTTCTCTAAAAAAAACATCAAAGAGTAAGGCAATTAACGAATAAGCATTAAACGAGCAAACTTATTTTAATCTCATAAAACAAGTCTCATCTCAATATAAACACAAACGTACTGTGACACGCTCAACCACGCCCAACAGATCAATATGTATTGTCATACAATATTGACCAATCACAAGTATTCACAACGCAACAAAAACATCAAAAACACATAATTTCATCTTAAAGCAAGTTAAATCCGGATCCTGACAAACTTTGATAAAGGGCTCCCATTGTTCGTCGATCACCCGGGTAGCATACCCTTTTTACCAGAACTGACCTATGTACCGTAGTTGCCACAACAGATTCAATCTTCTACAAATGACAATAAGGTTAAAAATACTTTGAGTTGTTTAACAAAAATGCTTTTTTTATTCAAAGTGAAGAACCAGCACAAAGGGATATTACCGATATTGTGACTGGTGTGTTCTTGTCATCGAAACAACGGCTCTTAAGGACCATTCTATTGAAAATTGTAGGGTTGTGTTGTGATTGAACGTTCTGAAATAGGGTTGAGCGATGTAGTGGGCGATTGAACGTGTCTGAGCACTATTATAATCAATTTCCTGTATTCAGATCCTAATGTATATTTTAATAATATAATAATATAATTTTGTTCACAATGGAGTGCTGGCCCCTACCCTGATGTATGGTAGTGAATGTTGGGTGTGGCAGGACCAGCATGCAAGTCGTGTAAATGCAGTTTAAATGCGCTCTTTGCGTAGTATGTGTGGTGTGAAACTGATAGCGTAAGAAATGAAAAAGTCACAGAGAAATGTGGAATAAAAGAAGATGTAGTGACTAAGATTGAAAAGGGCATGCTTCGATGGATTGGTCATTTGGAAAGGATGGATGAAAGAAGATTGACGAAAGAGATATACAAAATGAAAGTGAGTGGAAGTGTGAGAGAAAGGAAGAAATACTGGAAAAGGGCCGAATCTTAAGACCTCGAAACCGACGTGCGTGCATGACTCGATGTATGAATGTGGAAGAAGCGAAATATTTTTTTCAAGATCGTAGCAAGTGGGATATTGTGGTCTGTTCCTACCCCTCTGGAAAACAGGCGTGATTTAATGTATGTATGTAATAATATAATATAAGGGGACAATGTCACACCAATTGACCTATTCTCAAACTAAGCTCTAGGCTTGTACTATGGTTCTAGACCACGATTAAATACTTATGTAGAAAATTATCAATATATCTGAAACTAATAACAATTGCTGAACATATATAGGGGTTAAATCGAAAGCTTATGAGCTGCTCTATCACCCCCTTAAAGCTTTGCACCTAGCTACCAAACACCCTGTATTATAAAAATGTAACATTCTAAATAAATAAATATCAAGGGGACAATGTCACACCAATTGACCTAGTCCCAAACTAAGCTCTAGGCTTGTACTATGGGTACTAGACAACGATATAAATACTTATATAGAGAAATATATACTTAAATACATAGTAAACATCCATGACTCAGGAACAAATATTCGCGCTCATCACTCAAATATCTGCCCTTACCGGGATTTCTTACGCGTCTCCTTATAATTTACCAAAGTAATGAGAAACTTACATTTATAACATTTCCTGGTTACATTTCTGTCTCAGCTCTGTACAAATTTTAGAATACTCATTTCAAACGTAACCTAGAGCTTGTATAATTGACATTGCCACGTCTTGGAGCCTTCTGAAGAGTCGCCCCGGGCCTCGCTTTGCAGTAATTATTCGTTGTTCAATGGAACAGTCCCGAATTTAAGGACTATTTTGGAAAATTATAATTTATTACGAGCGTCTAGCGTTTTGAACAGAGGTAGACATAATACCTTCGGGTTGACGGTTTGATTAAGTTGATTGTTTTTGTAAGACGGCTGGGGTTTGATTGACAAAGGCGACACGTGTAAGGATATTTCGTAGGTTACTACTAGTAGGATTATGAGGATTATGAAGCTACAAAGATCCATACAAAATATGACAAAGTTTCTCTCTCGTTAATCATAGTCCAATTGTTACGATTTTTGAATATCTTTTGTATGTTTTTAAGAACTAGGTATGTATGTTTTCCTTTCCTAGAAAATATTTCGTAGAAAGAAACAAACAAAAGGAAATGTACAGATTATCCGCTGCCCATCATTTAAAACTGCAATCATAAGACTTCAAACTGCTATTCCTAAGCCTTCAAACTACAATCCTAAGATAAAATGGTTTGTTAAATCATTCTCCCGAACTCATTATTTATTTGTATTAAATTTTCCGTTCGCATTTTTCCCCGACCGCGATATTACCTAATTTTATTTTTCACCATTCGATTTTATTACAGTCGCTTTTTTTGTTGTTCGACTTTTTTCCCAGTCGGTTTTTTTCCCGTTCGATTTCTATCTCAGTCGCACTTTTCCCAAAAGTATTTACATCGTAATTCGTAGGTAGGTTTAGGTTATGTTAGTTTTGCATCAGGTCCGGAGGGCCAAACCACCCAGAAATAGGAGCTCCGCGGTAGCGGAGCTCCGTCGACTCTGTATCTTGATTTGGAACGGGAAAAACACGACCGTGAAAATATGGTGGTAGGAAAAGAAGCGACTGGATAAAACTCGCAAGCGGAAAAACACGACTGTGAATATAAACTGCCGCAGGAAAAAAGGCGACTGGTAATATCGCGTTCGGGGAAAAATGCGAATGGAAAAATTACTACGAAGAAATAATGAGTTCGGGAGAATTATCTAACAAATTGCTAGCGATCTTGTGCCCTTACCGGAATACCCCATACATTAATGCAAACACTGCTGCTTGGCGGTAGATTAAAATATAATTATGATGGCAGTAGCGATGAATGCAAACGGGATAATTATGGTGATTTATGTTTGATTGAAAATATTAACTATTTATTCATGATGTTTAAAAGGTTCACTTTTGTTTTAGCTCTCTGGCAAAGTTTAGTTTCGCAACTTTTTCAATAAAGCAAAATATCGACTGAAAGTGACGTTAAGCTTAATTAATATTCAATCTTATTAGCAGCACTCAATTTCCGTAAGTTAAGTTAAGTAAGTAGTTTAAGTTATAAGAAGAGCTAATTTTATACTCGCTTTTAATGAAATAAACATTAAGCCACGATTCTCAGACATGGCTAAAAATAAATGAATGTTTTTCAAATGACCTCGTTAAAAATATCGCTTATTTAGTACAGTGATCGGAATTCACAAAATTATTTTTCCCTTACCTTAATTCTACATACATACATACATACATACCTTCACGCCATCATTCCCAGAGTGGGGTAGGCAGAGCTACAGAATTACCAACAACTCCAAAAACTTGTTGATAACTCTGTAACCACAATTTGCACAATTGGGCTAAGATGTTTAACAGCGTATTAGTGACAGGTTGCAAGCCCATCGCCTAACAGTACAAGCCCTTATTCCCTTAGTCGCCTTAGTACCTTAATTCTAATAAATCTTATATAACAGAGATATCATTACAATATTGAGTGTAATATCAATACAATAATTACAAAATAAAACAGGCGAAAATCTCACACAAAATGACCTAGTCCCCAAATAATATTGGCCCATACCGGAAATCGGACCCTGAACGGGAAGCTTCTTCGGCAGGATCATTAGTCATTACTAACTATGCTAAACTCACCGCCGTTTTTTTTATCTCAGTCGCTACATTTTACCAATAGGAATAACTTAAGGTACTCGTTGTTAACGTGAAAAATAATATCGAATAAACCGTCTATTCAAAAAATGACTTCTATCAACTTTATTCATCTTTTCTCAACAAAATAATAATATTTTTTTAACTTAGTCACCTGTGGTTAAACATCACAATAAAAGTGACAACCCTAGCACCAAACAATTCGTCCCAGCCAATCACATTACGTTATTCAAAAGTGGAAACCATTTCGCCGTTTGATGTCTCATTTGTCGTTAAATAGGGCTGACACTTTTACGATTTTCGTCTAGCAAAACTAGGAGCAACGAGTAATGAATCGATGAATTCGTAATGAGAAGCGAGACGATTTGCTAATGAAAGAGGCCCCCCCTCTGAGGGGGGATGTATATTGAGTAGGTGGTGTGTTCTATTTTAGGATCTGTTTATATGTACAGTGCAATAGCTGTTTAAAAACGACTGTAAGCTTCAGATGGTAATTAAAGGTACTAATGAGCTGAGATAGCAAATTAAACAAGGAACGTTTTAATAAAATTCGCCTGGCGGTCGGCGGTCACGAGATCGATAACGACTATGCGCTTTGACGTTAAAAACTACGTATGCATAGCTATAACTATGCATCTATCTCCGTCCCTCGCACTCACTATGTATGCGGCTTTAATTATAATAAACACGGTAGGTAAGTACATCGAGTAAGTAGCTATATGGAGTAGATACGGATATATATGTATGTATGTATGTAAACACTTTATTGTACAAAAGAACAAACAGAACAATACAATTAATATAAAAATATGTACAAAGGCGAACTTATCCCTTTAAGGGATCTCTTCCAGCTAACCCTTGAGAGGTTGAGGAGTGAAAGGTTGTACAACGAGTAAACAAGTGTACAAGAAGAAGAATATAACACATTAAGTAACCAATAAAACTTATATAAATAAAATTAAAATAAAACTACATTCAAATACCTACATAAATAGATACAGAAATATATATTAATAGTTAAATGTACATACATAAACTACATTTTACGTACCTAGAGGATAATTGATATTTAGGAGCTAGAGTCAAGCCAAAACTTCTTTAATTTGCCTTTTAGGGAATCTACCGTTTATATATATAAGGTAAGTCGGTGTTTTTATTTTATTAGTACTAAGGATTAGGTTAAGCTTTTTTACACTGAAGGCAAAGCCAGCGTCTGACGTCTACAACGACCTTCACGTCTCCTTCTCTCTTACTCATGCTCACTCCCTCTCATGCTAGTCTATCCGACTATATCCGAATCGAAAAGCCTTTCAAAGTTTTAAATTTTTTGTAAATAAGTAATAAAATTATTACCATGTACACTTTTCAAATATTTCGAGAGTAAAAGTAATTTATATACCAAATGAAAATGTAATGAAAATTAATGATAATATTCTAAGCTACCTCACTATCAATTTTCATCAAAATCAAATTTCTACCTCAGCAACGAAACGAAAACCAACAAATGAAATAAAGTTTTTCATCTTCACTAATGGTAAAAAAAGCTAAAACTTAGAACATTTTTTCTTCGCTTGGATAAAAAAGTACCATTAAATGTCTGTCTAAGGGTTATATTATATCTCTACTTAAAATTTCAAGTCGATCAGTAAAGGCGTTGTTGAACCGTTAAAACAAAAACGAACACTGTTTTAGTAATTATTACTAGCTTCTGCCCGTGACCTCGTCTGCGTAGATTTCGCTTAAAGTGATTCCCTTGGGAATTTTTAAATAGGTATTTAGGAATAAAAAGTAGTTTGTTAATCCAGGGTATATAAGCTATTTCCATTGAAAATTTCATTCAAATCCATCCCCCCGTTGCAACGTGAACAGGTGACAAACTAACACATAAACTTTCACATTTGTTATATGAAAGATAAAGATAAGATAAAAGATAAAATACATTTATTCAGTAAGTAGGCCGCACGGGCACTTCTACACGTCAAGAGTCTACTAGCGCTTCCCAAGAGAAGACCACTGCTGAGAAGAAATGCCGCTAGAAACTAAGCAGTCAGTAATTTTTTAACCATATTTTCTACTATTAGTAGGATTGCTTGAAGGGTCCACGGAAAGAACATGGCTAGTCACATTAGTAACTTTTTGAGATATCGCAATTTGAAAGTTAGGAACCATGTCATTTTGTACGTAATTTTCGTGTAGAGGTTTTTTTAAGAGTGAAAATATACAAGTTATATGAAGATTTATATCTGAATCTGAGTAGAAGGTAATGGTTCATTTCGTCCTCTACATTTTGAGATTCAAAACTCATTTAAAAAAAAAGTGGACCTGTTCTTTCCGTGGACCCTTCAATTATAACAATCGAAAAGGTAGTGTTTAAATTTCACACAACAAAGTAGTGCAGCTGAAAAGGAAATCGAGTATTTTTCCTCATACGCGGCATATAAAAACACGCTTAAACAGAGTGCCTTGTTGAAATAACGGTTATTTGACCACAAAACTGCGACATTTCCTTTTCACGACCTGTGCCTATTGGCATGGCTTACAAATATTTATGACCAGGCGTCGAACTTTTCATGCCAATGACGTCAATTTGTATACAATTTTTTTTTTTTAATATCATTGGATGGCAAACGAGCACACAGGACACCTGATGGTAAGTGGGAATTGTGACCCATAGACATTCGCATTCACAAGACTGCAAATGCGTTGCCAACCCTGAGGACTTAGATGGAATGCCTCTATGCTAGTCATTTCACCGGCTGTCTTATCCCCAAAACGGAACACAACAATGTGAACACTGCTGCTTGGCGGTAGGTTAATGGATAAGATGGTGGTACCAACCCGGATGGACCCTGCACAAGGTCCTCCCACAAGTAAAAATCTGACTGATTAAAATATGAAAGACTAGTATTGAAAGGTTTCGATTTGGTTCGAGTATGGCCGAACAAGTTCTGCATAACCTATTGGTAGTTTATGTAGACCTTTGATGACGCGTTGGCGTAGTTGTTAGTGACCCTGCCTACGAAGCTATAACGATTTAACTACTTGAGTCCTACACAACGCCTCATGTGCACATGCGCTGCGATATGAGTTGACGCAGCATTCTGTGTCCCTACGAACCCTTGTTTATCTTTCCGAGTTTAACGATACTGACATTGAGAAGGACAGTATATGATTAAATAGTCATAAATACAATTATGGCATTGACATTCATAAAAGAAAATTGTATACATTTTATAATTTTTAGTATTGTGTGGTGAAAAAAAAAATGATGCTGCTGTGATCTGTATTTTGATTGCGATTAAGCTATATTTAACTCTAATAATTTTACCACAACTTTATTTTTTATTTTTTTAGTTGTACCTTTTATTACATACCTAAACACCTGCCAAATTAAAGCAGAGCAGCATGTGTGTAAAATTTCGTCCTTTTGACGTCATCGACATAAAAAATTCGACCCCTGTTTATGACAGACCGACTAAAGGAAACTTTTTCCACAACCTACGCATATGCAATATACATTATATACGCAACTTTAGTACGAAAAATACGAATATACATACTGTTGTGGTCATATAATTAAGAACGATTTGAAGTTGCAGAATATATTTATCTAAATCATGACATGTGTAGAGTTATAATGTTCTTTCTTAAAAGTAACTAGTTATGTTTTGAAATAGCCACATGAATAGAGCAAACGGGATTAGGAATATAAAATAAAATCGCTAACTATTTCTTTTACAAATTGTATTTTTTCTCTATAGTAACAAATTCAAATAGTAATAAAGCTGGACAAATAATTAAGAACGATTTATTGAACTGCTCGAGAGTTGTATTATATGAAACTTAGACTAAATAAATCACATTAATGTGAAGTGCGTAAAGGAAAAAAAGATATTTAATACATTTTAAACAAAAATTAATAGTTAGTAGCGTGTCCACGGCTTTTAATTACTGCTTTACACCAGCGAGGCATAGACTCTATCAATTTTTGACATTTCGCAAAAGAGATAGACTTCCATTCTTCTAAGAAAACGTCGTACAGCTCTCTTAAATTGCCACACTGTCGATTTGAAACCTTTTTCTTGACTTCACACCAAAGATGCTCTATTGGGTTTAGATCTGGGCTGTTAGCTGGCCAATCTAAGACAAAAACTGATTGCGATTTGAGAAATTCCTTAACGGTACGTGCAGTATGCTTTGGATCATTGTCGTGCTGGAATGTCCAAATAACCGGAAGCACGTCTTCAGTATAAGGTAACATTGTTTCTTCCAGTATATTTTTGTATTGGAATTGATCCATGTTTCCTTCTATCAACTTAACAGGTCCAACACCATGTCCAGTAAAGCACCCCCAACTTTTTACATTTCCCCCACCATGCTTTAATGTCACTTTTGCGTACTTAGGGTCGAATGCTTTATTCGGAGGTCGTCGTACATATCGTTTTCCATCAGAACATACCCTGTTTATTTTTGTCTAGTCAGAAAAAATAACATTTTTCCACTGTCTAATTGTCCAGTTTTCATACCTTCTTGCAAATGCAAGCCGGGCTTGCCTATGACACCGTTTCAACATGGGCACCTTCCTTGCTATCCTCCCGTGCAACTTTTCTTCTACTAAACGCCTTCGAATAGTGCGTGCCGAGATTGCTGAAGGATTGTTTTCACCAAAATATTATTTTCTCAGCTCATTAGACCCTTTAAAAGGATTTTGTTTTGCCAAACGAATGATATTTCGATCATCTCGACGACATGACTTCCTCTGTTTAGGTTCACGCGGAACATTTGAAGTAGTTTGATACGTCGCAAAGTGCTTCACAGCGTGGAAAACCATTGTTTTTGAGCATTGCAGATGGTCGGCTATCTTTTTATACGACCAATTCTTCTCGCGAAGTTTTATTATTACTTCCCTTGTAGATTTATTGCAACTTTTATTTTTCCCCATTGTTTTTACACGAAGCAATCACCTTTTAAACTCTTACAGCACTAAATGGCGCCAAAATCATACAAATAGTGACCTACAACCACAGAGCCACAGAGTGTTCTCTATTTAAATTTGAATAAAAAAATAAACCATTCAGCGTTCTTAATTATGTGACCAGCCAGTAAGAAGTAATACTAGGTTCAGATCTAATGTAAAAAGTTTATCTATTTATTTTTTAGCCAATCATTTGTATCAGCGAATGAACCGGTAGTATACAAAAGTTTTGCGATACAGAGAGAAATACAAAAAAATACATGCCGTTAGTTATACTTGTTAGTTGGAAAAAAACTTCCCTTTAAATAAGCGTTCTTAATTATATGACCACCACTGTATAGTTTCCTCGTAGTTTTAAAACTAAAAAGTGAAATTTTGACGGCCCTCCATTTAATGTTTAAAATGGTTGAAATTACCATTGAGTAGATACTTTTTCAGTCAATTTTATTAAAATGTGTTAGTACATCAATTTCCCTTAAATTGGAAACATCCCAATTCATCATCATCATCATGTCAGCCGAAAGACGTCCACTGCTGGACATAGGCCTCCCCCAAGGCTCTCCACTCAGACCGGTCTTGTGCTTTTCGCAAATAATTATAAACATCCCAATTAAGCTTAAAGATTTAAATTAATTTCCTTGAAGATCTCCTCTATTATCTTCTTATAAAATAACTTTTGAAAGACTGATAGATGCAGTAGGGAGGTAATCGAGGTTATTATATCGACCAAAAACGTAAATGTGAAAATCGGAGCCAAGTTCAATATTATGATGATTATGGCGATGTTGTCGACTTCACCGATAAAAGACTTGAGATCTAAATCGGTGCCAAGTTCTAAAGGCAATAAGTACTGAAATTTATTTATAAGATTGCACAACATTCTTATACAATCGATACACGAATCGAAACACGATATGTTGGATTTTTTTCTGCTACAACAAGATTTGCGTTTTAAAAATCGATCTTTATAGATTCGAATGTTTGAATTATATACACGAAGCAAGTTTGGTAGAAATATATTTGCCAAATTGTATCGTTCCCCGACCGTTTCTTTGCCAACCCATTTTTTTCCTGGAACTGTGAATATTTCAGGATTTATTTCAGTACCACCGTGTAGAACCCTATAGGTACTAAACAACATAATTTATTGCGAGCGATGGCATAGTAATAACAGCATCGTATTTTAAACTGTGTTTCACAGCGACAAGAGGATCATGCCTATTTTAAATACTATAAACACTTTTACTGCCTGAACACGGCGATATTTTCCAATTAACTTGTCAACTCTTACGCAAATCAATTAGTTCCGCAGTCAACGTCAGAACCTGATTTCTAGGGAATTTACTATAACATAGCTATGCAATTCAGTTAAGGCTGAGAGAAAACGATGCAGCTATATAACTGCTATAGCTCTGTCCTTTACGCTCGTCATAAAGTGAACGTCATCGTCATAGTCATAGTCATATACTTTATTGCCTAATGTTGTACAAAATAACTTAAAACTATTACATGCTTCAACACTAACCCTGCATAAGCATTGCAATTTAAATTAATTTACCTACTTAATCCTACTTAACTACAATTAATTACTATTAAACAGTTTACTAATTATTTAATTATCACTGACAAAGAATTCTTGTAAATTATAAAAGGAGTGTAATAATAAAAATGTATGTAACTCATTCATAAATATTGTGTCCTTTTCTGTTTTTAATTGAGTGTGGTATCTTGTTACAAATCTTTATGGCCATGTGATGGTGACCCCCTGCTCGATAGAAGCTCCATCAAGACTTGGTCCTACTGTGATAGTCTATAGGTGCTAACGAGGCAGTGCATCACGGTTAGCTTCCATCGAACGGAACAAAAGGGTCGATTTTTCAACGAGCATTACCCCGGTCATTAATAACTGGGACGTGAGACAGGAAATAGTTTTGGAACAGTATGATGGGATTGAGGTCATTTAAAAATATTCTGGAGCTACTTAGGTGTCCATTTTGCAGGAGTTCTTAAAGTGATAACGTTCGCGACTATCAGAATCAAATAATATGTTTAGGGTGGTCGAACACTGCCGTTAGATCGTCGATCACCTATTTCATAATCAAGATAAAGTCAGATGTATGAAGTCATACGTTTTACAGAATGTAACTTGCCCACATAATAATAATAATATGATTGTTATTATTTGTTTACCTTGTTATTTACGAGGACTATGTTGTGTTACATACTGCTCTGATACCAAAAATGGCGGCTAACTTAGAGTGATAGTAAAAGAATTTTAAATTTAATGCGGTTAGAGATTTGGTATTACACATTATTATCATAATATAATTATATTATTTTAAATGATGATAAAAAAAACAAAAAATAAAAAGACATTTATTCCGTAAGTAGGCCGCATGGGCACTTATACACGTCAAGAATCTACCAGCGCTTTACAAGAGGAGACCACTCCTGAGAAGAAACGCCGCAAGAAACTCAGCAGTCAGTAAATTTTTAAACATATTTAATATTACAATAGTACTAATTCGTCTAGCATTATATAAAGCTATAAATATTAAAATAAATATAATATCAAATAACCTGCGTAGATCACCAGGAAAACATGCCAAAATCTTACGAGAGAGATAGAGGGATAAAAGGAAATAAAACGACCAAATAAGTTTCGATATGTTTTCCCACATCAACGGTGTCTCCTAGACAAGATAAAGCTTTTGCATTTACACAAATTATTAATGACTAAGTTTCGGGTTTAGGCCAAGGATTTTTGTGTGTTAGATAGTCCCCGACCCTTTAATACGCTTTAGACATTATATGGGCCAAAATTGATGAATCACAAACATAATACTACATGGTAAAAAGCAAATAGTTAAATTATGCGCAAGCTATACTAGCTGCCTCAAAAATAGTTAAGTATTTTAAAAACAAAATTGCATAAAATGTTTTCGATTTCAAGTAGCTAAGTATTGCAGAAATATAAAATGGCTAAATCCCAAATTTATCTTGTTCATTACTTTTTTATGTTGTCCATCATCTTACTGATTCAAATATAATAATATATACTGTGTAAAACCGGACGAAGACTTAGCTCTAGACTAGCGGAATATGAACTGTGAGCTGGGTGCTGTTTGAATAATTATTGTAGATCTAATGGCGCTGACAAAAATGATTTTCACTGAAAATAATCGCCGCCATATTATGTATTCCTGTGTTAATATTAGGTACGTTCAAAGAACTAGGTTTTTGGTACCCTCAAGCTGAATTTGAGTTAGATCGTATAAAATAAACTCGAAATAACCGAAATTAAAAAGTATCGTCTTTTAAGTCCATCTTAGTTACTACCATGTTTCTGGCAGTAACATTTATTATCATCTATTTCATTCCTACAGAAAATGGTAGGCGGAATTGTTTAAATCTAATTAAATAAAACCTTCTTTACCGATTTAAAAAAAAACGAAAACTTCTCATAATATTTCAATGTATGTGAAATAAAGAGTTTGCATACATACAAACATTAAGATTGATAATTGATACTATTAAACCTAGAGATAATACAATTTGCAACTGCTTTTACATTGCTTCTCTACAACGTCACTGTGAACGTCTCAATTTCAACTCTTAAGTAAGCGAAAACGTTTCAAAAACAGCTAACTTCGTTTGACATCTTTAATTTGAATGTATAACAAGAAACAATTTGAACGGCAGTTAGACAAGTAGATCATGGATCAAGTTTTATCTCGATGGATAAACAGATACCCATCAAGGACCATTGTGTTGGGTTTCAGTTGTTTGTGCAAAGTTAGGAAGATTATCTTCAGCTAAATATATGTCGACATTATTGATAACCTATCAATAAATTGTTAATATTTTTATTGCTTTGTTTTCTGTCTTTTTTTTCTGTGCACTGACTGTATTCGTTTCTGTTTTATTATTTTGTATGTAACCTACTCTTTATTACACTAACAGAAAATATCAAACCATGTATAGGGCCCAGACATAGGGCCAATAGTTTCCTAATACTTGAACTACCTGGCAAAAGAGCTGGACCTAGATATATTTAACTGCAAGGCTCAATCCGTGAGACAAAAATTGTCGGTGAGGTGCTTTGAGTGGGTGAAACTAGCATGCATTTGCCAGTCATAGCTGTCAAATTCTATTGATTAATATATTTATGTTTGTTTCGTTTTGTGTATTGTACGCATTTAGCATTTGTAGTAGTGAGATCCTGTAATTGGCTAACGGTTTCCTACTCGGTCTATTGTTCTAATTGTATAGCTGTTGGATTTCGTTAACTTAAATAAATAAATAAAAAGAAACATAAAAAGTACAAAGGCGATTAGGGATCTGTAAGGGTTTTTTTCGTCTGGAAAGAATATGCCAGTATTAAGTCTGTCATTTGTGCATCATTATTATCATCATCATGTCAGCCGAAAGATGGACATAGGCCTCCCCCAAGGCTCTCCACTCAGACCGGTCTTGTGCTTTTCGCATCCACCGCTTTCCCGCGATCCTTACAAGGTCGTCACTCCATCTTGTTGGAGGCCTACCCACAGCTCGGGTCCCGGTCCGCGGACGCCACTCAAGAACCTTCTGACCCCATCGGCCATCAGTCCTGCGTGCGATGTGCCCCGCCCACTGCCACTTCAGTTTAGCTATTCTTCGGGCTATGTCGGTAACCTTAGTTCTCCTGCGGATATCATCATTTCTGATTCTATCACGCAGAGAAACCCCGAGCATAGCCCTCTCCATAGCCCTCTGAGTGACCTTGAGCTTTCTTATGAGGCCCATCGTTAGCGCCCACGTCTCGGATGTGTAAGTCATCACTGGCAAAACACACTGGTCAAAGACTTTTGACTTCAAACACTGCGGTAATTTGGACGAAAAGGTGCTGCGAAGCTTCCCGAACGCTGCATCATGCTTGTCATTTGTGCAGTAAAGATTAAATATTCAATATCGTATCGAAGACAAAAAAATCGTTGCTGAAAAATAGGTTCTACACGTAACGAGAATAAAATTGTAAAACGAAAACCTGTCCCAAATGTTATTTTAAACATAAACTAAGGAAAAATGCCGGGAAATTCGAAACTCGCTCTCGTAAGGTCGAACACTACAAAACTTGGCTACTTACATCCTCAAACAGAGAGTATCAAATTGCAGAAGAAAATTTTGCTTACAAAATATGTACGGAGCGAACGGACGAACGCTGGCAAAGAGAAGTAAGGAAAAAATAAGGCTAGATATTCAGGGATTTTTCAAGCAAAAACATGTAGTTGACTTCGCGTTGGGTCCTGACTATTACTTTGTGGATATAAAGATGTTGTCGTGATGGCTCCTTTGAATATCTGAAACGGGTCCAGTGCTAGACATACTTAAGCACCGTGGGTTCCATTGATTGATGCAGATGTATATATTACTTAATGTAAACTTAAGTGACAGTGGGCGGAGCACATCGCTCGGAGGACGGATGGCCGATGGGGCCAGAATGTTCATGACGGAGACGAGCTGTAGGTAGGCCTCCAACAAGACGGAGTGACGACCTTGTAAGGATCGCGGGAACACGGTGGATGCTAAAAGCACAAGAGCGGTAGAGGAGAGCCTTGGGGGAGGCCTATCTCCAGCAGTGGACGTCTTTCGGCTGACATGATGATGATATTTACTTAATACTACATTTATAAACGTCAATCGATGTTCTTGAAATAGTAGAATAAAGTTTGACGTTTATTAATTTAGGTTTAATGATATTTTAAATGACTAAATTTAAATGATCTAAATTGGCCCCAATCTGGTTTGAAACAAGGAAACATCCTACATTTTAGTATTTGAAGAGATTTAAACAATAAATATTATGGGACAATTTTTAATTTATAATCCTAGTCCCAAACTGAGGTACATATAATACATACTCGTACTTACAAATATCAGTGTTATTTTTACAAAGTTTGCTTCTAGCAGGAATCAAACTAACTATCTCCATTAAAATATACGAGTATTTATAGGTCACATCATTTTGCAAAATTCAGTCAACTATATTTTTAATCTCAAGTTGTAAAGCTACAGAATGATATAGTTGTGTTTCTTATGACATGACGTGAAATTTGATTTTATAAATGCTGTTTTGCTTTCGTACGGAACCTTAATAAGCAGTATTGGATTGCGCAGGTAGGGCCCGTATCATTGCGGCGTTATGGCGACCAGGCCTATCGGGAAATGGCCGGATCTGCATGGGAATGGATCAGCTTACAAAGGAGGGGTTTCGGCAGGAAGGAACGAGGCTGTGAGGTTTTTTATTCGCTAGTTGGGAGAAATTCGTCTTTTGTGTACAAAACTCTAGCTACGTACTATAGTATATACTGCATTTGTTTAGAATAGAATAGAATAGAGAACGTTTATTAAACAAACACATCAACACAGGGGTACATCATAGAAAAGATACAATAACGTACAATCACTTTTTATCCCCTAACAAGCGACACCATTAAATTAAAAAAGTACAATGAGGATGATGTTTGCCGAAATGGTCTCCACTCAGCAAAGTTATTGGCATGGTGATGACAATCGGGCTGGTTTTCAGGGGAGCCAGGTACTTTTATAAATGTAAACATAGGTACCAAACCTAGTCATCAAATATTTAATGACTCTGATATATTTGGTGAAGGTTAAATCGCACTGCTAGATGAAGACAGTATCAACTCAAAATAATTGTTAGTTTTGTTTCAAGCTTATAGAGGTTGTATTAAAGTTGATTTTAAAATTCAGTTGTATTTAGAGTTACTACACTTTTGATCTGGCAGTGCAAAATATGGACATTGGATGCTGTGTGTCGTAATAATATATTTATTCATAAGTCTTCTTACAATACGTGAGACAGCAAATCATGCTTGTAATCCTATTCATATTACATAAATGACTACGATCGAACAAACACAATGTTCATTTTGCAGAAAGGAAAAACAAAATGTATTTTAATCCCACAGATGATGAACTCAAAGAATTAAATTTGTGACCTTAGGCCCAACCTGACACTCTGGAACAATAAGGTTGAGTTTCCTCTAAAAAACAAGTGACTTGTCATCTCTAATAACATGGACGTCTTTAAGCAATGAGTTTTTTTTTTAATAGGTTACAAACAAACGTTCGTGATGTACAGGGTGTAAGGGACGGCTCACCGAAAACTGAAACCAACGAGAAAATTTTCGTTTTCCCGGGAAAATTTCCACTGGATTTCAGTTCCGTACAATGGTCTGAAGCTATGGTTTCAGTTTTCGGTGAGCCGTCCCTTACACCCTGTATAGTAACTATTTTTTTTTATGGCGTAGGAAAGTAAACGTGCTCACAGGCCATCTGATGGTAAGTAGAAACTGTGACCCATAGACATTAGCATTCACAAAACTGCAAATGCACTGCCAACCCTGAGGACTAAGATGGAATGCCTCTATGTTAGTCATTTCACCGGCTGTCTTATCCCCAAACCGTAACACAACAATGCGAACACTGCTGCTACCATATGTCCTGACCACATGCCAGAATAGGAGTATTACCTATAGAACTAATGCTGCAGACAACTTCACTCTTGTAAATAGCTCTCCCAAATGGATCCCACTCTTAAAATGAATCCTAGATTTCCAAAAGTCCATGAACTAAAAGGTTTCTGATCAAATCAAAAGCGGACGTAAATAATACAACGCTCCAATCGACCCATCAGAAAGCATAATATATCGCGGCAAGAACCGCGGAGCGAGAAAAATGCGCAAAAAGCAAGATCACGTGAAGTCGATGTGAGTTCATCGGTGTTATTCCCTACCGCACCCTTGAAATAGGTTTGATACTCATAGAAGAAAGTTAGAACGTTACACGGGAAACGATCTTAAATAATTTAAAGTAGCTAAAAAACAAAAGTCATTTTTTGAGATTTTAGATTATTCCTATATAGCATCTAAAAACTGTACATACTTTAATCAGGAATATATTACACAGATCAAAAGGTTAGTAACCAATAATATTGTTTCTCTATTTTCCACATAATAGGTGAAATCAAAGAAATCGCGTAGTATTTCAAACTAAACAAATGACAAACGCAGTATACGTTCACAAAGTGAGCTTCAACAACCATTACAAAATAGCGGGATCCCCTTGAAATTAATATCGACAAACATTTCATCGAATTTAATTTCATCGAAAACTAATTTCTTCTGAAACCTTATAGTTTTAGGTTATCATTCGTGGCGTAGGTTAGGTTAAGTTAGACTTGTGACCACAGTAAAAATAAAGCTCCTGCACGTGGAAATGCCCGTCGATGAAATGAAAATTCGGCGAAATGAATTGTTCTATGAAATGAGTTTCGATATTTCAAGGTTAAACCCAAAATAACGCTTTTTCTTCTTAACAAACTCGGGAAGGTACTAAAGGTCAACTTCAAACTTTTCTCCAGCAAATTCGACGCTGCCTCATTGAATAGCAACGTGGTTATCCGCCATGTTTGTTTCAATTCGTATGTCTGTCAGTCCGAACGTAGAAATAACCGAGATACAGATTAAACCCAGTGTGGCGGAGCGGGCCCGTCATAGCCTGAAATATTGCCGGTCGGAGGTAACGGCTCACAATAAAAATAAATTATTTGCGCAGGCTGAATTGATAACTTTGCGCAAAGTTTTGAGCAAATGGTTGTACAAATTGGAGCAATATTTTATGTGTGAACCGTTTTAGGGGGAAGAATATGAAATGTGGTTTTGAAACAAAGTTTTTGAATTTTTCGACCAATTTGAATATAACGTCAAGATATTTTCTTGTTTAATTACAGTTAGTTACGGAAATATTGTTCAACTATACCATAACCATTATTTAAGGGTGGATCAACTTTTTCTTGTTGTTATTCTGTACCGTAAGCCAGGAGACAACAGTGCTAGAGTTTCTTAGAAAAAATGTTATAATATATACTTCCAGTACACTCAGGAGAAAGGCCATAAAAGAATGGGTGTGTAATTGCCTTGCCTAATCCTTTGAAATCATAGTTTTAAAGAGTGACCCAGGAGACGTCACCATGGCAACGAGCTACAAAGAAAAGTTGATTGACCCTTAAATAAAAGGACTAAGTAAACTTGCTTCGAAAAACTGTTTACTTATATCCTCGAAGAACAAAATAAATAGATTAGTGTGACCTTTGCAAACGTAAATAAGACCTTTGTAGTTAAAAAAAAAAAACAATTTGTAAAAATGATAAATCCGCACATGAAAGGTTCCATACCATTATCTTTAAAAAATCACGTTTGTTGTATGGGAGCCCTTAAATATTTATTTTTTTCTGATTTTAGTATTTCATGTTAGGAGTATATAGTGGCAACAGAAATACATCATCTGTGAAAATTTCAACTTTCTAGCTATCACGGTTCGTGAGATACAGGCTGTTGGCAGACATACCTACAGGCGGACAGACGGACAGACGGACAGCGGAGTCTTAGTAATAGGGTCCCGTTTTTACCCTTGGGGCACGGAACCCTAAAAACGTTGCTTTAAGCGATATAATTTATTAATGGACCTTTAAATCTGCTACCGTTACAGAAGCCAAACAACATCTGACCCTATTTTCTTACATGGCTGGTAAAATAATATATGCACAACTATTAAAATGTCACGCACTTGTTTGTCATACAGACATACAAGTGCGGCTTTTTGCCTTTCTATTTCTGTTTTCTGTTAGTTTACTCAAGTTTATTTTTACCTGACTTGTGGTTTGCATGAGCACAGTCAACTCTGTTTATTATAATAATGGCACCAGTTTTGTTAAATATGTTGTGTTTTAATTTTTAATGTTTATTAGGGTAACAAACGGTATAATATAACCTAATAGCTAAAAAATATATTACAACATCAACCACTAAAGTTACCACAAGTTAAAAGTACAAATAACACGTGGGTAAACAGTTTAGGTTTTAGTTGGTGTTATACAAATAAATTATGAAAGGAACAAAATAAAAGAAGAAAAAAAGTACGAATACAAAAAACAGACTAATCGCTAAGACGGCTGATGGCTTATCTGGTTAATCTGTGGATATCTATAATTGGTTTTGTTTGCTATTTGGTGTTATCGGTTGTATGCTAAACTGAAGTGGCAGTGGGCAGGGCACATCGTACGCAGGACTGATGGCCTGAGGGGTCAGAAGTTTCTTGAGTGGCATCCGCGGACCGGGACACGAGCTGTGGGTAGGCCTCCAACAAGATGGAGTGACGACATTGTAAGGATCGCGGGAAAGCGGTGGATGCGAAAAGCACAAGACCGGTCTGAGTGGAGAGCCTTGGGGGAGGCCTATGTCCAGCAGTGGACGTCTTTCCGCTGACATGATGATGATGGTTGTATACTTTCTGTATTGTGCGGTTGATGTCCTCAATAAATAAATAAACAGGCACAATCAAAGAAGAAATCTCGTTAAATATGAACTCTTTCTTTTAATTCTGACACAGTCCGTCACGAACACAATGGGAAGAATCCCGAAACGCAAGCTCATCGCTATCTTCTCGGACGACAAACTACACAGAGACAATGCCGTGTTGTCGCCAGTTTCCGTTCCCTGCCATTACTTATTCAATGGCATTATCTCTGCCCTTTTTGCGAACGGAATTATTAATAATATTTGTTGCTTGGTGCCACTTTGCTGAATTAACTTTGAGGCTGGAACGCAGTATTTCTGTCAGTTATTAAATATATTGTGCTGTATTTAGGTTTGATTAATTGTATTTTACGATGGCCAGCCGGTTAGTATCATAGTTTTAGACCCAAACATATGATAAACGAAACGTTTGATCTGGTTTGATCATAAAAGTAGCATATATTTAAAAAAATGACTGACTGCTGAGTTTCTTGCGGCGCTTCTTCTCAGCAGTGGTCTCCTCTTGAGAAGCGCTGGTAGATTCTTGACGTGTAAAAGTGCCCGTGCGGCCTACTTACTGAATGTCTTTATCTTTTATCTTATCTTTAGCTTGGTATTTTATTGTTGGAAATATCTTTTGTAATAACACTAAACTTCTTCGAGTATATTCTATTTGCGCGTAAGTAACCAACATAAATTTTGAAAATTTTAAAATGAGTTTTACTAATACAATAAAACCAGCCAAGTGCGAGTCGGATTCGCGTACGAAGGGTTACGTACAGTCAACAGCATAAATAAGTGATCATTTATGTACCTTGTCACTTTTACGTTGTATTTGAAATGTAATACAAAATAGTGAAAGGATTGAAAGCGACAAGGTACATAAATGATCACTTATTTATGCTGTTGACTGTACCATTAACTATGCAACATTAGCAAAAAAACGGCAAAAAAATCACGTTTGTTGTATGGGAGCCCCCCTTAAATATTGATTTTATTCTGGTTTCAGTATTTGTTGTAATAGTGGCATCAGAATTACATCATCTGTAAAAAAAATACTGTGTATCTGTCACGGTTTATGAGATACAGCCTGGTGACAGACAGATGGACAGCGGAGTCCTAGTAATATGGTCCCGACCCTTTGGGTACGGAGCCCTAAAAAACAAATGCAACACCTCAGTAGAGAATTTTTATTGCAAAAATAAATATCAAATATACAACCAAATACGGAATTCAGTCGTCAGCTATATCTTTTGTTTGAGGCGTCGGAAATGCAAATACGAATATAATAACCGAGGACAAAGGGAGAATATCCGAAGACATGCTGATTTATCTGAGTCGAAAAAGGATTTGCGATGTTTGTACCGAGAATAATCTTAATATCGTTTTTGTGATAACGTTTGGTTCAACAATCTTGGAGTATTACGTCGCAACAACTTTGAAGCGGGATCGTATTTAGGATGATTTTTATATACAGGGTTATTGGTAAGTCGACCTATTCCCCTCTAGGGGTTATGGGGGACATCATTTGCAATCATTTTGGTCCCATTATACCCTACAAGTTAGTAAATTTTTCTGTTTTTGTTTCATTTATGTTGGATAAACTGATAAAAACCATGTTTTTTTTTACTTTTTGGTGTGATAATTATTTTTTTAATATTGCATAAGAACAGCAACTTTACTTTGTACAAAAACTATTAAAAAGAAGTTTATCTAAAGTGCTATTTTTTTTTGAAATTTTTGAAGATGCGTTCTTGACTTTTTTAGTAAAATACTTAAATTTAAATTATTTCAAAAGTTGTTCACTTTTGCATAGGGTATTATGGGACCAAGATGATTGCAAATGACCTCTCCCATAACCCCTAGAGGGGAATAGGTCGACTTACCAATAACCCTGTATATGACAAAGAATACTTCAAATCGAATACAATTGTGATTGTAATCAAAGATTATTCTATTTGTACATTCATTCAATATTATTTTTGCACTAGGGTATGTTTCTATTTTAATATATTAAGAGACAAACCTAAAGACGCTAGACATTTCGAAAAAGTTAACAATTTTTATGCAATGATCGTAAGCTGTCGTACGTTCGCCTGTGTCAATCCAAACATTCTGACAGATACAGTAACTAACAAGAATGTCTTGTAATTTCCGGTCACTTACTCTAGGTTTTCATTCATCACAAAAAGCAAGTAGTAAAAGTAACGTCCTTATCTCTAAGACGAGTTTTTCAATCAAACAAAACGAAATTACGTGTTATCTCAAGATAGGCATAATCCAAGCCAAAAAGCACTGATTTAAATCAATTTCCTCGCCAAGTGTTCTACCCAAGTTTTTGAACAGAATTAAAATTCTCGATCCTCGTCCATCTCAAATTAAGGGCGTTGACAGGCGGAATTATTCTCATACCTCGGAAATGAAGAAATTTATTTTCGAATACCTGAGATTGGGGGAAAATAAATGAGTTGAATTGTTCTGATTTGCCACTTCTAACTTAGTTTGGAAAGCAGATTAAGTCTGTAATACGCATTTGTATTTTTAACCTCCAACAAAAAAGAGGGGTGTTATAAGCAATGATCGGATATCCCGGTGCAACACGGGGTGAATGACCTCAAACATTATGCTAATATGGATATGCCCCGGGGTTCCGGGACTTATGTTGTTAAATATTATTCTGATTTTATTACTTCAAATAAATTTCAATACAATTTAAACGTGTAAAATCAATATTTTGACAAAAGTAATTTAGGTATGTAAAAAAATAAAAAAGTTAGTTTTTATTATACTCTGTTTAAAATTGATCTGCCAAATAGTCTTATTGGCATTATCAGTTCACCACACTACACACAGATATTATATTTTATTAGTTTGTAAGAAATTGAAATAGCATACAATTATTTTCGCAATATTTTATATGTTTAATCGATTTCTTTACACGTGTAAAATCCTATCCTAATGCCTATTTATAAATATCCCAACAATCGCATTTTCTTTTCGAACCAGATCCCGGGATTTTAGTCATATCCATATTAAGATTTCTACTCTATATCCCGCAGTATTGCACCGTGAAATCCGATCACTGGTTATAAGATTTACTTGAATATCTGTATATCTGTGTATCCTTCTTTGGCATCGCAGCCCCCAAACGTATGGAATAATTAAGACGCGGTTTAAGAAAAAATAAAGGTAGGGTTAACTGCATCAATACCCCCAGCATCTCCCTCCCTCCAGTATTCAGTGAGTTTAGGTAATCTCGTCAAAGCGCATAAAACACAATTTAGCGCGTGCTTTCCCAATTAGGTAGCCTTATACGTTCGATCTTATCGACAGAAGCCGTGCTGCCTAATTGAGAATGCGCTGGTTCGACCGACCGAGCGTCGTTTTATAGAATAACACCACGGCCTAGACTAAGAGCCGTATTAATAAACTCATCTTGGCTGAGATGCCCGTCACAAGATACGTCAAAGTAAATGTCAATCCATAGAGAACTGTCATTTTTGACGTATCTTGAGACGAGAATTACAGTCGAGATGAGTTTATTAATATAGCCCTTAGTCACCAAGTTCAAGAACGACGCCCCGTAAAGTGGCGGTAGCTCCATTCGGGTTCCCAGGCACTTTAATTTGTCCCTCTCTGTTACTTAATTTGTAACATCCTCAATTGTCTCATCCTCAATAATTACTTTTATTTTAATACTAGTTTAATCTGGATGGTTTTATGAAAATCGATTCGTCGATTTAAGAGATTCAGCTCTGAAAACAAGATTTGCCATTATTTTCAGGGATGATTATACGTGACATAGTTAATAAATAAAAATAGATATCTAATTATTATCTTTGTAAATGTACATTGTCTGCCATGAATATTATCACTCATAATTTGGAATGTATATTATTTATCCAATAATTTTATTATGTTTTTTTTATCTGGAAAGTTTATGGGTGCAGCAATATAAAAATTCTGTTTCTCAATATTTAGGAAGAAAAAGACATTACAACAAAAAAATATGATGAGAAACGGGCTCATTCTTTGCAAACATGCATGCATTGAATATCGGGTCGATCTTCTTTTTTCGATTTTTGGTTTTTTAGATTTTGAACTAGGTATCAATAATTATGGTTTCAGTGCTAGATTGCAACAAATGTTGCATTAATTATTTATTAAGACTAATTAATGTTTTCTGCCCTGGATATAATGTTTTGTTCCTTTTAATGTAAATTCTAAGAAAAACAATATTATATATTAAATCCTGGGTTAGAGAAATACCACGATTATTTGTTACTTATAGATAAATAAAAGTACGGTCTATTATAGGTATATTCAACACGAAAAACATAATGATCAATAATCTTATGAGACGCTAGAAAAGAGAGACGGTAGACAGTATTGTCAGTAAAAAAGACGAACGACCTTATCACACACATGTTCATTATTAAATACAAATGTCAATGTAATATAACAAGACAATGAAGCACTGCTCATATTCCAGAACAAAGAAAAACCTATCGACATCTTGTCCCTTATCTTTACCCTAACCCTCATTCTGAAAGAGATCTTATCACCAACTTTATAAAGTTGGCTTTGGCTTTCATTGTTTTACCTCGTCTGACGTCAATGAGTATAAGAATCAAGTTCGTGTGGGACTTGCGTAGTTTGTTTATTAGGAGTTATATTTTGCCCTGCTAAGATAAATGAAAATGGCTGTATATCCGACAAAACTCCTGTGGCAAGTGCAATCTCATTACTAACGGGGAAAGGATTGAATCTGCTTTGGCTAGTAAATTTGACATACTGCCTTTTGACTTATGAGGGCATATTTTCTTACTTCAAGATTGTCACATTTTTATTACTTTGTAAGATTTTGTAGGTACGGCTTAATGAAGTATTCAAAAAGAAAACGGAAAAGAGACACACGAAGAAGAACGGGTAAAGAAGCTTAATGATCACATCTCGTTAGGACTAGGTTGCAATAAGAACAGATCATTTTGCGAATGCATCTCGATCTGACTACATCGCTTTGTGCCAAGATCGCAATACGACCACATCGCTTTGAGACTACATCTCAAAAAGTCCGTGTTGCAAAATGACCACTTTTGTAACTTTAATAGGTAGGTTGGGTTAGTTCGGTAACTTGAAATGCCCAAAGGGCAAATTGTCCAGGAATAGAAGCTCCGCCATGCGGGGCTCCACATTGCTAAAACAGACATAAAATGAATAAATCTGGTCGTATTGCCATCTAGCCGTATCGAGATGTGGACGGAAAGCTTCTAAAAAATAAGCTTCGAAAAAGTTGGCGTGCTGTATCAGTGTGTTATTAGGAAATAATGGAAATTATTCCACCGACAAGAACATTATAAGTTTTTAAGTCAATGATGATGATGTATTGTTTATTGAAAATTGTATGTATAACAAGTGTTTATACATTTTATAGATGAACCAACTGTCGGATTGGTCAATAATTGGTTCTATTTTTAGTAGACAAACTCATCCAGAACCTTAATGATTCTTTTTTGCTGCAGATTAAGTGTCATCACATCTGTTAAATGGTGCGTTATCCGCTTTCTTAGGACTTGTTTATTGGTTTTATATCGTAAAATATATTTTGCGGGTGGTTAGGACCTTGTGATCCGTCCGGATCTCTACCACCGTCTTATCCATTAACCTGCCGGCAAACAGCAGTATTTGCATTGTTGTGTTCTGGTTTGGGGATAAGACAGCCGGTCAAATGATTAGCATAGAGGCATTCGATCTTAGTCCTCAGGGTTGGCACTGCATTTGCAGTCTTAGGATTGCAGTCTTGTGAATGCGAATGTCTACGGACCACAGTTTTCACGAACCATCAGGTGGCATGTGTGCTCGTTTGGCTTTAAAAAAAAACCGGTACAGCTAAACTATTTGGCCTGTTCGTATACTAGTTGTAGGGTTATTTTTGTTCTTCCTTTCACACCTCAGCAAGGACAATTTAATTTCACACATTTAAATTAATTGTAAGTTAGAAACTTTTCTATCAATATGAACCACCTACAAACTTTGAAATGAATACACGAACTTGTTTCACTTCACACGAAGAAAGCCGTCGGGTGTTTACCGATTCGTGCTACTTCGAAACTATCCCTTCCCTTTCTACTTAAGTTCTCTTTGACTAAAGTTTTGACAAGGGGACTGTGTGATTGTGTAGCTTTATCTTTATCCAAGTAATTTTCTTAAAGATCTTTTTTTGCGAAACGATTAGGAAGGAAATGTTGTGCATAAAATTAAATGACAGATTTGTAATATCTTGATAAAGTTATTGAACAGCAATTATTTTAAGCAAGTATGCTTAATATACGTAATAGAAGAATAAGGTAGAAAGTGTATTCTTCTCTGCAATGATATACTTAACTAAATAGACATTTTATTCAATTAAATACTAAAAAAAACATACATCTCATAAATGTCGCAAAGTGGACACATTTGGGTGCTCCTGACGCCTACTAAATAGACATCAATCTCAATTAGCAATCGTTAGCGTCGACCTTATATATACATCGTCATATTGCCCAATATTAGGATACAAGGCAACAGAGCCCCGGGGAATGTGTACTTTGAAAATCATTAACTTTCTTTTATATAAAGGCAAACAGCCTGTTGGGATTTTTATCCTGTGTTAAGGTTTTTTTGAAGGGCGCCTTGAGATTTCTCTCGAAATAAAATCTTATTTGAAGGGTGCAATAATTGACTACTTAACTGTCTAGTCAAATCCGTGACTTTCAACAAAGTAAGCGATGGATAGTATCGAGTTTTGTGTCTAATAGCAAGCCAAGGCGTCACGCCATGAAACGGATGATTTTCCGTCTCTTAACAGTTTCTCTCAGTTTTACTAATGGGAGGACCTTGTACAGGGTCCGTCCGGATTGGTACCACTATCTTATCCATTAACCTACCGCCAAGCAGCAGTGTTCGCATTGTTGTGTTCCGGTTTGGGGATAAGACAGCCGGTGAAATAACTAGCATAGAGGCATTCCATCTTAGTCCTCAGGGTTGGCAACGCATTTGCAGTCTTAGGATTGCATTGCAGTCTTGTGAATGCGAATGTCTATGGGTCACAGTTTCCACTTACCATCAGGTGGTCTGTGTGCTCGTTTGTCTTCTCTATGCCATAAAAAAATACATCATCTGTGAAAATTTCAACTACTGAGACAGCCTGATGACAGACAGATGGACAGATGGACAGACGGACAGATGGACAGACGGACAGATGGACAGACGGACAGATGGACAGACGGACAGGTGGACAGATGGACAGCGGAGTCGTAGTAATTGGGTCCCATTTTTACCCTTTAGTACGGAGCCCTAAAAATCAAATGCGATGATAGGTCGAGGAAAATATTATACTTAGGCTGATTTCTGTTTTTTATTTGTATCTATTATTTATACATCTTGTGTCTTTTGTTACAATTTTCTGTACCTATCTTGTTGGGCATTTGTGTTTACCTGTAAGTTTACAAGAATAGACTGTAATAAATAAATAAATATATGTAATTTCGTGAAGATTATAAGCGTCGTCTTGATAAAAACATTCTTTCTTTTTATTCTTAGGACTTATTTACTTTCGTATCAGTAAAAACAATATGATATACTTAGTGGTTTACGCACTACAAATCAATTTGACAAGTTACAAACACTAATTTGTACAATATTTCAAAGATTTAATAGGTCAAGTGACATCTGGTAACATTCAGATAGTTATTACTATGAATGACTACGAACTAAAATTAATGAACAAATTCTACATGACGCTACTGAAAGTAAACGAGTCTTACCTCGGTCTGAACTAATTGGAGAGCTCCCGATATTTCGACGATGTTCGTGACAATTGCAACATCGTCGAAATAATAATGATACCTTTTAATTGGAACAACGGAAACCCGTTTATAATCATTAATGCCATGAATAATAACCGTAATAATTAAAAAAATGTCCAAACGAGTACTACTTTTAACACTCATTCAGTTTTTACAAGAAAACAATCACAATAACGTCTTTTTGAAAACCAAATATATATTTTAAACATGTAAACTCTCTATTGCACAAAAATATAAATATTACAATAATAATATAAAACTAATGTACAAAGGCGAACTTACCCCTAAATGGGATCTTTTCCAGCTAACCCTGAAGTTGATGAGTAAGCACAATGCATGTGTTTGAGACACATACAAATAAACAAGTAAACAGACGAATATAAACTAACTTAATAATTATAATCATTATAGGAACTTAGCTTCACGACTCATTCAATCTGTTGTTAAATCTTTTTACAAAATATATCTAAAAGTAAATAAGTGCATCCGCTTCGTGTATTTAAAGCAAATTTACAAAACGAGCACTGAGAAGCTGACGGAAATTGGATCACCTTTAGTAACCTTTGAAGCATCAACAACATTTCTAGAATCTAGACTTTGACTTCGCACTTCGCGGGGTTCTCGTTTCACAGGCAGACAATCTTTATTATAGAACTTTATACGTATATTTAAGTTATTTTAGTCTACATTAACCATCGTAAAATACGTTAAACTTATTCTTCTTTTATACATTTGAAAATGTTAAATGGGTGTTCCACAGGGAGCAATGCTAGGTCCTAATAATTTTCATCCGATATTCCAAAGGCTTGTAACCAGCTAAGTACAAGTCATCCCAGAAAGCTGAGAGCGCCGTAGTTAGCTCGCTGGAGCCGTGACACCGTTGAATTATCTCCGGATTATCCGAATGTTAGCTCGTCGACTCGTAACTCTTAAGACTTGTTCCGAGCTCGGGCGTACGTTCGTAAAGTGGCGAGCTTGCCTAGCGTCACGGTTCACAGATTATATTCGTAATATAGCACTCTCTATGACGATAGAATGTTTAAGTTTAGTTTCAGAGTTTGCTGTTATAGTCGTTACCTAAACTAAAATGTTAAAAATCAATCAATAAATCAATATTCAGTAAATTGACCACATGAGGGCACTTTTACATGTCGGTGATATGGAGTGAATCTACTAGCTCTTCGGACAAGACCATCATTGCGGAGAAGAAGCGCTGCAAGAAACTCCAGAGAGCAAGATAGTTAAATGGGGTAAAAAAACGAAACATGAAGACGCAAGTGCAGATTTTAACCACGATTTAGTAGCCAAAGAATTTAAGGTGTCAGTTATTTACATTGGTATGACTCAGTTTTAACTTTACATCTTGTTTTTATGCACAGGTATCAAACTTAAACACCACCGATGATGATGATGATGATGATGATGATGATTGGTCCGACCGATCTCGGTCACGGCGACCGTTCTATAGGAGACTCTGTTGTCGCTGGTGAGCCCGCATGTGGCTTATGTAGGCAATTTTCTTCATGAAAGTTCTCGCGCATTGTGGGCATGTGAGCTCACCATTGACAGTATTGTAGGAAATTGCCGCAGGTGGACGGGCCTTCAGTTCGTCGCGCTTGGCGTCAAGCTCAGAGCGCCGTTGTTCTTCAAAATCGCGGACCTTGGTCCACCTTGGACCACCGATATAGAACCAATAAAGCAAGATTAATGAAAATTAGAAACAATGCGCTGAAATTTGAACTCAAACAGGATAGCATGATACAGAAACGCAGACCCACGATGACAGAAAACTATGTTTTAATAAATGAGACGTAAGTAGAAATAGTACATTGTTGCCTAGGCGCGGAAAGTAAGGGTTTTCCTGACGAGGTGGTTAGCAGGCCGAGCAACAGCGAGGCCTGCTAAAATACGAGTCAGGAAATCCTCGTTTCCGCCGAGGCATACATAATGCTTTTCTCAAACATGTGAGGAAATAATACAAATACATTTCTAAAAAAGTAAAAAACAAGTAATTTAATTTACATTTTTGTTTGCCCTCCACAGCATAAATTGGTCATAAGTTCGGTTATATTTTTCCTTAGATTTAGCGGGAAGCAGGTTTTGCCTAACCGAGGCAGCTTCAGATTTAAATATCTATTGGCGGAGTGGTACCTATTTAGTCGCTTTCGTCGCTTGAGCTCATTTATTATAGTATTTCACACAACAAATAGTTTAATATTCGGTTTCACAATTATATTATGCAGAATGAACGAATGTTACCGACTGTCAATTGTTTTTAAATACTAACCATAGACATTGGAATGCAAATTCGAAAAGAAACACACGCACTGTGCTAAAAAAGCGAGCAGTTACCTTGGCTGTTTGGAATTTTTGTCTTGGTCCTTTTGATTTTGTATGCAAATTGACAGCATTTTTAAGAAATATATGGACATGGACGGAAAGTGTTTTCATATGGTTTTTTTACTCCTAGGAGTAAAATGAGGCTCTTTCCGTCCTTGTGTTTCAATCGGAAAACCGTTTTTTCCGAGCATGTTTGAGAAAAGTAATATTATACCTACTTTACACATACATACACATACATAGCTTCACGTATTTATTCCCTGAGCGGGGTAGGCAGAGCTACAGAATTACCAACAACTCTAAAAACTTCTTGTTAATTCTGTAACCACATTTTGCACAAACAGGCATGACAGAGGGTTGCAAGCCCATCGCCTAACAATACTACAGGCTTTTATTCCCTTAGTCGCCTCTTTCGACTTCTACGGGAAGACATGCATAGATGGGTGGAGTATTCAATTCATAGTAAAAAAGGTTTAACTGTCATACTGTTTTTCACATATCACTGTCAACTCGGCGACTATTTGATCCAAACGTTTTCATCTCGTGAAGTGAACGGGGACACCGTAGAGTTGCACTCGAAAACCTATTATTTTCCCGCCACGTTTTCTTTGACTGTGTCTGCTTGTCTATTGGATGTTTATTTTGCGTGCACGTTAAAAGTTTTATTCGTTGCCGGAATTGATGGTTTAGTCTGCGTTGGCACGCTTTTCCCTCTTTTTGCATTTAATTGCGAATGAAATTTCAATTTAAACCTCTTTGTGTAAGCTTTTATGAAAAAATAATTTATAATGTAACGACGAGATAATGAATTATAGAAGTTGAATGTATTGTCATAGTTATGTTTAACCAAAAGTCGTCTTTTTCTAGCGAGATACACGGCTCCATAACGTAACAGATCAGAAAGTTATGATTCTACGGATTAAT
This sequence comes from Acleris emargana, assembly GCA_927399475.2. Classification (NCBI taxonomy): domain Eukaryota; kingdom Metazoa; phylum Arthropoda; class Insecta; order Lepidoptera; family Tortricidae; genus Acleris; species Acleris emargana. The sequence goes on along the minus strand of OV656836.1, from coordinate 27,243,827 downwards.
AAATGATGTTACTAAATGTTCTAATAATATTTTCGAGGTTGATTTAAGATAGACAACGTTTTTGCTTTAATAAAATTACGAAGACGCTTTGTACGTAGGTCGTGCTAGTTAAAATGCAGACCACTAGGAAATGTTTTATTTTATATTTGTCATTCTATTTATACTCGTAGATGACATCGTTAATACATCTATATCTCTTTCTTTCTAATGCCTTCGTGTGTATAGTGACATATGTATGCTCGTTAGCCTTGGCTTCTCTGAGCTTATCATAAACCTTTAATCATTTATTATTAACAACATCAACTCTTCTAACCTCATTAAAAGGTTGAAAGTTCACTCAAACTAGGGCATATTTGAGCAAAGCCTTCGATCAAAGATCAATTTCCTCGTGAGCGAGCATGCGGGTAATATTTAATGAAACATGAAACGAGCATCTTCTGATATTGTAAACTGGATCCGTTCTCATATATTGCGAATTTAGAAAACCACAAATATATCAGAGCAAAATGATGAAAGATCATATAGTCATATTCTTATCATTTAATTATTCATTCATTCATTTATTTATTGTTGTCACATTATGGCACTTACATTTGAGACGGGTGTTGTTGTATTGTTTGGTTTTTAGCTCCACATGGACCCTGCAAGGGCACCACAACATATACTTATAAGTATAAGATACGTTAACATTATTTAATCATGATCATAATCCTAACCAGCATATAGATAAAAAAAAAAACATAATAAAAAAAAAATGTCGTCATGCTAACAATGCTTAAGATAATGATGGGCTATTTATTTATAAAATCAATTTTACGTTATATAAAATTAAATTTACACATGTATGTATTACGATAAAATAAAATAAAAATGTCAATAATGAAAAAAACAAAAGCATCATAAGTTTTCAAATGGTCTTACAATATTTCATGTCCAACATAAACCAGAAAGCAAATTGACTGTTGAGTTTCTTGCAGTACTTCTCAGCAGTGGTCTCGTCTTGGGAAGCGCTGGTAGATTATTAAAGTGTAAACGGGCCCGTATTTTCTTGCTGAATAAACATATTTGTTTTTATCTTTAAGAAGAGGTGATTTAGATGTGTGTGGCATCGTAAGAAACCTTTCACTATCGCGTGTGACATAGAATACCTAAACTGTTAATTGTAAATTGAAATAACAAGCATGACAAAATGATTTGATGATGATGATGATGATGACGTTAACATATTAATGTAGGTATATCGATGACAATATAAACAATACAGTCAGACTTTTAAAGCTGGCTTTTCATTGAATTATACTAGAACTATTTACACTTCTCAAATATTACTAAACGTAATACGCTTCATTAAAAATAACTTTAAAATTTTCCCAAGAATTGAGATGCATGCTTACCAATATTATTACTGCGAATGTGCGTTTGTTTATTCGTTGCTTCCTAACGGGTCAACGCCTCGATCAATGTGAAACTTAGGACAGATATAAAATATTGACCTGAAACGGAAAAATATTACTTTTACTACCGAGGGAGTAGTGATGAAGGTCTTTCTTCGTGGACTCTTATAAAATTGCATTATATAGATGAAATTTTGGTGTAATAAAACGATTTGCATGCGCTTTCTCGGAATGGGGAAATCAGTAATTGATATTCTTTCTACTAACGGGCCAAAATTAATTTATATACCTACTTTTGTTATTTACCTTGTAGAATTAAATAATTAAGCTAAGTGAGTTTGAATCCTAACCGTAAGCAATTAACTGATCTAAGCAAGTGGCTGTTCAATCTAGTCTGAGTTTTCCATTAAACTTCAATGTACCAATGATTTGTTTTACAATTTGCAAGATCTAAGTGCTTTCCATTAGTCCTATTAGATTAATTGTGTTGACTGACAGGTTGATGTGTGTAGTATTACTAAACCGCTTAGGTTTACGTGTATGAAAGCGTACAGACGGTCATATAAGATCGTCTGTTTTAACACGATTTCCTTATAAATAAAAATGTCACCCTTGTTAATAGGAGTAATTAGTTTTAAGAAAACATAATGTACTTGTTGTCTCAATGGTGCGGCATCGTCGCCTCAGCGACCAAGCACTTTAATAAAGATTAAAAAAAAAAAAAAAAATGTCACCAAAGTTGTCCTTCGAATTGACGAACATATTTTATCAACCTGGCTCACATCTCCAATTTCCATAATTACGAACACATTTTTTTTATCATAGGCTTAATAAGTCGGTTGAATTCAATAGGTTATTGTAGACATTTTCACCAATAGCTTTACCATTTGAGATTATAGGTTTGATTCCTAACATTAAAACGTAACATGTACCTTCAATTGGCATTCCCTGATTATAATTATACACTTTTACAACAACTGCTACTCTACAACGCAACTTTTTAACAACTTTTTACTTTTCTTTAATGTCTAGCTCAACAAGCTTTTTTAAGGTCAACAATTGGTTCTATGTTTATCGGTTTTGTATCGTAAAATGTATTTTCCGGGTGGTAGGACCTTGTGCAGGGTCCGTCCGGATCGCTAGCACCGTCTTATCCATTCAACTACCGCCAAAAAGAAGTGTTCGCATTATTGTGTTCTGCTTTGGGAATAAGACAGCGGGTAAAATTATTAGCATAGAGGCATTCCATCTTAATCCTTAGGGTTGGTAGAGTATTTGCAGTCTTAGGATAGCCGTCTTGTGAATGGAAATGTCTATGAGTCACAGTTTCCACTTACCATCAGGTAGCCTGTGTGCTCGTTTGCCTTCACTATGACAAAAAAAAACAAGAAAAAATTAAAGGCTCTCTAGTTTTTATTCGAGTCATTACAGTTTGTCATTCATTTGGAACAAGCCGCCACCGTCGTTTTGCCACTTGCTACTTGCCACTTCAATTTGTAAGCAAGCACTTACCGCTGCTGTTCCTAGACTTGGCAGCCGACTAGTACTTAGTTAAATTGTGGTGAACGTGGCTGTTTGCAATTTAGAACTAAGCACTTCCTAATTACTTGCACTTATCGTATTTCTACTAACTAGTCTAAGTAAAGTGTTTTTGCTGTATAGGAAGTAAGTAAGTAATTTATTTTGTGAAACAAACATGTATATAATTGTTCATATTGCCAGATTAATTTAAGCGACCTCATTGCTCTGCCTTGCGGCGTATAAAAAATGTATTTTTTTATTAGAGTAACAAATTTATTATAGAGCAAAAAAAACCCCATCGTCTTATTAAAATGGTGCATTTTGCTCCTTATTTAAAAGGTTACTTACGCGGTTTTGCATTTTCATCGACGATATTAAGTTCTATATTACAATGACTCTCTCATATTCCATGTGTATGGTAATATAAATAAAAACTTTTATTGTATTGTTTTTAGACCTTAGCTAATTTAGCTTATAAAAACAACAAATTTAACAAACAGATTTGTTAATGCATGGATCTTAATATTATTATTAAGAATTAATAGACAAAATTCCCGATAAAATATTACCACTTTTTTCAAAGCCGATAATATATTTCTTAAAAGGCCAAATCGAATTAAATTTGGCAAAACCATATCAATTAAACTAACTACATACATTCACTTACATACCTTCACGTCTTCATTACCAGTGTGGGGTAGAGAGAGCTACAGAATAACCAACCACTCTACAAACTTGTTGTCAATTCTGTATGGTACCACATTTTGCACAAACAGGCTTTTTTTTACTATGTGTATATTAGTGACAAACTAACTTTCTTTCCAAAAAACTGCGTCATAATTGGTCCATCGTTTAGAAGCTATATTACCACATACACACAAATACATATACATAAACAAACATACACATTTTAAACTTAACACTTCTCTATCTGCGACGATGATAAAAAACAAAAAAAAAAACTTCCATTGTCATAACGTCAATCGTCTCATGCCGAGTTCCTATATTCAAACCACGGACAGACAAAGCTTACTTTGGGTTAAAATATGACATTAAACAATACAAAATGTGTCAAATATGAATCTAAAGTAAGCTTTATCTAGGACTTGATAGAAGCGCGTGGAGCTAACTCCAAGTGCTTCCTGTTTAGTCCATTAGAGAAAATACTCTTTTACCGATCAATTGTCTTCGCATGTGACATCCATGGACTTATTACACTAATAACTCCATGGGAGTGTCTATAAATAACTCGACAATGGCGAAATACACCTTAACAGGAGTTAAAACCATTAATTGTAATAAGAAGCTTTATCTTAGCTATATCTAATAAAAAGCACCCGAAACCGACGTACGTGCATGAAGAGATTGATGAATGTAGAGGAAGCGAATGTTGCATGTTTAGATCGTTGCACCTGGCGTTCCATAGTCTCTGCCTACCCCATTGGGAGACAGGCGTGAAGTTATGTATGTGTGTATGTCCTGTATGTATCTATTTGCGGTTTGAATATGGGAACCGTACACTAACCGATCGACGTAAAAGGTCACTAAGGTCTTCTATTTTTGAAGACCTCAAGGTAACTGCATATAATTTGACATGCCATGTAATTTATACTGTGTTATATTGAGTAATAAAATCTGAATCTGAATCTGGTACTGAGGGGTTATTACGACATAGCAATGCAGTACATTTTACGTTGAACAAAAAATAACAGAGCTATAGCAGTTTTATAACTTTGTCCTTTTCTCTCAGCGTAAACAGAACTGCATTGCTACGTCATAATAACCCCCCAGATCGTTTATTAGTCTGGACTACGACATGGTTTTCTTTATCTTGAGAAAATGATAAACGACTTCTTGATGGTAAAAACTAGAATAGTACAAGCGATCATAGACCTTTGTGATATAATGCGATTAAGGTACGTAATGAAGAAATTATTTTGAACGGTCCTCCGCACCGTTAACCATGTCATCCCTCCCACCGCGTGCGTTTGACGTTTCGGACTGTTTGTCTTTCACCACAAAAAGGGAACTTTCAAGCTTCCTCGTTTCAACATAGTAAGTGCTACTTAAGTGGTTAAAATTTTGGAATTCGGATATTTTTGTCACTGTAGCTGTTGATAGTATTGGCAAATGTTTTATACTTAAGTAATCATAATAAATGTATATTGGGAGAAGCATTTGTACCTAAAAGCAACTTCTCAAATTGTGAAAGTTTCATATGAGAAATTCTCGGAAATTTCTAAGAATATTCTTAATTTTTTAATGGTAAGAGACCATTCTCAATGCTCTCAAATGTTTCCGATAATATTCTCACTAATATCTTGTGTAGATTTTTTAACTTCTGAGAATGTACTGCAACTTGTAATTTGGTAATCGGGAGATAATATCATACGAATTGACCTGTCTCGAACTAAGCTCTAGGCTTGTGCAAATAATAGAAAACGATAAACGTACCTACCTACAAAAAAATACCCTTTTTAATACATGCAATACATACCCTCATAACTCAAATATTTGCTCTAACCAGTAATCAAACCCGAGCCCGCTAGCTTTGCAGACAGAGTCACTACCAATTAGGCTAACCGCGTTGTCCAAATAGTGATAAATTTCGCCAAAATTGTCGACACTAGTTCAAACAGTGGAAAAATAAACGCCCAAAACATTTCGAGCGTAAACCCTTTTGCACAAACGAGGAATGTTGGATGATATATTTCAGCGGCGTTACTTATTCATCCGTGATCTGGATCGACATTTGTACGGCTGGATTCAACAGATTGTTGATGGCTAGCTATCCAGACGAATCGGGCCAGTGGATTGACTAACTCCCGTGCTAATTCCAAATGTGAAGCCAAATTGGCCGGTGACAGGACCTTTCCAGTTTTATTGAATGAGTAGGCATCAAATATGGACGTCGTTAATTGACGTGCCATTTTTTATCTGAATTTGATATTGACAAAGAAAAACTGTTACGCAATTAATTTTTTAGAAACAAAAACAATATTTTGATTTGATAATATTTGTCTGCAGGCCAGCATCGCGTGATGGCGCATGGAGTGCGCATGGACGGCCTGGTGGGCGACGCTGGTGCTTGCGTCTCTGGCTCACGCCGGCCCACGATACAGCTCGCGCATCGTGCACACACACGCAGGTAACTTACATGCATAGAACGCGCATTAACTGCGCATGGACGTCCTTGTAGATGATGGTGGTGCTTGCGTCTCTGGCATACTGCAGCCCAAGCTCACGCATCGTGCACAAACACGCATGAAACACGCATAAAGTGCGCATGAACGGCCTAGTAAGTGAGGGCGGTGGCGCTCGCATATTACGTACACACAGGTATACCTACCCAAGTAAGGAGCCCGAAACAAAGTCCTGGTTGCAACAAATTATACTTATGGTTAAATTTAAATTTTACAACTTTAGTAGGGACTAAAAATAGTCAGCAGCACGCCCAGTGAGTCGATAGTAGGGTGCGTTTAATCAACCATAAGAACGTTTTGCAAATATAATTATTTCACTATATTTTAATTTGCAAAAAGTAGGTATTCCGGTCATAAACTGTTCTTATATTAGGTACAAAGGTTTACTAAATAGGTTCACTTACGGAAAAACCTTTTTCGAAACTAAACTTAGTAAAATGGTACAATTCGACAGATTATGATTTTGAGAAAAATTTAACTAGCTGCTCAGCTGCGTTCCCTGCTCGCCTCAACTTATAATTGGAACGTAATGACATGATCAGGGTGTTTTAATTCAATTACAAGACACATTTCCTAGGCACCGTTTTAAGCCAATGCACACACGCACACAGCACGCAACCCATATCATTATCGCGTTGTTACCATTACAACTAACATTGCAAGGTGTGGCCAAACCCATCATGGATAAACAATCAATATCAGAATTACCTGAACATTTTAGTATGTTGTCACAGCTGTTGATTTCCTTAATTCAAACTACTCTCGCTTTGTTGCGTTACTGCGGCAGGGTACTGAAATGTACAGCTACTTCTGAGTTCCACGAACGTGGGGTAAACGATTAATGTTATCACTCAGGCTCGTATGATATGTCAGTAAGCAATTAAATTGTTAATAGGTCAGTAAGCGATGTGTACGCAGATGAGTGCAGTTCAAAACCAAAGATTTAAGTACAACAAGATGTTACTCGTATGAAAGTACTGAATTCGACGGTTTTCGACAGACCTTATTTAGCTAGATGTGCATATTATAATCTTTTTGAATATGTATTCTATTTATAGTAGTATAAAAATAAAACAAAATAAATAGCAAGGGACAATAAGCTTTTAGGTACTATGGGTACTAGACTATGATATAAATACTCATATAGAGGAGTATATACATAGAAAATACATAGAAAACATTCATGACTCTTAAACAAATATTCGCGCTCATCACGCAAATTATCTACCAACCAACTAAGCCAACGCTTCGTCAATATATTGAACTTTTTGTATCTTTAAATAATAAATCCAACGTAACTAATTGAAACATCCTGATTAAACATTGTGTGATTAAAAACATAGAACAAGGCGCGTATTTTAATGAGGGAAACGAATAACTATAAAATGAATGGCCTTAAACCAACAACACCCAAAATAGTTGAACACAAACCAATTATAACAAAGCAAATCGTTTTGTTATATTTCACAAACAACAACAAAACAAACATCGAGAACTCCAGAACAATGGCAAATAGCGTTGAGCATTTTTAATCTAAAGCCGAGAAGGACGCGAAATCCAACATGTGTGCTCATTGCTCAAGTGAAATATAAAACATTTTCACTAAACACCCTGTGAAATAGTTCTTATGAAACGTTTCTGACTTTAAATTACATTCGGCGCATTTTTTATGTTGTTGAAAATTAGATGTTAGTACCAGAATCAAAAATTATAGCTATTCTCAGAAATAGATGGCATGGCAGAGGTTATTTTTTACAGGTAATCAAAGCCTCCAATTGGAATTGTCCATATTTTTTAAATTACTCTAATTTGAAAATCATTTCGAGGAATAGGGTTTTAAAGCCGTTCTGCATTATTAAGTTTTTGAAATATTTATCTATTTCGGATATTTAGACAAAAATATATTTGACCTTTGTTTGACTTTCGTTTTTGGCTTGAAGTCCTTACGGGTTAGGCAAAAGCCGCTTGAAATAGTATATTTAAATGCACTATTAAAATCACTTATTATCATTAAATATCATTTAATTGTTGTAGTTTATTAGAAAATGCCAACGCAAATTATAAAAAATCATGTCATCCATAAAATGTCTGCTAAATAAATAAAGATATTAAAACATAACTATTGGGTCAAATACAAAATTAATGAAATGTGTCTCTTAAAATTATCTATTCATTCAAATTAGAATGTAAAAACCGTGAGTGTTTCTTTTGGTCTATCCCAATTATAGAGTTTGCATGTTTGAATAAAGTACCAGGAGCGCAGAGGTTTAGGAGGTAGCACGGATGGCGCAGACGCGGGCGGGCGGTTGCGCGCGACACAGCGCAGATGACTGGTAGGTTAGGCAGGTACTTCTAATGTTGATGCACTCCTAGTATTTGACGATATAAATTTATAAAAAATTAAGTAATTTCGGACAGAATGTGTGCAGACGTTAGGGTTACTACAGAGTTTCGGAGGGAAGAGGACAGATACACAGATAGAGGTATTAAGAAACGTCGTTTGGCACACGTGCGGAACTGTCATTTACGAACTTGTATCAAAATTAACCATTAGTATATCCTGTGTTCAATGAAATGATACAGAGAAATGACAAATAAAATTATGCATTACCTTGGACGCGATAAATTATCAGCGTATGTTGATGCTAAACATTTGGTCGGTAGTATTTTGTTAGTGTTTTACATTTTGTCCTGGACACTCTGGGTGTCAATCCTTTATAGAATGTTCTTTTTAATACGAAGTATTACCTGATAAACGAAAGTAGCCTCGCGCGTTTGTCTGTAAGGTAAAACTAGATAGGTACCTACCTCTTAGACCTAATTGCTTCGTCAACAAAACTCGGACCAAATTAAAAATACTCACTCTGAAATCTGACGTCAGCCGGACCTTAGGCTCACTGGTTAATATTCATCGACGAATTGAAAAGCGAGTTATTTTAAGAGAAACACCTACGAGGGAGTGGGGAAACTATGCATACATAATTAATATCTCGGAGCTCCAAAATCCTTTCGTGATGTAATTAAAACATTTATATTTAAATCGCGGTTAGGTTTAGGTTTGTATACATTTACATTCTACATCACCCCAGGTTTGGGCTCTGCTTAAGCTGGGGCTTGAGAACAATCCAATCAGGGGCCAAACCCGGGGATTGTGCAGTAAATGACATCGTTACATTCTGAATTGAGCGACCCTGGGTCAAACACCCAGATTGAACCAACTCTATAACGTTTATCATATAAGATTTATTAAAACGTTTATAACTTGAGTTTAATTAAGAGGTGCTTAATTTAAAATACGATTTCAGTAAGTTTAAATTGTACTTTGAAGTATTAAGCAAGAAGATATCCTGAATTGAAGTGATTATAATGAAAAGGCGAGGGCATTTAGACGAATAATTTAATTTCGCCGGCGTTTAGTACTTTTCGGAGCGGTATGGACGAACTTGGGCTTTTAGACATCCATGGAGGAAATATTAGGAGTACTGCAGATTTAAGAAGACGACTTTATTTTAATAATGGTTTTAGGCAGTGTTAGTTTAATTTTTAAAACAGATATAGTCATATAAAATATAGATATGCAAAATAGACGCTACTTTACTTCGGTTTAATATTTACTTACTTCAGATTAAAATTAGGCCTTAAAGTCTTAACGCGATAAAAACTAACGAAAGTTCTACAATACTCAATTATTATTTTATTGCATTCCATAAAGTATACATAGATGTTATTTAAATGAACTTAAAAGTTATGAGGACATTATGGACTCTGTAGGGCACAGCAACTTATAAAGTAGTGAGAGCGCTTATTTGTTAAGAGTAGTTTATTATTTACTTACATATCTATTTACATAATAACTTATCATCGAAGTATTCAGTTATAGAAAAATAGCATTTTTCTATCATTAAAATGTTTTAGTGTGTTCACAAAGCTACTTTCATTTTTTATATTTTGTAATGTACTTGGTAATTTGTTATATATTTTAATAGAGATGACATATTGTGTGCTATCTAAATCCAGTTTTAATCCCGTAAAACGTAGAATAGTTAACTACTTATCCGGATTTCCTAATTAATATTTTTTACCACGTTTAGATCTGATTTTAATTATAGTTCATTAAATTTTATCAGTTTTACGTAAAACCTACCCGAAAATGATCCACTAAGAATCATGTGAGCAGACACCAACCGCGAAATTCTAAATATAAGGGGAAACTTTCATCTACCCGTCAGGTTACACTTATAGCGTCCATTAGTTATCTTCTTCATGACAGGTACTTATAACGCTACACGTGTCTGTTGTAGGTACCTTTTATATTAAAAACTTATATGAACGTTAAAACACTATGATAGAGACCCCTTATTGAAATAACTAGCTTCTGCCCACTTCGTCCACGTTGTTCAATACAGCCCGAAGAATAGCTTTACTTACATAACATAACATAAACTCACGCCTTCATTCCCAGAGTGGGGTAGGCAGAGCTACAGAATTACCAACAACTCTAAAAACTTGTTGATAATTTCTGTAACCACATTTTGCAAAATCCGGCTAAGATATTTACCAGCGTATTAGTGACAGGTTGCAAGCCCATCGCCTAACAGTACTACAAGCCTATATTCCCTTAGTTGCCTCTTAAGACATCCACGGAAAGACATGGAGTGGCCCTATTCTAACCCGGCAACCTCACGGGGTAAATAAAAAAAGGAATAGCTTTACTTAAGTAAATAAATAAATAAATATCAGGGGACAATGTCACACCAATTGACCTAGTCCCAAACTAAGCTCTAGGCTTGTACTATGGGTACTAGACAACGATATAATACTTATATAGAGAAATATATACTTAAATAAATAGAAAACATCCATGACTCGGGAACAAATATTCGCGCTCACCACACAAATATCGGCCCTTACCGGGATTTGAACCCAGGACCGCTAGCTTCGTAGGCAGGGTCACTACCAACTAGGCCAGCGCGTCGTCAAGTCCCAAGTGGCAGTGGGTGGAGCACATCGCTCGGACTGATGGCGGATGGGGTCAGAAGGTTTTTGAGTGGCGTCCACGGACCGGGAGACGAGCTGTAGGTAGGCCTCCAACAAGATGGAGTGACGACCTTGTAAGGATGGCGGGAAAACGGTAGATGCGAAAAGCACAAGACCGGTCTGAGTGGAGAGCCTTGGAGGAGGCCTATGTCCAGCAGTGGACGTCTTTTGGCTGACATGATGAGTGATATATTTTCGGGAAAATTGAAGCCTTTATGTTAATTCAGGGTATAAAATATCTCAAGAGGAACCAACATAGTTAGTAAGTCACGCACAAATCTCACCAACTTTAGTATTAACACATTAGTGTAATATCGTCATCGCCAGCATTTTATCTGTTATTTCAGTGTGCAACTGAATTCTTTGGCAATCATCACCATCTTTAAATGTTTATTGAGCAATAATAGAATAATGATGTGAAACACAGTAAAATTGACAAAAAGAGATTTAAACTCTGTTAAATAAATGTATTAAAATGTGTGTAATGCATCAAAGTATTAAATAAACGTACAAGAAAAAAAGGAAAGAAAGAAAAGCTAAAAAAAACGCGTTACTAACCAACTTTAAATCGTTTTAAATCCTTAATGATCGCTCAAAATGAAAGATGATTTAAGAAACCTGAAGATAATTTTTAAATACGTACCTATTTTTAATACCCCACTTATCATAGTTCGTCGTTTTTTTTACTATAGTAATATGGCGTCTCGTTGCTGACATAATAAATTGTAATTACTGTTATATCTTAAATGACGCACACTCACAAGATTAAGACAAACCGATTGACATAAGAATCATTCCAATTGGCCCAAGTCAGAGCACCACAAAGGACACAAAAAAAACATAAACACATTCCTTCTTCGGCAGTCGGGTAAAAAGGCTGCATCGTCAGCTTGCCTTTATAAAAAAACATCTTAAGCACTTTGGTCAAGGTCATTTTCTATTCCAGGAGCAATCCGCGGCATCATAGTGGAGCCAGCGTCACGCCGCCTGGAGCCGGTGGAGGTGTTCCGAGGGGTGCCGTACGCGGGCGCTCCGGCGCGCCTGGCGCCCCCGCCGCCGGCGCCCGCCTGGCCCGGCACCAGGCTCGCGGACGCCTTCGCGCCCGTCTGTCCGCAGCGGTACCCCGACATATCCAACAAGTACGTTATCCATCTTAGACTTTAAAATAACGTACGATCAGCCTAATGGAACGTTACGATTTAAGTCGTATTTTTTTTAAATCATAATAATACATATTAAAATAAAACATATTAATAATCATAATAATAATAGTTCAGGGTCCGTCCGGGTTGATACCACCATCTTATCTATTAACCTACCGCCAAGCAGCAGTGTTTGCATTGTTGTGTTCCGGTTCGGAGATAAGACAGCCGGTGAAATGACTAGCATAGAGGCATTCCATCTTAGTCCTCAAGGTTGGCAGTGCATTTGCAGTCTTGTGAATGCGAATTTCTATGGGTCACAGTTTCCACTTACCATCAGGTGGCCTGTGTGCTCGTTTGCCTACCTATGATATAAAAAAAAAAACTTTTATTTCGAGCAAAGAGGCCCATAGTTACAAATACCTTATAGACTTACATACATACAATATAAAACTTACAAACTAACACTGAGGTGACGGAACAGCGTGGTTCTGTTTTGTCACGCTGGTCATAATGTCGCTGTGACACCGTTTTATGGTGGGTCAGAGTCCAATTGTGCTGATAGTACAAACCATTAAACCTCCTTCCCGTAAGGGTAGACAGAGACCACAAACTTCCCTCGCTTCCTACACACTCATAAAGTCTCTTCTTCATACACGCGCCCTCGGTTGTAAGGTATTCCTGACCTTGGTCCTTTTTTAATACGTCCCCGATCTGATCGAGTGTATTGAATTTTAATAAATAAATACCAAGAATATGTTGGTAGGGAAAGGCCAAGGCGAACGTTCCAAGATGAAATCGGGGATATATTAAGAAAGGGCCAGGTCTGGGGACTCAGGAGTACCCTAAACCGACGCACGTGTATGAAGAGTCTTATGAGTGTGGAGGACGCGAGGAAAGTTTGTCTGGATCGTAGCAAGTAGAAGGAACAGGTGTCCACCTACTCGTACGGGAAATAGGCGTGATTATATGTATGTATGGGTGTCATTCGCGATCCGTAATCTAACTTGCCCTAAATTATTTATTTTTCCTAAACTGGTTTTCAGCTGAGTCAGACAACTTTTTAAGCTTTTCAAAAAAACCTGCGGCTATTAGTTTAGAGTTGTGTTATAACAACACCAAAAAGTTTAGGCTTTAAAACAAACAATGAATAAGGACAAATGACAATTACGACAAAGGGACTATTGGGGATTCTAATATAGCCCCGTTTGTATGTACGTAATAAACCAAGGGGGCAATTTCACATCAATGCACCGAGTCCCTTGCCACCTAGTAACTTGTCGCTGTAACACCTTTAACTAATTAGTGCAGGAGTTCAAACATGACTTGAAAGCGACAAAGCACTTAAGTGTGCCCAATTAATAAAGCTTACCAAACCATGGGTTGGGTACTAGACGACAATAAACATACTTATATAGACACATGTAAGATATCCATCCATACGCTCGTCTTACAATTTTCATATTGGGTATCGAACCCAGGAGCGCTAGCTTTGTAGGCAAGCTCGCTACGACTAAAGCTAACCATGGTCGACCAATAAATAAATATATTTCACAAAAACAACAAGGCCAAGGTGTTTAAAATTATTCAAGCATGTGTTTTAGATATGATAATTAATTACCCCTTTTCTCCCTATTAAATCTTAAACTACTAACTTTAAAAGAAAAAAAAAGCTTGCTTTATTTATTACACAAACAACAGTCAACTATGAAGACGTCCTGAATAGTACCTAAGGGCCAATTGCGACAAAAAAAATCTATTATCAGTTTGCAATCTTGATTTAACAACTGGGGGGGTTATTATGACATAGCTATGCAGTTCATTTTACGCTGAGAGAAAGGGACAGAGCTATAGCAGTTACATAGCTCTGTCCCTTTCTCTCAGCGTAAAATGGACTGCATTCATTGCTATGTCATAATAACCCCTCTGGCCGTAGTCCTGCACAAAACAAAAACCATTAATTAGTCTAAAACCCCATTAACAGAGACTCCAAACAACGCTGAGCTTATAAATTACGATAGCCGAAAGTAGTTGCCCCTGAACAGGCCAATTCCCGGGCAATATTAAATCATGTGAACTCCAGCGCATTGTGTCTAACAACGTGGTCGGAGCCTATTAAAAGTTGACCAAACTTTAACCAACGACATGCTTCGGAAACTATAATTCTCGCAGTTCAAAAGACTTCAGAACTTGGCAGTTAATAGGCATAAATTGTTTTGTCAAGTTTTATATCTTCATTGTAGTGTTAACGGGCTCGTTTGGTTTAGAAGCGGCGATTTACGAGAATGATAGCTAGATCGTAATTCTTTGAAATGTGCTAGTAGAATGTAGAATGGAGAGTTGATGTGAAAGGGTCTGAGTTATAAAGTCATGGGAGCCGACGGCAGGGTTATTTTCGGAGAGGTGCATTATGCGCGCTGTAATTTTTTAATTAAACGGTGACTTAATTAAACTAAGTCTTTAACACCTACTTCAAAAATGGAGGTTTCCATTTTTGTAGGAATCTTTCTAATTTTTATGTATGTTCCCTGACTGATCGTTTGAAAACGACTGGACTGATAAATATATTTTTTGTTTTAGAGATGTATGTATCTCATGTTTGGCCGTGTGGTTGCCGGGTTAGAATAGTGCCTCTCCATGTCTTCCCGTGGATGTCGGAAGAGGCGACTAAGGGAATAAAGGCTTGTAGTAGTGTTAGGCGATGGGCTTGCCACCTGTCACTAATACACTGGGAAACATCTTAGCCTATTTGTGCAAAATGTGGTTACAGAATTATCAAGAAGTTTTGAGACTTGTTGGTAATTCTTTAGCTCTGCCTACCCCACTCTGAGAATGAAGGCGTGAGTTTATGTATGTATGTATGTATGTTTTAGAGAAGCTATATTTTCCACTGTTCTGATGACGGGATCCTGAAAAAATCGAAAGAACTTTCGTTTAAAATGCACCCATTATAATAATTTGTGCTTCAAATAAGTTCCGTCGCTAAAAATGTGTGAACTGTTGAACTAAATGATATGTTTGTGCACCAGGACTGCAGCGCTGTCGAAGATGCCGCTGGCCACGTACAACGAGCTGAGAGCCACGATTCCGCTGCTCGCCAACCAAAGCGAAGACTGCCTCTTTCTCAACATCTATGTACCCGGTAGCGGTAAGTTATATACCTACTTAACAATTGTCTACCAGATACCATTGAGACCATAATTATCAGACCTAGGAATATACGGGGCAAAATGAAATTACAGCTAGGGATTACCTATATCGATGCTTTTCCCATATACTATATAGTGATGGCTCCAATTTGGGTTTGTAAACATAAGATTTTATTGAAAGTATGCAAATGAAACAACAAGCTGAGCAACATTGGTTACTCTTTATTTTATAACGATTTTTGAACCTTCACTTATTGTCATTATAATTTTCATCTCATTGTATATTTTAGAATTAATGTTCCATTTACTATTGTTAAAATAAACGACCAAAATTTGTTCCAAATTTTCGGGCGTTAAGTTTCTCCATTCTCCATGTCTTCCCGTGGATGTCGTATGAGGCGACTAAGGGAATATAGGCTTGTAGTTCTGTTAGGCGATGGGCTTGCCACCTGTCACTAATACACTGGGAAGCATGTTAGCCTACTTGTGCAAAATGTGGTTACAGAATTGTCAAGAAGTTTTAAGACTTGTTGGTAATTCTTTAGCTCTGCCTACCCCACTCTGGGAATGAAGGCGTGAGTTTATGTATGTATGTAAGTTTCTCCATATCGACTGATGGATCCATTTCAGGTGGCTAAAAGACTTTTAATTTCTGTGGGTGGTACTTAGCGGCAAAACAAAATAAAAAATACACACTTACAAACAATGCTGGGGGCGATTACTAGTAGGTATATAGGAAATGCCTATATCAATAATTGAGTTTATCGATTTATGCAATCCCTAGCTGTCATTTAATTTTGCCCCATATATCCTAGGTCTGATAATTATAATCTCTGAATATTATTCCGAGAAATCAGAGACGTGAATGATGCCTTGCAAGTCTTTTTTTTTGACACAGATTTGGTTTTTTTTTTTTCACAGTAATGGTATTTCTTTTTACGTAGCCAAATCGAGAGATATATTCCAAAGCTAATGCTTTACGTGTAATGGCGTTCAATAGGTACAGTTACTGACTGTGACTGTGTAGATTATCTGTAGTCGCCACAGTGTCATTCATGTCACATTTTCACATTAACCCTTATTACCAAGGTTTAAGAGTCATACCAGGCAATTATTGTGCTGTTAATTTCGTTTTAAGTGGCAAACAATTAGGAACCTTAACATTTGCGGGTGGTAGGACCTTGTGCAGGGTCCGTCCGGATCGCTACCACCATCTTATCTATTAACCTACCGCCAAACAGCAGTGTTCGCATTGTTGTGTTCCGGTTTGGGGATAAGACAGCCGGTGAAATGACTAGAAGAGAGGCATTCCATCTTAGTCCTCAGGGTTGGCAACGCATTTGCAGTCTTAGGATTGCATTGCAGTCTTGTGAATGCGAATGTCTATGGGTCACAGTTTCCACTTACCATCAGGTGGCCTGTGTGCTCGTTTGTCTTCTCTATGCCATAAAAAAAAAAAAAAAAAACTTGAGACTAAGTTGATTTTCTCGAATGGTTAGAACTTTTAGGCATTCTATCCCATCCAATGTTATTGGAATTTTAAATCATTAGATACGGCTGATATTTTCACTATTTCAATATTTTTGGTAAACTATGCAGTTACATCATCTTGACATTTTATCCAAGCCGTTACATCACATTTTTATGACATTTTCGCGGGTTAGTTTTTTTTTTTAATCCAATGCATCCTATTTTTATGGGCTCGCTGTCCGGTTCGATCTATCTGCAGCTGACTGTACCTAGACTAATGCTTCTTGTGTGTGCGCAGGCGCGCGTGGCGTTGAGGCGCCATACGCGGTGGTGGTGTGGGTGGGCGCGCCCGCGCACGACTGGGGCTCGCCGAACGCGCTCGACGGCGCCGTGCTCGCGGCGCGCGCGCACCTGCTCGTCGTCACGCTCAACTATAGGATAGGGTTACTAGGTAATACATCGCGGAAGAGCATCTGTCGTTGATTAATTTGTCGCCAAAGTATAAGAGGTTTTTCCATAAAATACCCTGAAGGTACCTATTAATTATAGAAACACCTTTCGTGGAACATACAAAACTACATAAAATAGATACAAAAGGAACAAGATTGAGAAATTGTTGCGAAACGGTCCCAACTCAGCATACCATTCAGAATTTTTATTTCATCAAAAGGCATTTCTTGCATTAGGTATTTTTTTTGGTAGTCACAAGTCTTTTCTGACTAAACCCACGTAATAAATGTTAAAATTTAAAAATATATAAATCTTTTATATATCATAATTTCAGTAGTTATTGCTCTACATTCGTCCTTATTATCCTTCATTACTAATGAAAAAGGTGTGTTTATTTGTTTGGTCTTCACGGTTTAACGCCTCAAGGCATGTCTCGGTCCAACGCCATGGTACAAAGACTTGATAGCCAGCAGAAGGACATTTTTATTCTGGAAAATATGACAGTTTTGTTCTCGAGGTGCAAAAGGTAGTATTTATTAAACGTCATAAAACAACGAACATCGAAAAAAAAACAATTTGAGTAATTTCTTGGTTCTATTTGTGGGATATTCATCTTCCGAATTACATCAAGAACTAAATTCAATTTTGAACCGTGTTGCTTCTCAGGTTATTTAACTACTGGGGCTTCAGACGAGGTCCATCAGGCAGGTGGTGCAGCGCTGCTTGACGTTGCTGCAGCGCTGCGGTGGATCAAACGCAACGTGGCAGCTTTTGGAGGAGATCCGAGGAGGGTCACACTAGTTGGGCACTCAGCTGGCGCAGCGCTGGCGAATGCGCTCCTTATGCTGCCAGATACCAAGGGTAAGTATTTGATATCGCTGCAGCGCTGAGATAGATCAGACGCAACGTGGCAGCTTTTGGAGGAGATCCGAGGAGGGTCACACTAGTTGGGCACTCAGCTGGCGCAGCGCTGGTGAATGCGCTCCTTATGCTGCCAGATACTAAGGGTAAGTATTTGATATCGCTGCAGGGCTGAGATAGATCAGACGCAACGTGGCAGCTTTTGGAGGTGATCCGAGAAGGGGCAAACTAGTTGGGCACTCAGTTGGCGCAGCGCTGGCAAACGCGCTGCTTATGCTGCCAGATACTAAGGGTAAGTATTTGATATCGCTGCAGGGCTGAGATAGATCAGACGCAACGTGGCAGCTTTTGGAGGAGATCCGAGGGGGGTCACACTAGTTGGGCAATCAGCTAGTGCAGCGCTGGCGAATGCACTCCTTATGCTGCTAGATACTAAGGGTAAGTATTTGATATCGCTGCAGCGCTGAGATAGATCAGACGCAACGTGGCAGCTTTTGGAGAAGATCCGAGGAGGGTCACACTAGTTGGGCACTCAGCTGGCCCAGCGCTGGCGAATGCGCTGTTTACGCTACCAGATACCAAGTATAAGTTTTGGATATCGCTGCAGGGCTGAGATAGATCAAACGCAACGTGACAACTTTTAATGGAAACCTTGCATATTTAGCTAATTAAACGCTGGCAAATGTGCAGCTCATGCTGGCACATCCCAAAGGTGAGTATTTGATATCGCTTTAGCGAGCTGTAAATCAGACTAGATGTAGAACTGCAGATTTAACGTGTGTTGTAATGGTGAGTGCGCTCCTATTTAATGCTGCCATATACTAAGAATTACGGGAGAGGTGAGGAATTTTGAGTAACGATATCATGCAAAAACCTTACGATTTTTCATAAGATCGTTACTCAAAACAACGTAATTTAAAGTGTGAAAAACCAACGAAGTTACAGTGACACCTGCCATTCAAAGCTCATATTTTTTGAACGGACTAACTGTTTTCTCACAAACCTGAATAGGGTCCACCTCGACCTAAATAGAGAATAAAACTGGCTAAGTTTTTCAAGACAGTTAAGGTGTTTTGAAAGATTCACTCATCTTTTCTGAATTTAAAAAAGTGTCCAAATTGGAGAAATTTCGTCGTGGATAGTATATTGTATCATGCTCTTCTTTAGGTCTTTTATCCCGAGTTCTACTACTGAGTGGCTCAGCGCTGAGCCCGGCAGCACTTGCACCAGATGCATCACTAGCGCGGGAGCACACGGCTCAGGCCTTGCGGTGTACGCCGGACGAAGCTGCTACGGAGCACTGGTGAGTATAAAATAGGGCTGATATTGTCTCAAGTGACTCGTTCGTAAGATCATTGATAAACAGCGACCAGCGAGCCGAGTATAACCCGATAATGCGTCTTATTTGGGTATCTGCCTTTTTTTTTATGGCGTAGAGAAGACAAACGAGCACACAGGCCACCTGATGGTTAGTGGAAACTGTGTCCCATAGACATTCGCATTCACAAGACTGCAATTAAATGCTAACACTGCGAATGCACTGCCAACCCTGAGGACTAAGATGGAATGCCCCTATGCTAGTCATTTTACCGGCTGTCTTATCCCCAAACCGGAACACAACAATGCGAACACTGCTGTTTGACGGAAAACATTAAGTTAATTGTTTTATATAGAGCTGTCACAAAAACGAACCATAAATTACCAATGTAAATGTGTGTAGATTTTATTAACCTGAAAATAAACAACACGAACAACTGTTTCGAAAATTAAAATGTGAGAAATCGCGCAATGGTACATATTATATGTTCTTTAATGATGCGACCGGAGCAGCACCATTTTTTTTACTGATTATCATACTTTAGCTACAATTATGTTTTCTTAGGTTGGTGGCCTGCATTCGCGCTCGGCCCCTAGTTGCTCTACTAGCCGTCGAGGCCCCCCGGGCGCGCTTCCTCGCTGGCTGGGCCCCCTCGGTCCCCCTCCCCAAGGACCCCCCCGCCCAGGGCCAGGCCCCCACCAGGGCTCTCCATGCCAGCGAGTCGTTCCTCGACTGCTCACTGGCAGTGGTCGTGTCCACTACAGAGAGCTATCAGTTCTTCAGTGAAGATGATATTAGGCATGGATTTGAGGAGGATCACAGGTTAGTAATGTGTTTGATTTATACAACGTAGTTTATTTCAAACTTTGAATGAACGGCAGACCTTTTACAAAGAGGATCAGATCAGATCAGATAAAGGTAACAGCACGAGTTAGTTGCTACCCCAGTACGAAAATCATTAGACTAATCACGGTGATGATCTTTGAGGACGCTGATGATGGTGATGCTGATGACGATGATGCTGATGATGATGATGCTGATGATGATGATGCTGATGATGATGATGCTGATGAGGTTCTATTTAACATACTTAAGGTTTATATTCTGAGGTTTGCAACGCCGTCAACAAGTGTTATAAGTTAATTTAAAGCCATCATTCAAACTATGGCGTGGGTAATTAACACCATTAGTTTCAAGCTATTATACATTTTCAGAAACCGCGTCCTCCGCACCTACGTCCGCAACGTCTACCGCTACCACCGCAACGAAATCTTCGCCGCCATCCGCAACGAATACACGGACTGGGAGAAGCCCATCCAGCATCCCATCAACATCCGTGATGCTACTCTTGAGTCTCTCAGTGACGCTGCAGTCACTGCTCCAGCGCTTAGGCTGGCTCAGCTTCATGCCAGAAGAGGCGCTAGGACTTTCTTTGCACATTTCACGCATCAGAGCAAAGATGCGGATTATCCTCAGGTTAGTTTTTAGTTTAATGTTTATTGTGTTAAATTTGGACGAAGTCTTCTTTGCTTTACCTCGTAATCACGCGTGGTTATTTTAAAATTTTAAACGCCATATGGCTCGAGTGATTTACTTTTTATGATTTTGTTTTGTATTCTATATACCTGATGTTCGTGATTTAAGATTTAATACGGGTTTACCCTTGAAATATCGAAACCCATTTCATAGAACGATTCACTTCGCCGAATTTTCAATTCATCGACAGGCATTTCCACGTGTATGAGTTTTATTTTTATTGTGGTCACCAGTCTAACCTTACCTACGTAACGAATGCTTAAGATAACTTGAAAACTATAAGGTTTTAGCAGAAATTAGTTTTTGATGAAATAAAATTCGGTGAAATGACACATTCTATGAAATATTTGTCGATATTTCAACGGGATCCCTTCAATACGTGCATCATGGTAATGACAACGACAATTAAATAACAATGACTATGTTCTAAGGAAGCCCGTGTGGTTGCCGGGATAAAATAGTGCCACTCCATGTCTTCCTGTGAATTTCGTAAGAGGCGACTATGGGAATAAAGGCTTGTAGTACTGTTAGGCGATTGGCTTGCAACCTGTCCCTAATACACTAGTAAACATCTTAGCCTGATTGTGCAAAATTTAGTTACAGAATTATCAACAAGTTATTACAGTTGTTGGTAATTCTGTAGCTCTGCCTACCCCACTCTGGGGATGAAGGCGTGAGTTTGTGTATGTATGAATGTATGTTCTAAAGATGCTTAACATTTTTATTGAACGAATGTTAAATCGAAATACGTTTACTATGAAAATCTGTGCTCCATTAAAGTTAATTAACTTTTAAATTACAGAAGATAAGTATATAATTTCGTTTAATTATAAAAAGAAAACTCTTTCTAGCGACTGGGGAGCATAACAAGCGAGACTCTCCCCTACTTCCTCGGCATGCCTCTAGTGGGGGGGTTGCCCTACTCCCCTCGGAACTACTCTCGAGGTGACGTGGCAGTCTCCGAGTCCTCAGTGGCCTTGCTGGCAGCCTTCGCAAAGACGGGAGATCCTACTCCAAGAGCTGATGATCACCATACCGAGAATTCCCCGACTTGGCCACGATATGAACTCAATTCGCAGCAGTATTTGAGTATTAGTAAGTTTTAATGTTTTCGGACTTTCATAACTAGGCATGACATTTAGTAGGTATGAAACATCTTTAATTTTTAGTTTTTACGATCTTCTATTAGTTTATAAACGACTTGTATTTTGAGATTTATGGAATCTTATTAGTTAAGTGTCAATAGCCAAATAACTATGCAGAAAATGTAGTAAGTACCAAAATATTGCATATTTTTTTTACAAAATATCTATAACTTAATCATTTTCACACCAGGCACAAAGCTCCGAGTGAAAAGCCATTACCGTGGGCACAAGATGGCGTTGTGGCTGCATCTGATACCGCAGTTGCATCGTCCTGGTGCAGCGCCGCGCCACCACCAGTTCCGGTCCATACACCCGGACATGTTTGCTGGTGAGTCAACATTTTTAGACCAGTTTATTAATAGCACTTAGGGTTGTCCAAACTAGTTCTTTTGGTGACGCAGCTGAACGCGTCATTGGTGCATTCGTGATCGTCGTCCAAGATAATCTCTGGCATTTGGTTGTGGCCAATGTTAAGCTACTTATACAAGAAGCTTCTCGAATCTTACAATTACTTTTTGTATTGTCACATCACACTTTGTAATAGTCTACATCAAATATACGTTTGCATTATTTCTCCTTATTTCAATGGAATAAGGTGAGAGGTCAGACCAAATCGAAAAACTTCCATAAATGCATAGGAACATGTAGGGTCAAGCCAAGGAAACTCCTGATTGATAAAACTCTTCTCAATGCAAGTCCCATTTTTTACGTACACATCCGTTGCCATCTTAAATTCGAGAACCGTTCCAACTCATATGTCCCATTAACTCATACAATCCAACATACACACTTGACCTCATTGGAAGTACATGTAGATTTAATCAGTGATTCTTAAAATACCATCCTTCGATTCTTCGTTCGGTAATAAAAAGGCACGAAATATCGACAGTCGATTAATCCATCGATCCAAACTCCTTAACGCCTGACCTTGGCACTCTCTAATTGCCTGCAAGCCCGCTAATGGCAGAACGTTTTCCTCGACTGCACTGACCGGGAAGATTTTTCCTGTCCGTCTAATGGATTGATTTACGCTCCAGCGATCCTCCATTAATTGATTTGAAAACTTATTAATTTATTCGGGATTACAAACCGTTACGCGATTACATGATGAGGATTAAAGCAACCATGTTTATGAAAATATTAGCTTGTATAAAAACATGAGCATCCGTACGTTAATTATTTAGCAGCAAATAATTAAGTCCTTAATCTCTTTAGTGCTTTCTAAAGAACATAAGCCGTATTAATACCAATTTTAAATGTTATATTTTAACAACATTACTGTTTAAATTTAGACTTCATCTGCACTGTTGAACAATTTACAGCTTTGCAAACAAAAATTTACAGCTCTAAATAAATAATACTTTAGCGCTCTTTTCTCGGAAACTCAGTAATCACTATTTACTTGTGGGAGGACCTTGTGCAGGGTCCGTCCGGGTTGGTACCACCATCTTATCCAATAACCTACGGCCAAGCAGCAGTGTTCGCATTGTTGTGTTCTGGTTTGGGGATAAGACAGCCTGTGAAATGACTAGCATAGAGGCATTCCATGTTAGTCCTCAGGGTTGGCAGTGCATTTGCAGTCTTGTGAATGTGTCGGCATGTCTATGGGTCACAGTTTCCACTTACCATCAGGTGGCCTGTGTGCTAGATTACATTCTTATGCCATAGAAAAAAAAAAACGGACTCCCATGGTCCCGTGATTGGTAAAGATTATAATGTTATTAAATGAGGCAATAACAGCCGTGTCATATTGAACCAGTTTCCATGTATACATTATTTTCATGTTGAAATTGAGCACAGTGAAAAATAATAATAGAGTTTAATAACACCTATTAAATGTATGTTCTGAAGTAAACATGCTTTATTTAAATCCCATCTTTAGTTACGTTTGTTATTCGATACTGTTGAATAAATGGATCCTCGCATTTGCATATATTCATCAGGCTTCCATTGGTTCCCAGCCGCTAAATTGAGTACAATTTGGAAGGGTCGAGTTTCACTCAAATCAAACGGGAATAATAAATTCGATTCCCAGGAGACAGGCATATTAAGTGTCACTGTAAAAATACCCCCGGGGTTTTAAATGAAAATCTGGAAGAAAATTGTGACGACTTTTGTACAAGAAATGAAGCGGGCCAGAGTCTATTGTTGAGTTCTTCATTTGTTTCGCTTTTCGATGCAGTTTCTCTTTTGTTTTTTGATAATTAAACTTTACGTTGAAGTTTCGTGTTGCGTTTTAATATAGCTTGATTCAATTATGTGTTTTATATTTTTTATTACTAAATTGTGACATAAGCGAGTAAATATTTAGAAGTGATGCCAAACATCAGTGTTCACATTGATCCGACATGGTCTTCATTTTGTTGCGTATTGTTTGTTTGTTAGTCATAAATAAAAATAAAAAATGTTTTTCTTATCTCTTTTCGGGTTTTTTATTAGTAGAAACGACTATCAAAAGATGTACTTATAGACTAATGCAATAAGATGTAAAATTAAATACCAATTAGTTTTTTTTTGGGTTAATAGTGTGCTAGGTCTCATTGTAGGTAAATATCTTACTCTTAGTTATTACCGATATATTTTCACGTTAATCTGTTTATGTGTTAAATTTTGAAGACCGAACAAACAAACCAACATTAAAGGTACTATTTTTCAGTTGAAATATTACTTAGGATATGATGTAAAAACTATCTTCTGCCCGAGGCTTTGTCCACGTAGATTTTGACCGCTCCTCTGGAAATCTTAATTTTTCCGGGCCTATGTGTTAATTGAGGGTATAAGCAATCCTGATTCAGCCGTTGCAGTAAAAAGGATGAACAAATTAACCCACAAACGTCGAGAGTTGAAAATCCCGCGGTCACCATGTTCCAATGAGTTTCTTAAGCCTCTAACCTAACCTAACCGATGCTATTAAGGTGAAGGAAACACATCAGAATCACATTATTAATTTGTTAAACAAAGGTATAGAAATACAGGTGGAGGAAAAAATACAGCGTGTATCACTATGTTTTGTCTAGTAGTCTAGGGGACACGGTTTCTGTAGGAGAATGTATCGAAACTTTTATGCAGGTTGTCTTGCACCGTCACAGTATAACTTGTATACTTTCTATTTATTTTTTTTGCTTATTATTTTTGTAACAATTGTGAGTTTTGACACATTTGCCTGCTCAACTACGCATGAATATATTAATTTTTGGTGTTATGTGAGATTCATTGTTTTACATAATGCTAGGTTGAGTTTATTATTGTATAATATCATTAGCAATATTTAAAAAACGACTTACTGTTGAGTTTCTTGCGGCGTTTCTTCTCAACAGTAGTCTCTTGCGAAGCGCTGGTAGATTTTTGACGTGTAAAAGTGCCCGTGCCTACTTACTGAATAAACATCTTTTATCTTTTTATCTTTTGCCTGTTGGCATACAAATATCAATGTCACGTAGATACAGTAACATTAAAAAAAAAATACAAGTGGACGAATGAAAAATACTCATCAATCCTTATAACTAAATGAATACATTTCAATTGGCCAGTAATAATAATGAATTTATAGATCGATGTCACTTAAAACATCTTGAATACCGTAATAACATTTTTCAAGTAATAATTTCCTGGAAACCTGCACATTCATACTACTGAGAGTGCACAAAGGATTCTAAAGGATCGAAGTGTATCCAAAAGAGCCCACCTGTAAGATAAGATAAGATAACCCACAAACTTTCGCATTTATTAATATCAGTAATATTAGTTTATAAAAAATAAAGTACATAATGATTTACTAATAAAAACATAGAAACCGTTTCCTCTATAGACAAAATATTCTAACAAACCAAATTTGAAAGCTCTAAAACCGTTCCCACTTTAATCAAAATACTAATACTTAAACTCATTCCCCTAAAATTCCTAAACCATTCCGTAAAGTTATTATACCTTTAATCCTCCCTACATTTGGCCGGGTACTCCGGAGTCCCCCCTGTCAGCGGGCCCATTACGGGACCCATATTAATGGCAACGTGGCCCTGGAAGCGACAGATGACCTAAGTTATAAGCAATGCCACTGTTCATGATGGAGACAGTATTAGGGATCGGGAATGCGAGATGAATGTTACCATATCTAACGGAAGAAAGAAGATGGTTATCTTTGAACCACAGTTAAAAGGGATTTGGGTGAAAGTGTTGTCATTTGTAATAGTCAATTAGTCATACATTTTTAAGGGGAGCGGCCCTTCATAAACGTTATAAATTATGACAGATCTTCGATATTTTTCTATGTAATGTAAAAAACGCTTAAGCGCATCGGAGCAGAGATATTTATTTATATTCTTGTGCTTTTCACTTTCAGCGCTATCCCGCGATCTTTACAAGCGAAAACGAAATGATTTTAGATGCGAAAAGCACAAGACCGGTCGGAGTGGAGAGCCTTGGGGGAGGCCTATGTCCAGCAGTGGACGTCTTTCGGCTGACATGATGTACTTGTAGTACCAAACACTTAATACTTAAATATTTAATATCTCGGCTCCAATATTATTTAACGCATTTATTTTAATATGGTTCTGTTTATTTAGAGGTTTTCTTAACCATCATAAGGAAACCGACAGAGGCGGCTGGAAAAAAAAAGATAATTATGTTCATACAAACTTATCCAATGCCCTGAATAAAAAAATCGTGACGATTATAATTTTTAAAAGAATCAATCCTTAACTATGAACCGCTGTAAAAAAACCAGTTCAAAGGTCCTAAACAAGAAATTTAATTCTAGCGTAAACAATTATCGAAAAGTGACAAAATATATGGAATTAACAGAAGCGTTTGTGCAAATTTGGTAACTGAATTATCAACAAGTTTTTAAAGTTGTAGGTAATTCTGTAGCTCTGCCTACCCCACTCTGGGATGACAGGCGTGAAGGTATGTATGTGTATGTGTAACAGAAGCGTTTGATGCGACCGTCTGGCAGCTTACGTCAATACTACACATTTTCGATAAGATAACGTTCTCCGAATGCATCTTGGCCGGGCGTAATCAGTTCAGACGAGGGTAAAGAACACAGCTATACAAGTTATAAGGCTCTGTCTCTTTCTATTAATGTTAACTGAAATGCATAACAAATAATTAGTAACCCCCTAAGACCCTCTAATCCACATTATGTCAGCCTATTGCATCGTAATAATTATTATTGTTGATGTTATTACAGCTCTTATTCACGTGACAGTAAGAGCTATCATAACGTCAACAGAAAGAGTATGATATTAAAGCATGATGGGTTAAAATGAGAGTTATTTATTTACTAATTAAAACTTTATTGCACAATACAAATGGCAAAAGTACAAGTGGCGGACTTAATGCCTAAAGGCATTCCCTACCAGTTAAACTCATGGTTAACAGAGAATTCATGGCGCAAATATCGTTGAAACATGAATTAAATATAGTTACCCACTTGATACTATAAATGTATAGAATACATAAATAATAATATGTTCATATAAAACATACATATAATACTCAAATAGATACATACGAAAACAATGTGTGATGAAGATGATGACACCTTACTCAAGTTCTTGCTTGTGTAGATGTTGGCGAAGCTTACGCTTAAACACGAATTTGCTGGACGCTTGTCGTATTTCAAGAGGGAGCGCATTCCAGAGACGGATGGCCTGAAGGGCGAATGAATTTAGTTATGTGCTACCTTCACTAGGTTTATCCATCGGTCTGCTTAAGATAAGTGTTGCCTCAAACCTTTGAAATTTCCAGCAAGCAGAGGAAAAATCACAGGAACGTAGCGTCTCCTGAGGGGTACGTCTGCTGGTCGCCGCAGGTGTATTAAGCTGAGTGTTATAGAGGTTATTGACCCGGGAATAATATATTTGATGCACCAGCCGTTGATTCAAATCCTTCAAAGAGAAGTGTAGAGCGCAGCATTGTCGCATACGACAAGCTGCATTTTGGTATTCCTTGGTAGGAAACGTCTAATTTTAGTAGGAATGGTTGTATCTATTTTAAATAACGTTATTTAATAATTAAGATTTATTTATTTGTGCTAGTTTGACAAAGGTATACGGACGATAAGCACTCAGTAATAAGTTACTCAATTAAAGTCGCCAATTTCTAGAATTGTTAATTGCCAAGGTATTCTTGCAATAATAGACAGTTTAATACTGACCCGAACTTCAGATTTGTAGTTGATAATTATGTTAAAATTATTTTAACGTAATTTTTGCTCAAAATCTTCATTTTGTTCTGAAGTGCCAGTTAAATTGTGCTTCCCTTTGTTAGCTTCTACATCACGATGTAGAACCGCCCACAATGCTTGCCCGTATCCTCACAATGCCCGAACACCTAACAAAGTATGCAAAACCACAAAGCTCTATCTGAAGCCAGCGCAAAATTTCGTGAAATTTCCACTATCTCCAAAATATATGATGCTCCTTTTGTGACCGCCAAGGAGCACGGTAAAATTAAAACGTCCGTTCATGCATTTTTGCTCTAAGACACTTTAACATCCTTTGAAATTTCCCATTTGGCGACATTACAAAATCTGGATAACACAATGTCCCCATAAAACGTCAAGTTGGCAACATTGCAACATAATTTATGAGCCCACGTGTTCCTGACTCGACATCCCGCAGACCGTTGAATCTAGGAGTCTGAAGTTTTATTACCTTAACCGTAAAAGGTTTATGACCCAATCGCGTGATAAGAACGGATTTTTGGAAAATCGGCCCTAAAACACTCGTAAAGAAAGTCATCTAATACTGAATGCATGGCGGACAATGTCCTTCAGATTTTGGTGATATCAAGCTTTTTAGGGCTGTTAAGATTGGCCAGTCAAGAGATTGGGAAAAAGCTGATGCCTTCGGAGAAATAAAATACGTTTTATTTGGAAAGATTTCATCGCCGGCCCTACATATTTCTGTCTAAGGCTGCGGACACGAAGTCAGCGGACTGCGAGGCGGCGGCGGCAGCGGCCATCTTCATAGATATCTATGCATTTGAACGAACCGCAGCCGTAACGCCATCCCGCTGATGATGAAGATTATGAGCTATCAGAATCTAAATCGTGTCGACGTATCACAACAACATAAAAATTTACAAAAAAAAATGAAATACCAGAAACATAGATCAAATCCTCAGCAGACTTGCCAAAATTATCTCCTCAATTCTAAGTGGGAACAAACTGCACGTAACCCGACCCCTACGTGGCTCAACTTAATCTATGCAGCTAAAGGCCCTGAATGATATTAATTATCTTCTGGGGTGTCTCAAATGCCTTCATAATGAGCGCCGTGCAAAGAACGAGGCTATAGCACCGCGCAAACAAAGCCGCGGCACCATTGTGGAAGCGCCGTAATGGCCCGGCACAAAGAGACTTGAGGCCTTTTGTTCCTCGATGTTTACCAAAAACGCCCAACTTTCCGATACGTATCCAGTTTACCGAGTTAGGTAAGAATTCTTTGTTTATGTTTCCTAGCAATTTGGTTCATAAAGTGTCTGTACAATAGCATTGTGCGCGGCCATTGTCGGAGAAAGTTCCTCGAAATGAATTCATACGTCGCTTTTGCTCTCCATTCATTAGCGTGCCATGTCTGGCGATTCGCCTTTCCCAGCAGAAAAATGTGAAATTAAATGTATTTCTGGGTGGTATTATTCTGAATAGCTCTCGAGTGGTAATTGTGTCGGAGGTGAAATTAAGATTTGTTTTTCACGTGCTCTCTCTTCTATTGCTTCAATTTACTCTCTAGCACTTCGTTATCGTCAATTTGTAATTTTACTCGGAACAGAGAAAATTAGTCAGGACGGGGCGCTTTATGGGATTTAAACTGATTTGAAATATGATACGGACGAATAATAGGAAATCAAGAGGCACATCATTTTGCGTTACAGGGTTTTGTGTTTAATTTTGTATTTTGAATGTTACCTAGGACTGGTCAGTGTCGTTTGGGATAACATGTTTAAACGTTAACTAGAATTTGGTTAATTTCAAAATAAAACCATTTTTCTTTAAACCATTACCAGCTAACAAGTGTTCCTTATTATTCCTAGGTGAGATCTTCCCTGAGCTCTACACAACATCTTCCCTGGATGACGAAGAGAACAGCACAGAAGCTGATGAAGACAGACCAGAAGCTGAGGAGTGCGAGCCATCACCGTCACCAAGACCGGCGCAGTCGCTGCCGTCTCCTCAAGCAACGCCGAAAGAAGACTCTCTAACGCTAGAAACGCACTATTACAGGTGAAAAATAAAATTTATTTAATATTTGATCTAATAAAAGTATTTGATAATGAATTTATGGTCATTAATGATAGAGATGATTGTTTTGATTAGTCATTACCAAAAAAAACCTTGCTCTGTTGCCATTCGGCATGTCATCGTATTATGCATAATTTCGTATTCTACGACGACATTTCGACTTATAAAATATTATTTTATTTTCGAAATTATTAAGACTTGTGAGTTAATTTCAGAAATAACGCTTAAACGGCCCAATCGGTTTCTTTTCATCTAAAAAGAGGTAAAATCTGTGGTTGACAGTGTGAAAATTATAACCCCAATTAAAATAATGGTAAAGGGTCACGTTGTGCAAATATTTACAAGAAGTGACGCCTTTTAAATTGAAAAATGTTTACCTTTTAACAAACTTGCCGTTTAAAAGCCTCAAAAATACATCTACTTATATTTTCTCTTCTACACTATAAACAGGAAAGATTTGTATTTTTGTACGCTAATAACAAATAAACTCAAAAACGACTGGACGGATTTCAAAAATTCTTTCACCATTAGAATGCTACATTATCCCTGAGTAACATAGGCTGCTTTTTACCCCGGAAAATAAACCGGTTCTCGTGGGATGACCAAAGTACGAATTTTACACGAATGGATTCGCTGGCAGAAACTAGTAAACTATAATAATATACTAAACATGTATGTATGTAAAATTAATACCACCCTTAACATTTAGGGGGATGAAAAATAGATATTGTCCGATTCGCAGACCTAACCGATATGCACACAAAATTTCATGAAATTCGGTTGAGCCATTTCTGAGGAGTTTCATTACAAACACCTTGACACGAGAATTTAATATATTAAGAAAGATGTTGTCTTTAATGTACAAACTTGTTCTTCTACATCATTTTATAATGCCAATAATTGTGTTCGTGTTTATGCTTGTGTAAGCTTCTTCCAATATCCAAAATACACATCCTATTAAAAGTTACTCACAAGATATTTCTTATCAAATTTACCTTCTCATAGTATCATGCCCAAAACAATCGCATTACAACCCCACGTACCTTAATTAGCCCGACTAAGATCCCGTTAACAATATTAAGCAGCCCGTCTGTCGGTTTGTCCATAACACTAATGTGCTTATACCCAACCTTTGTACTGCAATGCGCTATTCTTTCCTCCCATCTGCGAACCTCTGATAGTGGTAATGGATGGCCACAACTTCCGAATGAATTAACTGGAGTTTCCAGTAACTGAATTAGCGGTGAATAATGAGTGTTATTTCTCCAACAAATGGACGCTGTTTTTTGTTTTTTATCTCTCATCTAACGGTGTGAGCGATGAGGCGGGGGACGTAAGGTTGTGTCGCTTCGGATGATAAAGTTTGCTTTGTTTGATTAAATGCTTGACATGATTACAACAAGTGACAGATTCTTCTACGAAAAAGCGAGCTTTAAAAAATCCGAGTGTTGTTGCTAACCAAATTGAAATCGTTGTAAATCCTCAATTACCGTTCAAAATTAAAAATCATGAAAGAATTCTAAAGACGATTTTTAATTTAAACATCTACCGTAAAATGGGTTAGTTTGATTAAATTTAAAAATAAATCTTCTGTAACTCCCGCATTTAATTGTAAAATAAATGATGAAAATTATTATATGGGCGACTCCTCATTTGGAGTAAATTAAAGCCACTAGAGGCAAACCACGATAGACGGCTGTAGAAAAATAATAATACGTGGTTTCAAATCGCGTTTCTTAAAATGGATTTGATTTGATTATCCCTGTGTTTATATCACAATATCACCCCTGAAGCATGTCAAAAATTAGAGGATTTTTGTTTCGTAATTTTCAAATCCAATTTGACTGAAAATATTTACTTCAACTATTAATATTTTGCGCTCGCATATGAAACATATGAAAGTAATGTCGCGAAGAAACTTAATATATATATATGACATTGCACAAAATCGATGATTCAAAAACAAATAATGGAAACTACAACCCCTTATAGGATATAGGTCAACTTAACCAGTAACCCTGTATATAGGCTGATAAACACAATACCATCTTCCTTCGGCAGTCGGGTAAAATGAGAAGGTAAGATTTAAAGTAAACTAGTTAATAATTGGTTTGAATTTTAGAACAGAACTTTAAATCCCCATCTAGGTTATAGTCACAAAAAAACTAATCTGATTATAACTTTTCATTGTAAAATAAAATTCTTTTTGTTTCCACAAGACTGGGCAGCGTCCAAACTCATAAAACACGATTAAGCCAAAGCTCGTTTGACTAGTTTGAAGGACATTTTAACATTAATACGTTGTTAACTTTAAAAAGTTGTTGATTATTCAGTAACCACAATTTGCACAAATACGCTAAGATGTTTACAGCGTATTAGTGACAGGTTGCAAGCCCATCGCCTAACAGTACTACTAGCCTTTATTTACCCTTTGTTTACAACATCCACGGGAAGACATGGATTTATTGACTAAAAGTTGTTAGTTAATAAACAAACCATTTGTGAAAATAGCTCCTTTAGCCCAGCATTAAAGAGTAACCACCGCTGTCCAATATGAGTATTTAAAAAAAAAAAAAGCGCAGCATGAACTTTACAGTTCTTTTTTTAGAAACAGATTGGACACCTTATACCTTAATTATTGTATCTTGTTGTATAGTATGAAACACGGTGGATGCGAAAAGCACAAGACCGGTCTGAGTGGAGAGCCTTGGGGGAGGCCTATGTCCAGCAGTGGACGTCTTTCAGCTGACATGATGATAGTATTGATCTCCACATTCTCCAAATTTCATAAAAGGACAATATTATACTGTAATTTTAATGCAAAAAACCAACTGCCACAGTATTGTGATAATTGATTAATGAAGTATTTTCACATCGCTCAAATATTTCATTATCCTTCAATAACAACACGACTCAAATGTGGTTGCAGATTAAACATGAATAACCAAACAAAACGACGTCATACAAAAACAAGCAGTAAATTCGCATCAAAATAAATTGCAGTCCACAATAAAACGGGGGCAATCCCGAACGAAATTATACGTAATTAATTCGTAATTGTGGAATTACTGCCTTTGTTTTTAACAGACTATTGGGTGTTTTATGAGGCAATTATTAAAGTTTTAATGGTTTTGCGACGATTTAGTTTTACAATTAGTTCTCGAATGTGTAGTTTAATGGGTTTTCGTAGAGGGTGCTGCTGTGTACATCCCAAAATTATAAATTATCTACTTTGTTCGTTTATTGATTTTTTGTTTCGCTATATCTGAAATTTTGTATGTTTCATTACATACATACATTAAATCACGCCTGTTTCTCAGAAGGGTAGGCAGAGACCACATCTTTCCAATTCCTACGATCTTGACAAATTTCTTTCGCTTCTTCAACATTCATACATCGAGTCATGCACGCACGTCGGTTTCGGGTGCTTAAGATTCGGCCCTTTTCCAGTATTTTTCCGATTTGATTCGAAAAAGTATGCCT
This sequence comes from Acleris emargana, assembly GCA_927399475.2. NCBI lineage: Eukaryota > Metazoa > Arthropoda > Insecta > Lepidoptera > Tortricidae > Acleris > Acleris emargana. The sequence goes on along the minus strand of OV656836.1, from coordinate 27,209,873 downwards.
AGGGCGGCCCCTTCCGACCCTACCACTCACTTTATGTTTCATTAATCCCGGAAAATTTGACAGCGCCTGAGGCAACAGCCAAAAGGAATTTCTACGGACGGAGCCGCGTGAAACAGCTAGTAACAATTAAGTGAGTTGGTTCAAGGTTTATTGTAACGTGAAGAAATGATGAAGTTCCCATGCTGAATTTTGCTTTATCCGGTACTTTTACTTGTGGGAGGACCTTGTGCAGGGTCCGTCCGGGTTGGTAACACCATCTTATCCAAAAACCTACCGCCAAGCAGCAGTGTTTGCATTGTTGTGTTCCGGTTTGGGGATAAGACAGCCGGTGAAATGACTAGCATAATTATAGAGGCATTCCATCTTAGTCCTCAGAGTTGGCAGTGCCTTTGCAGTCTTGTGAATGCGAATGTCTATGGGTCACAGTTTCCACTTACTATGCTATAAAAAAATTAACCATTGATTTAAAACCAATATGTCAAGAGCCCTACCCAAGATGCATTACGTTGACTAGCTTTCTATTCGTCGTTTTTAAACCAATCGCGTCACTCGTAAGTGACGACGATACGAAGAGTCACGTGATCTACCCGTGACGCGATTGGTTTAAACACGAAACGCATAGAAGCGTTACGTAATGCATCTTGGCAGGGCCTCTGGGCTCGTCCATTTGGTTTACTTTTACCTTCAAATTTCAATGGAATAAGTAATGTTAGAGTAAAGTTATCGAGAAAGTTTGTATGGCGATTGATATCCGACCTCTTGTATGTATTTAGTACCTTAATTTGATAGAAAGTAGCAATTGACAATCAAGTTTAGTCTACTTTTTACTGTTATTGAGTAACGGCCCGCGGATAAGCAGGCAGACAGACGGACAGCGGAGGCCAAGTTTGCTAAGTGTTCAACCGCGGTAAAATAACACTTTTTAAAGCTTATTGCACATCCATTTACTCGAGCAGCCTATGGGTAAAATATTCTCAGAGATCATACAATGCTCAGCGGGTCCAATTTAATAATGGATTCAGGGCACTGATGGGGTTGCCTCGACTGTGTTTGCGGAAGCTTGCACCGATGATTTCTATGCAATTCATAGAAAAAAAGTTGCATCACTTTTGAGAAGAATGCGGGGCAGCTCTAATAGGATCCTTGAAATGATTTCAAGTAGATTCGATTGTCCTATAGTCTTAAGTATGTGTAATTTAGTTAATTCGAACTTAGAATTTAAGTTTTAAAGTTGATCCTCTGTACTAACTAACATTATATAGTCAGATAATAGTGTATACTAACCAATATGGGTCAGGTTACCCGAAATAAATGTTTTGAATTTGAATTTAAGTAAAATGGACCCATTGGCACCCTTTGGATGCGGTATCCTAACATCAATGCCTTGTTTACAGCTACACGGTGGCCCTGGGGGTGACGGTGGGCGCCGGCTGCTTCCTCCTCGCCCTGAACGTGCTGGTGTTCGCCGGGATCTACCTGCAGCGGGGGCGGCGGAGGGCGGCGCACAGGAGGCCCAGGAGGGAAGGTAAAATACTTCTACAGCATGAAGCACACAGAGCAGCGAACTTTCTACTTACATGGTTGAGTTGCCAATTTTTCGATCTGAATTTCTCACCATTCCAAATTTTCCCACTTATAATTAAGTTGGAAAAGGTAGGTATGTCAATTTGCTAAACCCTGAAAGTGAAGCTCCGTCAACACTATCCAATCAATTTCTGGAATGGGGAAAAATGCGATGGGAATAAATGAGTCTGAAATAAAACGTGAATGTAAATTTTGCTGCTGAGAAATAACGATATTGGTCAATTGAAGTTATAAATTAAATGTTTCATGTAAGTGTTTGTCGGTTTTTTGAGTTAAATTTACTAAGACAGACAGACAGACATGTCGAAACTTTAAAAGTTGTCCATAAGCATGTCTGAGGCACCCCAAAAAACATAAAGGCCATTAATCACCGTGCCAGATCCAATTAATCGAGTCATTTGTCGCTCAGGTTCACTTTGATAATATTCCCATCTCATCCACATTCTCATCTCATCAACATTCCCATCCCGTCCATATTCCCTGCTCATCCACAATCCCATCTCATTTGGTCCACATTCCTATTTCGTTCACATTCCCCTCTCGTTCACAATACTAGTGAAAAACCGAGTGATCGAATGGATATCAAACAGACCTACATAACAGTCCTAAGTTAGATTTCAGACGAGTTAGGAATGAGGACGAGTTGGGAATGTGGACTAATTAATAATGCGGACGAGTTGGGAATATGGACGAGATAGGAAGTGTACAATTTGGAATTGGTATGTGTACGAGTTGTGAATGTGGCAAAGATGAGAATGTGGACGAAAAAGGAATGCAGACAAAGTGAACCTGGGAGTGTCATTTATTTCCGTAAAAAATAAAATGTATGCAAATACGTCAGGTGGAAGTACATTGAAACGTAAATGTAGCCATTTGTTGTGTTACCAATTTGTTTGTATCTTAATGAATGAATTATAAATTGGTTATATTACTGAAATACCAACGTGCTCACTCATTAATTCTGATTTAAAAACACTGTTTTACAACGACTAATTATTTCACAAAACAAAAGGAACAAACCAGCGATATAATAAATGGTTAACCTAAAACTCTAGCGATATTACAAGATTACAACACTCAGGCGCTCAGCCTTTACGCGAAGCTGAAAGTACTTTCCAGAAATACTCATTTGTTTGAAAAAATCTAATACCAACTTTTCCTCAGTTTTGACTTTTCAAGCGAAGTTTTCTTGCTAATCTTGTGAAATCAGTCAGTCGCGAGCAAGGAGTCTGCTTATCCACTTAGCCTCCTTCGTTTCCGGCTTCGGAATAAAAATAAGATTGCCAAAGCACAAAGCGAAGTCCTTTGCATTAACAAGCGCAACTGCTTGGAATATTCTCAGCCCGGTTATTAACCAGGCCATAATAATACGTGTTTTGAAAATAAATTTTGCTCTGGCTTATTTATGCCAAGCAAAATGTGAAAATTAATGAGTGTGACAAAATGGTGTAAAGATATATGGGCTTGTATTTGGCGTGGGTTTTGTGGGCTTAGTTTAATATTTTATTGTATTTTTATGCTCGTGTTTTGGTTTCTTGTGCTATAAAAAATATTCGCTACATCAAGCTTTCATCCAGTGAGGGTACGGTTTGTATCTAAGATATATTTTTTTTAGGGTTCCGTACCCAAAGGGTAAAGATAAAGATAAAAATAAAGACATTTATTCAGTAAGTAGGCCACACGGGCACTTTTACACGTCAAGAAAAAAGGGACCCTATGACTAAGACTCCGCTGTCCGTCTATCCGTCTTTCACCAGGCTGTATCTCACGAACCGCGATAGCTAGACATTTAAAGGAGGTAATTAAAGTAAAAAAAAACTTGTTTTTTATGTAACTAGTGACCCGCCCTCGTTTTGCTTCGGTTTTTGCGAGTTTTCTGTGACACCCGTACATAAAGCAGAATAAAAAACATAAAACCTTCCTCACTTTTGAATTCCTCGTGAATCTGTTGAGTAGTTTAAAATATATAAACGAACAGACAGCGGAAGCGACTTCATTTTATTCTATGTACACATATTCAGATATTTTGTCATTTAACTTATTACATGGTGTAAATATCTCTATGATGGTTCACTAATGTTTGACCAAAAAATTATTGACAAATTGTCATTTGACAAACAACGTTTCACCAAATGATCATTTGGCAAACGAGACATTTGACAAAAGTATCATCTTACAAAAACTCACTCCGAGTCGGTTATGCCCTGATTCGTCTTCCTCGTAAAATGTAAATTTAACTGTTGATCATTTGGAAAAGTAAGTCATTTGTAAAATGACTAGTAGTAAAATGATCAATTGACTTAACATTTTTTTGCCAAACGTTGTTTGTCAAGTGTAATTTTCCCAAATGACTTTTGGTCAAACGGCAAGACACCCTCTTTGATAGGTCCTCAGAAAAAGTGAGTGTGACACACAGACAGACGGTCATGGTGGAACTGTAACGGTTCCAAGTTTGACTTAAGAACCATAAAAAAACCGGCCAAGTGCGGGTCGGACTGGTGCACCAAGAGATCCGTACCATTATCTATACAACATTTAGCAGAAATTGGCAAAAAAACACGTTTGTTGAATGGGAACCCCCTTTAAATATTTACTTTCGTATGATAGGTATATTGCTGGATAGGTTGACAAGTTTGTATAAACTCCACAAGTTTTTCTGTGTGTTTTTATATCTGTGTTCCATATGCTCACATATGGATCGAACGATTCGAACTGTGTTTTTTTTTAATCTAGTTTAATTGTAATGGTTATTAGCTAGGATTCACAAAAATCGGAACTTTTATGATTTGGATAAACAATTTAAAAGCTCCCGAGAATGACGATAGTTGAAATCTACGCAGTAGACGTCACGGGCAGAAACTAGTTTTGCTATAAAAGTCAGAGCATCGCATAAATATATGTTTTCTCAAGTCAACAAAACCTCCCAAAACGCTTAGACAGCGTCATGTATACTGCCACGCCACGATGAGTCATGGTTCACTTTCTGCCATGCCCACGTGGCACTTACTGGTCGCACTGAGCCAGTCCCGGGAAATGGATGGCTCGGGGAATTCCCTTTTTACGCCGTAATTACTTCCAAGAATAATATAAGTCAATGGGATACGTTGGGGGCCTTCAATTGTTTATAAGTTGGGAAGTTATATTGAAAGAAATGTTTTATTTGGCAAGTTTTTATTTGTTTGGTGTTGAGTTAAAAACTAAGGAACGTATGTATGTATGTATGTATGCTATTCAGAATGTCTCTCTGTCATTTTTAGGTACCTCGAGTGTTTTATGTACCCGTTTTTTTCAAACTGTCGAATAAGTTATTGCGTGAATTAGCTTTAATTTTCCTTTTTATTTTATTTTTGTGAGAGCAATGTAAAAAGTATTTTTGGGAAACACATAGTAAGTAAAAATAAAAAGTCACAAAAAAAACATCAACACAGTTGAAATGTGAACACTAAGGTAGGGATATAAATTGTTGAGTGACAACAGGCTCAGGCAACAGGCATATGCTGCGAGCTGGGTCAGCTAAAACTCATGAGCTTTTATTTGGTCTTTCTTGAATACCAGTAAAGTTTTTCATGTACCTCTTAAGCAATCCCATTTTTTTCCATATTTTTTTTACATAGTACCAATTTAAAAAAAAAACGGCTTTAAAATCAACCGTGGAACTGTCATAAATATCCCGTTATATATGATCCAGTATCAAATATCAATCACAAAACTTTTCCCAAGATCCTTCAAGAAGCAAAGTGCAAAGTTCCCATGAACTGAACGAAACTCAAACAAAAACCCGGTCGCGTCATCCACATAGTTGGCAACTCCATTACTCCCAAAATGTTGTCCAAGTTGCACCTCAACACAGCGCAGCGCTGGCGCAACTGCGGTTTCCTCAGATTGGTCCACTGAGACTTACAGGGATTCTGTACCCAACGTCCGTCCGTGCGTCCTAAAATTATCGTCAATATTTATAGATAGTCGGTCAGTGTTTTTACAGAATACAATTATTTTGTAATAACGGCAGATTTATATCCTGACAATAAAAACAAAATCATAAAGCGAAATGGTATTTCTTCATATTTTTTTTCCTAGTGTAAATACGGCAGGTAATATTAATTATGTACACGCGTCAAATTTAATATAAATATACAGTGGAAAAAAACCTCATTTAAAAAAAGCCCAAGAATGAGTCCTCAAAATTGACTGACTTACATTCACATTTGCATAAATCAATCAATTGAACATCTTTTGTTATCCTTTAATAGCGCATTATTGGTTAAAATAATAGTAAATGCAGCTGCTAAATTGGCTTAAATGGATACGTATTAATCGTTACTAATACTGTAAATATTGGTTTGCTCCGCCGTACGACATAATATTAAGTAGTTTATAACACATAAATGGACAAATATTACAAATGACTTCTCCGTGTCCATCATATTATACTTTTAAAGATTTGTTTTCTAGTACATTAAATATAAGTACCATAACTAAACTAGATTTCGTGCTACCAAATAAAGAGGTGGTTTACGAAGAAAAATAATGATTTATAAAAATAATATTGTTTTAATGTAGTAGTAGTAAAAAATCAAATATGCCTTTTTTTTTGCAAGGGGGTTTATTTGATTTTTCTTTCCTGTCGTGATATTTCGGGTAGACCGTAAAGTTTATTTTCACTTTAAACCAACGCTTCTAATATTTAAATATGATCAAAATAAACTCCAGGAAGCATGCGGAGCCAGTTCATTCAGCTGCGGTTTCCGAGGACCTGTCGACCTGACCAGAATATACATTAAATGTCCCGAAAGGCTACGAGGTTGCTTTTATACATATAAGCGCCTTTTAAATTGGAAGAGCGGAATGTGCTTTTAAATTCGCCTTTTCAGTTACGTTTAGGTAGTGGAATTTTGTATTTAAATACATTTTGGCGTACTCTAAGAAATTGTGTTCTGTGTATAAAATTAGACGTTAGGATTTTTTTTCATGAATTACTTTACGCATTTGGTACTTTTACGGTATTAAGTAGCAATTTATTAATCTATTGTAATCGTTAAAAGAAGTTCCTTTAAAAGATATAACACTAACAAAAAAGTCCAGGAAATAATGTGCCGAAATTTAGTAAAACTTTTAACGTGTCTTTAAAAGGGGATCACTTTGTTTGCCCGAATTTCATTTGCCATAATAGTATCACTTGCCATAATGTTAATTTGCCATAAAGGCATTTTTTCTGAAACTGTAAACCTTTCAGGTAAATTTTACATGCCATCGTATAGAGCCCATTAGGTTAGGTTAGGTTTGATTTTGAACAATTCTGAATAGTTCACGGTTTTAGAAAAAATGCCTTTATGGCAAATGAACATTATGGCAAGTGATACAATTATGGCAATTGATATTCGGGCAAACGATAGAGAACCCTTTAAAAGACCTAAATAACTCAAAATCCTTACATTTTACATTTTTTACACTCTTTTGGTTTATTGTACATTGTGATCATGATGTCAGTACGGTAACCATGTTTCAACTTCAAAACCATTTGTTCAAACACCGATAGGGTACAATTTATCATTATGACGTTTTTTGAAAGTCATCATTCATTATTTCAGCCGAATAACTTCCACTGCCCGGTTCTGCACCGCTTGCATACGGCTGTCAGTTCACCTCGTTGGGGGTCTACCCACGCTGCATCGTCCAAATACACTACCGCGCCAATTTCACTATCTACTCGTATATGGAATATACTCTCGTCGTCTGTATTTCCGAACCAATACGACTCGTGGCGTTCAAAAAACGAGCCTACTCTTTTCTTGCCGGCAGCGCACCTGCAATTCCTCTGCTGTTCCGGGTGTTTATGGGTCGCAATGATCACTTACCTCCTGTCTCTTCACCAAGCTGTCCCAACGGAAGACCAGCAGCGCTGGCTTTACGGCTAGGGAATGCAGAGTTGGACCGTTTCGTAACCATTTCTCTTAGTTTTGTTTTTATTTGTATCTATGTTATGTCATTTTGTATTAATTGCGAAAAGTCTCTTTAACTTTGTTTTTACCATCAGAGGACTTGCTTGCTCGTCTGCCTTTTTTGCAATCATCATCATGTCAGCCGAAAGACGTCCACTGCTGGACATACGCCTCCCCCAAGGCTCTCCACTCAGACTGGTATTGTGCTTTTCGCATCCACCGCGTTTCCACGATCTTCACAAGGTCGTCACTTCATCTTGTTGGAGGCCTACCTACAGCTCGTCTCCCGGTCCGCGGACGTCACTCAAGAACCTCACAATAATCAAACCTAACATTAATTTCCAAAAATCTAACACTAATATATTTTTCCAGGTAGCTGCAGTAGTCGAGCACCTTCCGGGTCCTTGAACAGCGATCCCACCGTTCCTTCGCCACGGAAAAGTACCCTCAAGGTAATAGTACCGTTCAGGCTATTAATATTAAGTTAAATTGACAAAGAGAAGGTCAATTACCCCACAGGCTACTTAGGATAAATGGGTTCTGAGCCATAGACATAACGGAAAACTTATATGCTAGTAATTTCTCCGGTTTTTTTTGCCACACACCAAAATATAACAGTGCAAGCAATGTTGCTTGGCGGTACGTCAAAGGTAAGATGGTAGTAGCAATTCGGACGATCCCTGCACTAAGTCCTACCATCGTTTGTTTTTACTCCATAATGTTCCGCCCCTCTACTTACTCGTAACTCATTGCTACAACCGTGTTATGTTCCGTATCCTGACTTTTTACCAAATCATCATTTGACAAACTTTTATTTCACAAAAATGTGTTTGTGCTCAAACCATTACATATTAATATTACATAGGTTACGTACACTTTTGACCTCAATTTTAAATAAGGCGAAGGTAAGTAGCTTAGTCATTCATCCAATTATTTCAGATCTAAATTCTAAATTTAATCTGTGGTACCTCGATGACAGTTCCCTTGGCGGGGACGCGTCAACTGTACTACAAGACCTACAAACGATCATTACTAAATTTTCTGATATAGGCCTCTCATTAAACTTTACTAAGTGCGAAATTTATATGCCTGATCACATTTCTTTAGAGAAAAAATTGATATCGTTACTATTATTATTTATTATTTATTTATTTATTTATTCATAAAATTTGCAACATAACAGTAACATAACCAAATCGTTACAAACACAGTCATTAATATTAACTTAAAATAATTTGCATTTATAACATTCGGTCCATTCAAATCGTTCATTAAAATTTTTAGGTTCACCGATGTTTGACGAAGCAATCAATCCTATTATAAATTGTAAATTAAATCTGTTTAAAAATACTTCTAACCTTTTGTACGAAATAAACCCCAACGATTATTTCAAAAGCCATTTCCAAAATATTTCAACTATTAACAGAGCATAAATCCATTGTCACATAAACATGCTGCCTTATCGAGCAAGCTCTAAATTTACATAATATATTTCGATAAGAGTTTACTACAGGGTGAACCAATAAAAGTATTGGCTCTTGGCACTCTCTCAATAACGCAGCTCCACTGCGAGTTATAAATCGGAACAAAGGCACCTTGAGCGAAGTCAGGGCAAAATTGGTTTTAGTTTGGTGTTTCAGGATGTTGTTGTGCTGTACAGTAGGTGCCATGAACAAAGAATGGTTTCTAGGTCACTTAGTGATAAGTACAAAGAATAAATGAATATATATAAATTAACATAGGTGAATAGAACGCGAAGAACATTCAATTTTTCATTGATAATTTCTGTCGGTACACGTTAGCCCAGCGTCCAATTGGGTTTTTTCATATTTTTATAATTACTCTTAATTCGATAAAGGTTAAGGATCTCGCAATTTCTTACTCTGTCTATCATTTTAACTCCACACTATATTTGTACAAAATCCTTACAGAGAAACATTAAAAATAACACAGGTAAACAACAGGCGGTCTTGTCGCTGCGTAGCGATCTCTTCCAGGCAACCTTAGTAGGAGTATGGTGACATATTTTTTTACACAGTAGCACAAATACTGCCTTCTTAAGCTAATACGCTGTATGTCAGATAAAAACTACTGTAGCAATATCAATCTTATTACTAAGAAAAGAGAACTTAGACTTCTTTGGTAATTGATTTTGGGAGACTGCATGTTTGCTTAGGGGGGCAGAATAATATTAGCGCCGCCAAAATGGCGCCATTTTGCATAACCTAATACCAAATAAAGCGGCTTGCAATATAAAAGTCGAAGAATTCTATACTCTAGGCTAAGTGCAATAAGTTTAAAATGCATGTACTATTACTAAGCACTTAGGCTTCTTTGGTAACAATGGCAGCGTTAGGCATATTACACGCTGCCCTGCGTTCACAGAGAGCTAAACACGCCTCAATGCTAATATGAGATTAAGCCTCAGAATATACATCTATTCGTTGGTATGCTCACGTGATGCTAACGGCTTATTAATCTAATTTATTAGAGCAAACTTTATGACTCTGTTTATACATTTTGGCAGATTCCGTTATCTTGTTTTGACATTTAAACCACCATAGTCACCAGTAGTCGACCTTATATGAGAGCGAAGAGTGGGAAATATATATTTTGTACTCTTCCCACTCATACAAAATATAGGCAATGGCGAACTACAGCTCTCTGGCTATCCACTGATTACTTTACGTGTAGAGCATTGTAGACTATATTATGGATAAAGTGCACCCTACATCACTACAGAGCCTCTATCCAACATGGTATAAATTAAATCTCTAATTTAATTGACAGCAAATGGCGGTCGATTCAATCAAACAATACCATAACAGGTCAAATACGATTTGAATTTTACCGCCATGAATAGAGGCGTTTTTACGTTTCATGTTTTATGAGCTGTGCGTTGTCAGTCAGGACCAGATTTTACAAAATCCAGGGAAGAGTACTGTTTTAAATACCTGCAATGAAATGTGTATGTATACATTGCTTTACAGTTCTGGATATTTATTCTTCTTTGATTTGGCTTAGTGTACTTTAAAAAAGATAAAAGATTTATTCAGTAAGTAGGCCGCACGGGCACTTTTACACATCAAAAATATACCAGCGCTTCGCAAGAGATCACTGCTGAAACGAAACGCCGCAAAAAACTCAACAGTTAGTCGTTTTTGAAAATAATATTGCTTATAGTTATGATAACCCAGCATTATATATAATACAACAATGAGTCATGCGTAGTTGAGTAGGAAAATGTGTCAAAACTCAGTATTTTCAGAAAAACTCATAAAAGTACCTAATAATAAAAAATTATAATGATATCGTTTCGACACATTCTCCTACAGAAACCGTGTCCCCGTGACAGTATAAATGTCTACATATTTCGATATCGTTATCAGAGTGTCGACAATATGACAGCTCTGTCAATTGAGTAAGAGCTGTCATAACTTCAACAACATGATCACAATACCGAAGCAAGTTGGGCTAATATAATGTGGAATGGGCGTCCTGTTATACGTTGAGGCAAATGGCAAACTAAGTGTGATTGATGAATGTGATTGATGAGGCGTTCAGTGTAGAGACATTTGGATTTAGTTTCGCCAAATTAAAGATTTGAACCTTGACTTGCATTTCAAATACTAAGCGATAAGTTTTCAAATTTCTCTATGAGTTCTGCGTAAAAGCAAGTGAAAATGCCGCCCTAAAATTAATGTTTTTACGCTTTTAGGAGACAATTTAAACTCACTGGTTGATATTTCATTCGTGAGCTATTTCAGAGAATCACATGCCGGATGTGTATTTTAGAAATATTTATTTTACAAAATCCTCTACTGGTTGTAAAATTGGTAGCGTAATTAAGAATGACACAATTCGCTGTATTTATTAAGAATAAGTTGACAGGTAGAAAAGGTATCAGCGGAAAAATCATTTTTTTTTTTGTAACAAGTCAAAGTCAATTTAGATAATAACGATTGAAGATAAAACGTAAACTTTATGAACAAATATTCATTGCGTTTTCCCTTTTTTGTGAAATGATCTATTTCTTTCAATGAAACATGCTCTATTTCTTTCACGGTGATAACATTGATTGTTGAGATACGTGTAGGTATTCATTTAAAACTAAATGTTGAAGCATTATTTCTTCAAAATTGTAATGCTCCATCTTAAGCTAACGTTCTAAAAAGATCTGCATTTCATCAAATTTTTACCGATGTTTTAGTAAAAAAAAAGGTTTATTCTTATTAAACTAAGGGAATAAAGGCTTGCAGTACTGTTAGGCGATGGGTTTGCCACCTGTCACTAATATACTGGGAAACATCTTAGCCTACTTGCTAAAAATGTGGTTACAGAATTATCAGGGAGTTTTAAGACTTGTTGGTAATTCTTTAGCTCTGCCTACCCCACTCTGGGAATGAAGGCGTGAGTTTATGTATGTTTGTATGTATGTAAGCTTGTTATTAACATATGTTTCAATTCCAACAGCGCAGCAGCGAAGCCGAATTGAAAGAGCGTCCAGGAGTCGCGCCAGCAAAAAAACGCGTGCAAATCCAGGAGATCTCAGTATAGAAGACTTTTAGACGAGATAACCGTGAAATCACTGAAGATGAAGATATAAGTGTGGACAAAATAGCACAAGAATATAATAATTTAGTTAAAGCAATCGAGATCAAAAATCGGCATGCACTTTAGTGAATACATAATGGAATAATTGTGTTAGTATAACTCTCTGCTGATATAAGAGAAATGACTCTTCTGTGTGTGTAGTTTTTAAATCAGTGAATGAAGTCTTGCGGTTGGCAATACCTTATCCAGATGTGAGTATAACATATTCTTGCAAAATCCTTACTCTTGTTAAATGATTGGAGTTTTAATATGTATTAAACTTAAATGAAACGATGTGGGAAATTGTCCTTACATTACTTGCAAAAAAACGAGAAACGAATCAAAACAAAATTTCATCTAACAAACAAAGAGTGACATAAACTCGAGATATCACTTTAAACTTAAAAAGATCACCCTAACGAAATCAGTCAGAATACAAAAATAATTTCTAAAACGTAACTGATAAAGCTGTCCGAGGTCTTGGAGTGAAAATTAAATTGTGACGTGAGCGAGGGAAGTGCTGATATTGCTGGCCGGGTCGACGCAGGTGGCCGCCTCGGTGCCCGTTACGCCTCACTTTACACACCCAGTTCTCAAAGAACAGTAACCTAACAGACTGCACTATTTATCATAATGTCGAAACATTCGTCTTTGGTTATAATTTTTTAGTCTTTGAGTTTAAGGTTGTTTACAATGTAAGATCTTTTAGAGATTTTAATATTTTCAGTGACTTTCTGAAATGTTTCATCGCAATGTAAGTAAATACATTAGCATAGGTGTAAAATGTGAATATTCAATGACTTGTGTACTAAATGTCGAACTGACAGTTAATATTTCTACAACTATGCACTGATTTATTACTTTATAAAACGGTGTCTGCGGTTCGGGCCTATCATTTTTGGTAGAATGTCTATTGCTTCCCAAAATTATATTTGTATTATTTTTACTTTATTGACATGATACCAAAACCATTTATAATGTCATTTAGGTTAGGTGTAACTTACAAAAAAACGAGAAATATCTATTTCGCATCACCTATTCAGAAAGGGGACTTTTCTTCCCTGCTAGGAGGGATCAAAGTGGCACTTGTTTTTCTGTTCAAGGTCATTTTGTTGCCAATATAAAATTTTAACGCAATGAAATATGAGAATAGTATGCAATTTATTGTTCGTCGTTTAAGTGCAAAATTCAAAATTAAAAAAAAAAACAAATGTTCTCGCTACCCTCAGGATTCGGTTTTAGAATCCTTCGCTTCGTTCAGGATTAAATGTACGCCCTCGCCGTAAATATGTCATTTTGCTCCCTTGTGACAAGATCTACTATTTTGCACTAAATTGAAAAATTGGATTATGATACATTTGGCCAAAAATATTTCGCCCGAACATCAGAAACCCCTTAAGTTTTAAGACCATTTTGTATTGTTAGACACATTCTTTGTAAGACTTTTTATTTTTTTATTTCTTACGAACAATATGAGTAAGGAGGCTAGAAGTTTTTAAAACATATAATAAATTGAAATTGTATTTCTCATTAAAAACTAAAAGGAAAGAGACTGAGCAAGATACCTGCCTAGGAAATGCAATAGACCTAATTTAGCAACCTTCCAAATAAAAATATCTGGCAGTTAACCTCTTATCTCTGTCATAATAAAACGATAAAATGGGATAGAGCTAAAATGTATGTGTCAGATACTTGTTATTTGGAGGTGGATAAATCGGCCTTAATACAGTTAAATAGGAATTGACATTAATAATTTTACTTCTCATTACTAACTACATCTTTCTTTCTTATTTACCGTATTTATTTTACTCTCAGTTTATTTCTTTTTACAAAATTATTTACAAAATGCTTGCATAATGCACGACACAGGAAAAACAAGTCGATTTCTTGTGATTCCTCGAATTGATTGTAACATGTAACTGCGCAAACTGGTCTGATAAAATACTGTGTCATTTTAAAAACAAGCAACGTGTAAAAATGCTATTTTCAACGCTTACTTGCTCCTCATAGTTGACTGTGTTCATACGAAGCAAACCAACCAACGGAGCGTTTTGTGCACATGCGTGTGTGGGTACACAGCCGCCTCACAACTAAAACCATCTATGTTGCGTTTAACTGCATTCAGAACTGAATCTTAAACCCACGTAGCATTGGGTTTCATTTTAAGTGTGCTTTTACTGGACTTTGAATTTTATAATAGTCAAGGAGTGACCTCTATGTGTCCTGCAGCAGTATTCAACTTGCCTCCTGACCAATAAATGGCTATAGCCTATTTCAAATTGATTTTATTGCAGTTTCTTTACTGTTGTTTCTTCGTTGAAAATATATCGAATTTAATCCTAGTTGACTTATATTATTATATACACTCTATAATGATAGTTAATTAATCAGAACATTACTTTTGGAGTCTACTCCGATACTGTTATCTTCAATTGTTTATTTTGTAGTACTGTTGAATTATTTAATAGTATTTATAAATACTATATACAATCCCCAGTTTTTCGAACTCATTAAGGTAATTACTATTACACTGTGGTACTGTACATAGACAATTTTAGAATAAATCTGTACATACTAGAGCGTCGGTATTTGTGAACTCGATGAAAAGAGGCTTAAATAAAGACCATTTTTTCCTGGACTTTTTGTTTCATTTTCGTGTAATTATCTTAAGGTGAGGCAAGGCAAGACGAAGCAAGATGAGGATTGTAATTTGTATTGATAAATTTCAATACCTGTTCTCGCGTATCTTCGGTGGAAATGGTAGTTTAAATACAAACAATTTTCGCCTCGTTGGTGGAAAGGTCCTGTTATCTTACTAATCGGAGACAAAAAGTAGATGGAAGTCAACATTATATTCCAAGGTTAAATAAACAGTTGTGTTTGCTATATTTAGTAAGAAAAATACGTTATTCCATTTCCATGAAAATCGAATAACGTAACAAGATATATAAATAATGACAGACAAATTATGTACCTAGTCGCTTACTAAGTTCTGTTACTGAGATTAATTACAGTTAAAAAAAAAAAAGCAGTTTTGCATAAACCTGTATATTAATCAAAACTTTGATTTATATAGAATAATAGTAAAAATAATGTATTCTAAACTATTGCAATTATTTGATGTACGAGCTTGAAGTATTCCCATTTCGGACGATAAAATCATAGTTAAAATCACGCACGACGATGATTCTGATAACGGCCCCAACTTTTGTAAGAGTTCCTGTAAAGAGTTCAAATTTACGTGACATATTGAACAGACTTCTAAATTCTGATACGAATGTATTCAAAGCAACTAAAGATCCGCTTGGACACCGGTCAATTTTGATGACTCATTAAATCGACTTTAAGATTTCACATGATTTTGCAGAAATACGAAAACACACCAAATCTCTTGCTTCATAAGTTGGAATTAAGTCATGTTGAGAAATATAATTTTGGTCTCTAAACATATACAGAGATAGGATTTTTTATAATATTATATAAAAAAAATTCTTTGGTAAACAAAGACTAACTTTTAAGCGATTTCAAAAAATGAAATTTACAGAAAAGTCATGCGTAATTTCATCGATGCCGGCTGTGAATGTTAAAAGATCGTATCGGGAATTGCGGAAACTAAGAAAAATTATTAATTGTTTTTCAAAATGTATATTAATTAAGCTTTTAATTTTTATACATATTGAAATTAAAAAATAAACATAAGTTAGTTTTATTTGCATCAACCTTAGTAACAGAACTTAGTAACCAACTAGGTATGTATTGTGTAATCAATTTTTAGAGTACCTTGGTCAAATTAGGAACCCTTATAGTTTCACCTTGTCCGTCTGTCTGTCCGTCCGAAGCCTAGACTCTTAGTACAAGAAAGCTAGAATTTGCCATGAATATATAGATATTTGTCACGTCTACAAAGTGGTATAATATGTTTTTTTTACTGTACCTCCCCTACGCGGAACGTAGGGATGTATTTTTTTTCTCGTCTACCCCATAGTGTAGGGTATCGTTAAAAATATTGCGGGATCGTCAAAAAAAAAATCGATTAAGGGATCCGTGTCTGAAATATTAAGTTTTAAAGCGCAAAATTTTGTTAGAGTCAATTCAATATTTTCTTAACGGTCCACCAAATCTAACAATTTGAATGCAGACTAAGCCAAAAATCTCGAAAATAAACCGTGGACAGGCGGACAGACGGTCATACTGACAGGCAGACATGATGAAATTATAAGGGTTACTTGTTCCCTACAGAACTCTAAAAAGTAGCGAGTTAATTGTCTCTTATGAGATATCTCTCGAGCACTGCCCTCAATTTTACAAAGCCTTCCTCAATTTTATTTTCCTCTCATCTCTAGTTAAAAATAATATCGTATAATTTTATATCGAAACGTAAATAGCATTAACGACTAATCATTTCTTTATGAAAATAATAAAAGCGGTGTTTTTGATAGCCTTTTGAAATAACTTGTAATTTGAGCTGGCAAATTGGCACTGGTATTAAACTAGGTCGACGAGGCAAACGACAGAACAAAGAGGGGCATAAAAAATGGGAGTCGGATTAAATGTATAGGGAATTCATTTCGAAATTATTGAAAATTATTTTGAAATTAATAGGATTTTTTAAAATATTTTTTATGGCATAGGAAGGCAAACGAGCACACAGGCCACCTGATGGTAAGTGGAAACTGTGACCCATAGACATTCGCATTCACAAGACTGCAAATGCACTGCCAACCCTGAGGACTAAGATGGGATGCCTCTATGCTAGTCATATCACCGGCTGTCTTATCCCCAAACCGGAAGACAACAACGCAAACACTGCTGCTTGGCGGTAGGTTAATGGATAAGATGGTGGTACCAACCCGGACGGACCCTGCATTAATTAGGTCCTCCCACAAGTTTCCTTAAAAAAAAAAAATTGTGACAAGCTTTTGTTGCCAACTGTATTTTTTTTGCAGTCATTATCTGCTTATCAAGACCAAACAAATGAGTCCCAACACGGTGGGTCTACAATAAGTATAGAGGATATTCTGTCACCACTTTCAGACTCCATCATCAGATCAGCTCCATGTCATAATAGCATTGTCATCCAATTTACACATGTATGCAAATTTTCAGCTTCATCGGTGACCGGAAAGTGGGTCAAATTTAACTTGCAAGAGTTGACCCGTACATACATACATACATACAAACGTTGCAAGTTATTTACCTTGTAAAAAGGCTGAAACACACGCGTAACGTTTGACCAGTGTGGGTGTATTATAAGTTTGATGTCTGTCTGCCTCGTCGGCTTTTGGCTAAAAATATTGTGAGTCGCCGAGTTCGAGTAACCATTTTCTTAATAAAGATCGGCAATTTTCGTTTTCCTATGACACACGAGTGACAAATATACTGTCGGTTGCGAGTGCAAGCGTGATAGCGATGGCAACCCGAACGCTATTAAGAAGCGGGGGGAGTACTGTTAAAGAAGTTTTTTTTTGCGTTTTTTGAAAGCGGTTTTTTTTATTCACTTTTTAGTGATCATAATGAGCAGAGCTGCTCTGTAGTCCCACTTTTTAGTTAATATGAAACTTTAAGACATTTCAAGCTCGCCGCAAGCAACGCCGCGGGAATGTCATAGGCATATTAAACAATTAAATGTTCTTCGTTAAAGTCGCTCAACTATCTTAATCGAGATATCTTATGGCAACCCTTAAAATAGGTACCGTTGAGGAGTTCCGTTGGCGATCTGTTGTCTTCATCATCAGTTCCACTTCACCAAATGGTACTTTTTGAATGCTTAAATTGCTTTATGTATGCCTTTCATATTTGAGGAGTTCCCTCAACTCCTCATAGATCCCCTCATCAGATTACGAGTAAAATTTAGGGACAATGTATTGTATACTCTGTCAATTAAAAAAAAGTTCGGGCCATAATTTGACGTAGAAATCAGTGAACACACCTACATTTAAAAAACCTCCTCTTTGTTTAAATCGGTTAAAAATGGTAAGTTATGATTACTAATTACGTTCCGATCGTTGCCGACTTCGTTCGTTATCGCTGCTCGTGTAATCCAATAAACTTTCCCATTAGCCGCGGGACATTTGATAAAGTAAAATTATAGGTACTTCGAAAGATTAGCAAAGTTACCTTTTCACCAACTGCAGGTTTGTACATTCATGTATGTGTTATATAACGGTTATATGTACATGTATGCACTGTTGTGCATCAAATATGCAAGTCGTGTTTCAATTCGTTTTCTAATTGTCATCGGAAAGTGAACCATAGTAAACGTATGGTCCTTCGAACCGAACGCTCAGCTCAGAGAGGGTTGAGTATTTATAGTGTTTTTTTATCATTTAAATTATTAATTGATAATTTCAAATCAATTTATTTAATACTATCAGTAAATAGCATGAGCTCGAAACATGATTAAGTTTTGGTGTTCCATACCATTTTTACATATTAATTTAATAATTTAATTAAATTTTATGTTGCTTAAAAATCAATTTTCTTTGAACACATTGAATTAAAAACGCTAATTTTCCGCATCATTAGCAGCTACTAGCCTTACAGATCAATATTGGCTTTAGAGTGTGGTGCCTAATATTGCTTCGCGATGTCTCTTCTCGCTCGCTCGCTGCTCGCGGTCGCCTGCGCCACCATACTGCACACCACGCTAGTTCACGCCCATTTGGAAGACCCAGCCCAGGCCCAGTTTCAATTGGAACACTGCAATACCTTAACAATCGGTAAGTATATATTTTTTTAAATTAACTTTTTTTTTTATTGCTTGGGAAGGCAAACGAGCACATGCCACCTGATGATGGTGTAAACTGTGACCCAAAGACATTGCATTCACAAGACTGCAAATGCGTTGCCAACCCTGAGGACTAAGATGGAATGCCTCTATGCTAGTCATTTCACCGGCTGTCTTATCCCCAAACCGGAACACAACAATGCGAACACTGCTGCTTGGCGGTAGGTTAATGGATACAGATGGTGGTACCAACCCGGATGCACCCTGCACAAGGTCCTCCCACAATTGAATTTCCATTGTTATGCTTCATTTTCATCATGTCAGCCGAAATACGTCCAATGGTCCAGCATTGGCCTCCCCCAGGGCTCTCCACTCAGACCGGTCTTGTGCTTTTTTGCATCCACCGCGTTCCCGCGATCCTTACAAGGTCTTTACTCCATCTTGTTGGAGGCCTACCTACAGATCTTCTCCCGGTCCGCAGAAGCCACTCAAGAAACTTCTGGCCCCATCGGCCATCAGTCCTGCGAGCGATGTGCCCCGCCCACTGCCACTTCAGTTTAGCTATTCTTAAAGAAATAAAAATAATTAAGTTTTTTTCCAGCATTAAGCAAAACTGCAAAAGGTTTCAATGTAACTAAAAATATGTTTTTCTAAAAAAACACGGCCTGTTGAGGTTTTTTTATAATTGCTATGCTGTTGTTGATCAACTGTGTCAATTCGGTTATTTATTTATTTTAATTTTATTGCACAATGCAAAAAGTAAGTAGATCTGGTGGACTTAATGCCTTGAGGCATTCTCTACCAGTCAACCACTAGGCTAAACAGAGAACAATTTAAGTGGGTGCAAGCATTTCAGCAGGAGCCTTTACTTGTTTTCATAACCAGGGCTGCCAGCAAATAAATCGCGGCTATACGGTTTCTTATCTGCAATTATACGAAATTTGGTCGCATTATACATAACCATTTTGTAAATCGATTTTTCTTCATAATTTCATAAAACATCATAAAACTAACATACTGACCTGTACTTCAATGAAGTTTCGTTTTTTATAACACTTATGAAATTGAACAGGATAATTAATTACTTTTTATAGTCGAACTGAGAAGAGAATTCCTCATAGTCAGTCGAGTGGCTTATGCGCTTGTGCAGTACTGAAAAACGTAGCAGGAGGGATAAAAAATTGGTAGTGGGGATGCCTAAAGCATTAAACCAACTGAAGAACTCACTTTTCAGTTCGACTATAGTATACTGGTCGAACGAAATAAGAAAGCAAGAGGCGAACTCCGTTCCATTTTATGCATATTTTCTTTTGTATCGAATTATACGGAATGTTCGTGGATACAATGAACTGTCCGATTATACATATTTTGTATCCAAAAATACGATCTGGCAGCCGTGTTCATAACAATCAAATAAAACATAATTCTATTAATTTTACTTGTTACAGGTGAAACAGATAGTTTTAAATACTCCCCAAGCCGCATCAATACATTGCCGACCAGGTTCCTACTGGGCGGCCAGATAAGCATACCACGGGTAAAAACATATATTTTACAATCCCCAACCAACACATACATAGTCTCAAAAATACAACTTTACAACTTAAATTCCCGTGACTCGCTGAGAGAACTTTTTAAGGAAATTAATATCTTAACTGTAGCGTCTCAATTTATTTATGAGAATATTATTTATGTTATTAAAAATTTAGATTCTTTCACAAAAAATTCTGATGTACAAAATTTCAATACTAGAAATAAAAATAAAATCGCAATTCGTAAATTCCGCGTCCGTAAAGTATATAAATCATTTGTTGGTCAATGCATTCATTTCTATAATAAATTACCTGAGGTAGTATTAAAGCTACCCTTTCCAGTACTTAAAAATTACTTGAAAAATTCGTTAATGTCTAAAGCGTATTATAGGATCGAGGACTATCTAATAGACAAAAATGCTTGGCCTAAACCCGAAACTTAATATTTTTTTATTTTTTTCAAATTCACTAGCTTTATCTTGTCTAGGGGACACCGTTGATGTAGAAAAACATATCAATCTTATGTGGTCGTCTTGCACCGTCTTATATACTTACACCTACAGGTAGGTGTTCTCTTTTTTTTTTTCTTCTCCCTCTATCTCTCTTGCAAGATTTTGGTGTGTTTTCCTGCTGAAACTACGCAGCTGATTTAATATATATATTTTTAATTTAATATTTATAGATTTATATAATGCTAGACTAAGTATACCATTGTAACATTAAATATATTTAAAAAATGACTGACTGCCGAATTTCTTGCGGCGTTTCTTCTCAGCAGTGGTCTCCTCTTGTGAAGCGCTGGTAGATTCTTGACGTATAAAAGTGCCCGTGTGGCCTACTTACTGAATAAATGTATTTTATCTTTTTTTATCTTTTTAATATATTTTCTCAAAAATGACCGGAAAAGTTGACATTACTAACTCCATACTGAGACGCGAAGTACATAGTTTACAGACAGTTCCCAAATTAAAAAAAAATTACATTGCGTGCTCGCTTCACAAGCCCGCAATGTTGCATACAAATTTCATTGTTATCTTGTTTGTAACTTTTTAAAAAGTGAAAATGGCCATAATAAAATGGGGGCACAAGTCTTATACATACATATTTTATTCGAAACGTTATTTTTTTATCTGTATCTGGAATAGTTTGTGTTCTTTTTTCTTAAAAAGCTTGCGTTTCTCCTTGTCATAACCATAAAGGCGGTAAAGAGTGATGCTAATTCACGTTAAGTTTCTGTTTATATGCGATTGCGGGAACGGCAATTGCGGGCCTCGTATTTTTAAACGGACTCGCAAACCAATTCTCGGCCCGCAATTGCCTGCTTCACTGCCTAGGCAATAATGTACTGTAAAGGTTGCCCCGAGATGGAAAATATTAAGGCACTAGCTTCTGCCTACGACTGCGTCTGCGTAGATTTTGATTATCGTTATTCCGTCATCATGTCATCCAAAAGACGTCCACTGCTGGACATAGGCCTCCCCCTCCATTTTTCTGGGATAAACTTCTTTAAAATTATGTATTTTGTGATTTTATTTAGGGTTCTGTACCCCAAGGTTAGCCCGACGGGACTTTAGTAATATGTCCGTCCGTCTCTCTGTTTTAACTTGTAAGTATCTTACCGTTATAGATAGAGTTGAGTCCACTTTCACACCTAAGATCTCATTACTGGTTATGAATCAGGATTTTTACTCACTGTTTCATAACCACAAGACTTTTTTTTCCATTTTCATAATCAAAAACTAGGTAGGTTTAGGTTATGTCAGCTTTGCAGCAGGCCCGGAGGGCCAAGCCACCCAGAAATAGGAGCTCCGCGTAAGCGGAGCTCCGTCGACACTGTCCAATTGATTTGAAATAAGAGTGGTATCTAGGTTCTGGTTATGAAAATGGAAAAAAAAAGTCTTGTTTATTAACTGGTTATGAAACAGTGAATAAAAATCCTTATTCATAACCAGTTATGAAATCTTAGTTATGAAAGTGGACGAAACGATAGATAGCTAGCTGGTTGTTTTTTTAGAATATGTGGAATAACGGCGGATTTGCTTACAAAAAAAAACATTTAAGAAAGTGAAATACCCTACAAGTTCAATTGTTTGTAATTATTTCGCCCTGCCTACCCCATTCTGAGAATGAAGGTGTGAGTGCATGTGTGTATGTATGTGTATGTGAAATAAATAAGGAGGTTCCCTTAGCGGAAACTTTTTTTATCGTACTTTAATATTAGTTTGTTTGTATTAGGTGTCGTGTGGTTGCCGGGTTAGAATAGTGCCACTCCATGTCTTCCCGTGGAAGTCGTAAGAGGCGACTAAGGGAATAAAGGCTTGTAGTACTGTTAGGCGATGGGCTTGCAACCTGTCACTAATACGCTGGTAAACATCTTAGCCTGATTATGCAAAATGTGGTTACAGAATTATCATCAAGTTTTTAGATTTGTTGGTAATTCTGTAGCTCTGCCTACCCCACTCTGGGATTGAAGGCGTGAGTTTATGTATGTATGTAATATTAGTTGTTTCATATAATCTGACAAACAAACAAGCGTCGAATTAGGTACGATTATAGTACGAACTCTGAAAAAAAAAACAACAAATACTAAAAAATGCTCAAATGTGAGTTAGGCTCACGCCGATTCCAATCAAAGTCCGAGTCGCACTTGACCGCTTTTTTATTCATGTTACAGGGATTGAAAACTTCTGACCTTTATTTAACGGGTCAAAAGATCACCGTGTGCTCCGATTACGGTATACCCCCTCAAGTGTATGCCCCCCACCGCGGCTTCTCCCCCGTCCTGATCCCAGGCTTGGGAGGGGACCAAGAGATGATCATGGACGTCGTGCAATACTACAGCTTTACGCTTGAAGGATAATCAGCCTTATACGCACTCGTCCCACTAAGGGCGAGAAAACGATTAGCTATCGACTATTTTCTAGCTTAAATCAAATCAAATTATTGCTCGAAATAATGTTACATTGATATTAAAAATTACTTAATACGGTTCTTTATTTTGCCTTTAAAGCATGCAATTTGTAGTCATAGGTATACGAAACATAAAAAAAAAAACAATAAAAATATAAGGTACATTAAGTCATTATTAAAGTTAAAAAAATCTAACAACGATTTACATTTCATGAAATAATCGTCAAGTGAATAAAATGCTTCCTCAATTAATAATTGAGTAAGTGTAGTCAAGAATGCATTGTTTGTCAAATATGTCCATACAATAGGAAGATAATTATATATTTGGATTGCCATCTGATAACAGTTTATACGACACAGTTTTTATTTACATTTCGGAGCTAATAGAGCCCTGTGGGTAGTAACTTCGAAGATAAAGTTGGGAAGGTAATTTTACATTTTTGACTATAACTAAAAAAATACACCAAAGAAAATTTTAAAATGTGAATAGAATAGAATAGAATAATTATTTATTTGCAAGAATATGGTAATTACAGGTGGTGTTAACATAACAATGAGTACAGCATAATTCTACCGACAATACGGCGCGCAAATGTTAGTGACATTTTAGCTTAGGTAATAATAATGTAAACTTTTGTGAGGTATTTTCAATTTAAATCATGTTTGACATTATAGGGACTAACATAAAATTCCAGTTATATATTTTAATATCTTACAAATCTACAGGTGCTAGTTTCAAGGAACTCCTACAGAAACCGTGTCCCCTAGACAATATACAAATGTGTTTACATATTTTTATGACTAAGTTATTATTAAATTATTTAGGTGTTGGCCAAGCATTTTTATCTGTTAGATAGTCTTCGACCCTATAGTAAGCTTTAGACATCAACGACTTTTTCAAGTAAGTTTTAAGTACTGGAAATGGTAACTTTAAAACAACGTCAGGTAATTTATTAAAGAAAAGGATGCATTGACCTACAAATGATTTATAAACCTTACGGACACGAAATTTTTTAATAGCAATTTTATTTTTATTTCTTGTATTCAAATTATGTATATCACAAATCTTAACAAAAGAGTCTTGATTTTTAATGACATAAATAATATTCTCATAAATAAATTGTGATGCTACTGTCAAAATATTAATTTCTTTAAATAGTACTCTTAAGGAATCACGGGAGTTTAGATTATATATAGAACGAATGGCTCTTTTTTGCAACACGAATATAGTCTGTATGTCAGCAGCTTTTCCCCAAACCAGAATACCGTACGACATAACACTATGAAAATAACTATAATAAACTAAGCGAGCTGTCTCAACATTAGTAAGTTGCCTGATTTTCCTAACAGCATAAGCTGCCGAACTTAATTTACCTGCTAGTATTGCTATATGGGGACTCCATTGCAAGTTTTTATCTATAGTTATCCCTAAGAAAAGCGCCTTATCTACCATTTCCAATCTCTCATTATTAAGAAATATACTAGATTCTACCGGTCTAACATTAGGCAAAGCGAACCTAACACATTTAGTTTTCTTAGCATTTAGTAGCAAATTGTTACTAGTAAACCAATTAAGAACTTTACCTAGTGTGGCGTTTATCCTACTGTAATCGACGGATTTTCGGTCTACCTTGAAAATTAATGAGGTATCATCAGCAAATAGCACAATATCACAAAGGTTATCTACCGTGGGTGGTAAGTCATTAATATAAACCAATAATAAGAAAGGTCCTAATATAGAGCCCTGAGGCACACCTAATTTAACAGCTGCTCCAATAGACTTTGTTTGGTTTACAACAACCATTTGTGTTCTATCACTAAGATATGAAGACATAAGATTTAGAGAATTATTTGACAGACCATAATGTTCTAATTTTAATATAAGAGTCGCATGATCTACGCAATCGAAAGCTTTGGAAAGGTCACAAAAAATTCCTATAGCATCACAAGATTTCTCCCAAATATTGTATATATATTTAATGAGTACAGATGCTGCATCTGTTGTGGATCGCCCTCTGGTGAAGCCAAACTGATTACTGTTAAGCAGTTTATTTCTATTGAAGTGACCTAACATATCTTTTAACATTAACTTCTCAAAAACTTTGCTTAAAACAGGTAGAATAGAAATGGGACGGAAATTCGTTAAATCACTCATATCGCCTGATTTAAAAAGTGGTATGACTTTACTATATTTCATAAGATTTGGAAATACCCCCTCTGAAATGCAATTATTGTAGATTAAAGCTAAGTGAGGTGCAATTATATCTATGATATGATGGATGACTTTAACTGACGTTCCCCATAAATCCTCGGTTTTTTTTAAACTGATTGATTTGAATACTTTAACAATTAAAACAGAATCTACGTGGCTAAAATCAAAGCTTGCGTTACATTTAGTAACATTAGCACAACGTAATTTTTGAGCTTCAATTCGCGTGTGTGTGTGTGTGTGTGTGTGTGTGTGTGTGTGTGTGTGTGTGTGTGTGTGTGTGTGTGTGTGTGTGTGTGTGTGTGTGTGTGTGTGTGTGTGTGTGTGTGTGTGTGTGTGTGTGTGTGTGTGTGTGTGTTTCAAAGGATTTCCCATATCATTCCTGCCGTCGTTGAGTCATCGGGGAATATAAATTAAAAAAAAACGGACGAACTGAGAACCTCTACTTTATGAAGCAGGTTAAAAAAAACTACTTACTACGTTTAAATAGTCTGTAATTGCATACTAGACTAAAAAACCTTGAAAAATTGTAAATATCACTTTATTCTTCACCACTTCTTCTTACACCAAAACAGTACAAAAATTTAATTAAATTATCCTGGATGTTGTTTCCATGGCAGTATTTTATAGTGCTGGACCACCGTCATGACGTATGTCTGTTGCCCTTTGTGTATCATGGCAGTGTTCAAAGGGACCAGGAACACCGTCGAAAACTGGTCGTCGTTATACAATATGTCAGGTGGGTGGCCGATATCTGCGCATAATTCGATGTTTTCAACCGCTATATAAATTCCTCTCATTTTGGTGCCCTACATACATACATACATAAACTCACGCCTTCATTCCCAGAGTGGGGTAGGCAGAGCTAAAGAATTGGTGCCCTAAGAAATAAAAATAAACATTATCATTATTGTTGTATGATTTGACCAATCACGGGTATATGGGAGTCCTGGAAGACGTACATGAAGCCGAAGACAACACGCAGAGGCTCTTAAGACATGTTTAATTTAGTTTAGTAATTCGTTTAGTTTTTTAATTTTGGCTTACGGTATCTTCATGATCTTACTAAAAGTCCTCAGGGTCCCTCACCCTGTGCTGAGGGGGTAAGGGGGGGGGGGGGGGGGGTGAAGGTACCTTTTTCAGATTTTTGCTCATCACATGTTATGAATACAGGACGTCTGCTAAGTGTTAGCCAATTGGATATTTAGTAAATATTGTTTCATTTTATGTTTTATTTTGTAACGTTACAAATATCTGTACATATTTGTGTAATCATAATGATATTTGTACAGATATTCGTACAAATATCATTATGATTACACTAACAAAAGTTTTGACATAAAAAAATTAAGAATAAGAAGAATAGGAATAATTTATTTACCAAACAGTACATGTTACTGGTGTCTAATTTACAGCGGATGTAGGCGTTAAACATTTTCATTTACCCAATACCTTTATAAGGAAACAAATATTATATAGTATACAACTTGCGTTAATAAAAAAGATAGTACCGGGTAAAATAAAAGCCAAATATGCTGAGGACTACTCCGGTTTGTTTAAACATTGTCAATTTGTAAATGTCTTCAGTAGGTTTTGTTTATCGTTGCTCAGTGAAGAATGTTATAGTATTCCGACACTTGAGCGGAAAACGCGGCCCGAACGGCTGCGTTGTCATGAATACTTACCTGTATACCAATTGCCAAGTAATAAGAATGTGTACGGCAGGCGAACCAATAAGCATGTGATCCCATTCATTCTTAACACCTTACCAAATGAATTGTTAGATAGTCTGCATATAAATAGTAACAATAATGTTAAATTTAAAACTATAATTAAGAAGTATTACCTGGAATGTACGGCACTTACAACATTAGTTTAGTGTAGTAGGTAACCTCTTATGAGAAAAATTATTACCGCGGGCCTTACCACGCGAGCTCGCCGACTATTACATAAACCATCTGGGTTTTCAATAGTGGCTAAAATGTACACTTACTACATGTTCTATATATAAGTTTGAAAATAAATTAAAAAAAAAAAAAAAAAAAAAGATTAAAATATCAAAAAAACGAAGCAAAAATAAACTGTGTGTGTGTGTGTATTTGTGTGTGTGAGTGTGAGTGTATGTGTGCGTGTGAGTGTGAGTGTATGTGTGTGTGTGTGTGTGTGTGTGTGAGTATGAGGAGACCTCTAGGATTAGGATTTAGGAGCTACAGGGTGTTTAAGTTGCCATGAAATGTCGCTTAGTGAGATGGTTTACAGACTGGTTTCATATCATTGTTGTTTATGAGAAGCCAAGTGTGATCGTGTATTGTTTACCAATTCGATCTCCACGACACCCGCGTCCACCCTCTGAGGCGGCCACTTCATTGGCCTGCAGGTATGTCCCCAGGTCCCCATCGCCCTGCAACGCAATAAACGCTATCATTCCTATGGTATTATTCATTTATTCGAGCCATTTTCAAGTTTTTGCGAGACTACCGAACAGCAATTATTTTTGTATATTAGAGAGGAAGAAGAAGACAAAAGAAGAAGAAGAACAGAAAAGAAGAAGATATTATTTGTCAAAGAAAACAATATCCATCGAGTTGTTATCTAAAGAGCTGTTAAAAAAAGTAAGATTGTAATAAATAGTAGAGTCTAAATAGAAGGTCTTTTACCACTTTTGGACCTTAACGTTATACAAATGGAGTCAATAAGGGGTATATTATCAATGAAACTGTATCTTAACGAAGCCTCTTGAAATAACAAATCAATTAAATATTCCAAAGACAAATAAAGTCTTTATTTCCTCCAGTGTGCCCATTTTCACTGAATTCCAAGGAAAAAAAACAAAGTTTAAGAAGTTTTGAATCCGTCGTGTTTGTATTTAATTTAACTGTTGATCACACTTGAGGCATATTATATCAAAAATTGTAGGCAATGCCAAAGCCTATAATTAAAATTGTAATAAAAAAGTCTCACCTCACCTCTATCTGTTTTTTTTTCTACTTAGTGAACTCACTAGAACAAAAAATACGTATTTTTTTACATACATACATATACCGCACGCCTTCATTCCCAGAGTGGGGTAGGCAGAGCTACAGAATTACCAACAACTCTAAAAACTTGTTGATAACTCTGTAACCACAATTTGCAGTTAAATAAACTTTTTTTTTGTTATACTCATGTGCATGGGTGTAGCTCTTATAGATATTGCTGTATTATAGTCTAAGCCGTAACACATAAAAAAGCTATTTTATCCATCTAGACCAGCACAACATGAAGTTTACGAGCATTAGAAGTGAAAACTTTATATTACCGATCGTTATGGATCTGCATCGCTGGGAGTACCACTGCAGCGCAGGTATTGCGCAGGAGTGCGGCGTAAACGAGCGCGAGCAGCAAGCGCGCAAGCGGCGACATTGCGAAGCCATACTGGCGGAACGTGCGCCGACGCAGTTCTTTAGCATTCAATGCTAGTGTTGGGGTGGACGCGGTACAAAAATAGTACATTATTGCCTAGGCAGTGAAGCAGGCAATTGCCGTTCCTGCCGAGGCATATATAGTGCTTTTCTCAAAAATCGAAAGATACAAATCGCATATAAACAGAAACTTCACGTGAAATAACATCACTCTTTACCGCCTTTATGTTTATGACAAGGAGAAGCGCAAGCTTTTTTTAGAAAAAAAAACTCAGGCTATTCCAGACACAGATAAAAAAGTTACGTTTCGAATAAAATATGGATGTATAAGTGCCCTCATTTTAATATGGCCGTTTTCACTTTTTAAAAAGTTACAAACTACAAAACAATGAAATTTGTATGCAACATTGCGGGCTTGTGTAGCGAGAACGCAAAGTAATTTTTATTTTATTTGGGATCTGTCTGTAAACTATGTACTTCGCATCTTCGTATGGAGTTAGTAATGTCAACTTTTCCGGTAATTTTTGAGAAAAATATATTTTCATCACACTTGCTCGGAAAAGGTTTTATAACACGCAGGCGTTTAGGGCAGTTATAGCCGACTTAGCTCCCGTGGGAGTTATATATTTTCATAACTTCCTTGGGAGTTATGAGTTTAGTTTTAAAATATAGAATCCACTTGTACATCATTTCAGACCAAGGAGGTGTAAAATCAGCCAAGGTTTATTTCCTATATTCAAAACTTGGCTACAAACCAATTTTACTGTTTAATTAAACTTATACGGCACATTTGTCTGCATTATATTTCTATTTTACCATTATTTCAGAGACATTCGCAATTATTTTATTAAATTTCATTTTGAAAATTTGCACAATCTGGCAGAATGGCCTGTGTTCAGGCATTGTAATCTTTTAATATGTGGGTAAGTCACATCTGCTTTAGGTCGGCGCGTGAAGACATTTGAGGGTAGCTTCGAGACAAGCGCCCGGCCTGTTCGTCCTAAATCGGCTTCCAAATCGGACGTGTATTTCGGTACCGGCGGAAAGAATTCCCAAGTTACCATCGGAGAGTATTGTGTGTGTTTTTATATGTATACACGAGTGCTAGATCTCGTATGGTGATACATTCCTATATGTGACATAGCTGGCCAGCTCGGACTCGATACCTAGACTTTGGAGTGATCTGGAGTAGCCCGTGACTAAGGCGTGCCAACGGACAGACCAAGGTGAGTGGCTTATTTCATATTGAAGGAGTGTAATGCCTGTGACCGTAACTCCTGGGAGAACTAGAAAAACCAGGACCGCATCTGACTATCGAAGGGTTCCTTACACGAACTGGTCCATCGAGCCTGGATAGGTTTTTCATTAGGTAGTTAGCTTAGGGTATCAGTAAATTTGTTATTAATATCGGTTAAGGTGTCCGTTATTTTATTCGGTTAAGTTTTCGGGAATAATCGGTTTGGTTTTATCCTACTGTAGCGGTTGTCTTACTTAAGAGGTTACCATTTCGGAAAAAATGGCTAAAGTTATTGAAAGTAAGTTTAAAGTAAAATATGATTGGTTAAAAAATAGTTTACAAATTGTGTCTAGCAAAAGCTATAGTTCAAGCGTATTGTCGGCGCGGTTACGTAAGTTGGAAGAGTACTTTAAAGGTCTTACGGAGGCATACGAAGGCATACTGTGCCTCGATTCGGTAGACGATAAAACGATCGCTAGTTATGATGAAAAATACAAAGAGGCCACAGAGTGGTACAATGAGTTGGACGCGGTGGCGGCGGCCTACCCGCACCTCGACGGCACGCACGCGCCGACTCAGAGCGCCGGGGCTTCGCGGTTACCGCGCATTAACTTGACTCCGTTTGATGGTGACGTATTTTCATGGAGTAGCTTCATCAGTCTATTTACATCCTTGGTGTTGTCACAGAAAGACATTTCTAAAACGGAAAAGTTCCATTATTTGTTTGCTAACTTAGAAAACGAACCTAAGTCGCTTATAAAACATCTGCCAATGATTGACGGTTCATTAGACATTGCCGTGGATATTTTGAAAGGTAGATATGAAAATAAACGGTTGCAAGCGGATTCGCATATATCTCGGATATTACATTTACCGGCGATTAGTAAAGGTGTAGGCCTTAGGGCAAAAATATTAAATCCGTTGTTAGAATCTACACGGGCATTAAAAAAATTAGGACTACCTATAGATGAGTGGAGCTATATTTTGTTACATATTAGTCTTACAAAAATGCCGTTAGATATTAAAAGTCGGTTTGAGCAGCGGTACGGCGGTAACACCTTAAATCTACCCACTTTTGAACAGTTAACTGAGTTTCTACAAAATAAATGCCGACTCATCGACACGGCGGCCATGGCGGCGGAGCCGGCATGGACTTACGCGGAGTGCACACGGAAACCGGCGCGTAATGTGCATGTTGCGGAGCGGAGTAATAATAATTACAAATCGGAATGGGTTAACTCTCGTAATTACGGTTCCGGACAAAATAATAATTGCTATTATTGTAATATACCGGGGCACAACTTAGCCATTTGTTTCAAGTTTGCAAGTTTGTCGCCATATGAGCGTAAGGACTGGGTAAAAATTAACGGCCTTTGCTTTAGATGTTTTGAAAGGCATCCTGCCGCGACGTGCGACCGGCAGGTACCATGTAATCGGTGTGGAAATATTGGCCATAATAAATTAATTTGTACGATGTCCACTGCGCGCGCTCCATCGCCTCCGGGAGATAGGCAGCGTTCACGGCAAGTAGCCGTCGCTTCACAACGCGATAACCCGGCTAACGAAAAGGGGTCGCCTGGCGCAAATGCAGGGAACAGCCCGCACGTCGACAATGCCACCGGGGCGGGTTGTCGTATGCAAGATTTGATGCGTCATTATACAAATTATGAACGCGACTATGATTCTAGAGAGTTTCGGAATAATAATTATGAAGGCGGTCGGAATCGGAATCGTTCAAGGGGTAGGCGGTCGCCAAGCCATAGCGGAGATCGGAGACCACGTTCTCAAGAATAGCAATTACAGTCTAGTAGTGTCACCTCAGTAGTGCCTCGGTTAATGAACAATATAATTTTGCCCACCGTCATTATTGAAGTAAAATCGGTTAACGGAAACTTTGTGCGGTCTCGGGCCTTGTTGGATTTGGGAAGCCAAGTCTCAATAATTAAAAGTGATTTTGTAGCCACTCTAGGACTGAAGCGACATTACAATAAAACATCTTTATTAGGTATCGGCGGGTTATGCAACAATGACGGCAACTATTTGGTTGAGTTTTATTTTAGATCGGAACAATTGAGTAAGATTTTATTATCAGTTACGGCGGTGGTGTTAAAACGGCCTACGTCTTATTTCGCGCGAAAATTAGGATTACCGGTTAATAATATTAAATTATCGGACGACGGGTCATTTAATCAAAGTCACATAGACATCATTTTTGGATGCGACATTTTAGGCCATATTTTAAACGGGGATAAGATTGACTTGGGCGCGGGAGGACCGTTTGCGTTGGGTACCATTTTTGATTACGCAATTTTCGGCCCTGTGGCTTCAATGGACAATCGTATTGAATTGCAAACGGGTTGTCATGTCGGCATGACACTCATCGAAGCAGTTGAAAAATTTTGGCGGCCTGAAGAACCACCAAACTCGGGTTTTATACGGGATCCGGCGGATTTGGAATGTGAGAATTTATTTGCGAGTTCTACGTCACGGGGCACTGACGGTAAATATGTGGTGAAATTACCACTCGTATTAGGTCATCGACGGCTAGGTGATTCTAGGGAAATAGCATTACGGAGATTTATAGCCGTAGAACGGCGCATGGCACGACAAACGGAATTTCGGAAAAAATATGTAGAATTTATGACGGAATATTTAAAACTCGGTCACATGGCGGTTTCTAACTTTGATGTCGGGTCCGGGCAAGAACATCATTTTTTATGTCATCATGGAGTCTTTAAAAAATCTGGTGATGTTGACAAAATTCGGGTCGTTTTTGATGGAAGTGTGCAGACGACCACAGGCGTATCTTTGAATGATTGTTTGCATTCCGGACCGCGATTACAGAACGATATTACTCAAATAATAATTAATTTTCGGTTACCACGGTTTGTATTTACTACTGATGTAAAAATGATGTTCAGACAGACATGGGTACATTCGGAAGATCGGAAATATCAACTTATATTCTGGCGACCGTCACCGGACGAACCTTTACTTGTTTACGAGTTGACAACAAATACCTACGGCTTAAAATCGAGTCCGTTCATTGCAATTCGGTGTTTGCATCAGTTGGCTAGTGACGAAGAAAATAGGTACCCACGCGCGGCTCAGTTATTACGCCGTCAAAGTTACGTGGATGATTTAAACGGAGGGTCGGACACGCTGGACTCCGCTAGGGACTTGCGGGATGAGCTGGTGGCGCTCATGGGCACGGCCGGCTATGAATTGCGGAAATGGTCGTCAAACGTACCAGAGCTATTGGACGGTTTACCGTCAGACCACCTGGAGACTCTTCGGTCATTTGACGCGGATACGGACGGCTCCGGTTTTATAAAGGTTTTAGGTATCCAGTGGGATCCAAAATGTGATAGTTTCTCTTACCGACTGCAATTGCCAGTAGAAGGAACGATTACTCGGCGGACTATTTTATCTTTGTCAGCTCGACTATACGACCCCCTCGGCTGGGCTTGTGCAGTAGTGTTTAGAATAAAATTGTTGTTACAAACCCTACTTAGAACTTCTAGCAATTCGCGGAAAATAGATTGGGACGCTCCCGCACCGGAAGAGATAGTTCGGAATTGGAAAGAGATTCTCGAGGACTTGCCAAATTTGCAACAGATATCTATCCCTAGATGTATAAAATCGAACGGTAAAAGTACATATTCAATTCACGGTTTTTGTGACGGATCCTCGGTCGGTTTTGCATCTGCAGTTTATTTACGGTCGGCAAACGCAGACGGTACGGTTCGAGTGAGGCTACTCATGGCTAAGTCCCGCGTAGCCCCTCTTAAGACAAAGCACACTATTCCAAAAATTGAATTAAATGGGGCAACCCTGTTAACCACTCTTATAAACCATGTCGTCACTTCACTTGAGAGTGATATCGAATTATACAGGGTAGTAGGTTGGTGTGATAGTACCATTGTATTGGCGTGGTTAAAAACTCCTCCGCACAAATTGCAAGTGTACGAAGGCAATCGGGTTTCACAAATACTTTCCTCTAAAGTGGACATCACTTGGCGTCACGTTCCCAGCGAACTGAACTGTGCGGATGTTGCGTCGCGCGGAGCGACGGCGAGCGAGTTGCTGCGACACCCGCTGTGGTGGGAGCCGCGCTGTCTCCGGGAGTCGCCGGCCAAGTGGCCTGGCGAGTGTTCGGATTTCCCGGCGGATATGTTACCCGGTTTACGGCCTAATGTCCATGTCGGTATATTAGACTCGGATTTTAATTTATTTGATCGGTTTAATTCATTTGACAAATTGGTAAATGTAACGGCTTATTTATTACGGTTTATTCGGCATTGTAAAAGAAAATGTTTAAACGTCGGCAAAATGATTTCGGTTTCGGAACGTAAAAATGCGATAGCTTGTTTAATACGCATTGTTCAAAAGGAACATTACGAAGAAGAAATATTGGCGTTACGAGATGGAAAAGGTATAAAAAATTCACTAAGGCGGTTGAATTTGTTTATAGATAATAAAACCAATTTGCTTCGAGTCGGCGGTAGAATCGGTGCATCGAATTTACCTTACAACGCGCGACATCCAATTTTGTTACCAGGCAAGGGTAGATTTACGAAAATTTTAGTAACACACTATCATAAGGCATACTGCCATGTAGGCGCTAATGCATTAGAGTCTATTTTATCGTGGACGTATTGGATAGTTGCAGCTCGGCGGGTGACGCGTCACGTTACCTTCAAATGTATACGGTGCTTCCGAGCGCAGCCGCGGCTGGACCAGCCCTTCATGGCGGACTTACCCGCTGATCGGGTGAGGGGCATCCGACCATTTTTTGGTACCGCAACCGATTTCGCTGGTCCATTTCACATTAAATCAAGCGTGCTTCGGAACGCAAAAATCCTGAAATGTTATTTATGTATTTTTGTTTGTTTAAGCACTAAGAGTGTGCACTTGGAGATTGTTAGTCAACTAACGGTCGAAGCTTTCGTAGCGGCGTTTACCCGGTTTATATCACGGCGAGGGCTTCCCTCATTAGTTCGGTCGGATTGCGGTACTAACTATACGGGCACGGATAAATATTTGAAGGAACTGCGAGTTTTCTTACGGGATCATCAATCGGAAATCGATCGGGAATTCGTCAAAAACGACATTAAATGGCTTTTCAACGCTCCATCCAGTCCAAACCACGGTGGATTATTCGAAGCGGCGGTTAAATCGGCAAAAACTCACGCCAAGCGCGTACTCGGCGAAACTCGGTTGACGTTCGAAGAACTCACCACGTTCTTCACGAAGGTGGAGGCCGTGATGAACTCGCGGCCGTTGTGTCCTCTTAGTACGGACCCGGCGGACTTGGAGATATTGACTCCCGGACATTTTTTGATCGGTCAGCCCCTAATGGCCCTTCCCGAATATCCTTACACCGAGGTCAGTATGTCTCGGTTGTCTCGGTTTGAACAGATACAAAAGATGACCCAACATTTTTGGAACCGTTGGAAAAGTGAATACCTTCATACGCTCCAACAACGCTTTAAATGGACCTCGCATACGGAACCTCCTAAGTTAGATGATTTAGTTTTAATTAAAGAGGATAACCTACCACCTCTACACTGGAGACGTGGACGGTTAGTTAAGCTTTTACCGGGTAAAGACGGGGTCATACGGGTTGCCGAAGTCAAAACCCAAAATGGTGTCTTGTTGAGACCCGTCTCAAAATTGTGTAGGTTACCTTTAGGGAATGAATAACCAAGGCGGGCTTGGTTAGGCGGGGGGATGTTCAGGCATTGTAATCTTTTAATATGTGGGTAAGTCACATCTGCTTTAGGTCGGCGCGTGAAGACATTTGAGGGTAGCTTCGAGACAAGCGCCCGGCCTGTTCGTCCTAAATCGGCTTCCAAATCGGACGTGTATTTCGGTACCGGCGGAAAGAATTCCCAAGTTACCATCGGAGAGTATTGTGTGTGTTTTTATATGTATACACGAGTGCTAGATCTCGTATGGTGATACATTCCTATATGTGACATAGCTGGCCAGCTCGGACTCGATACCTAGACTTTGGAGTGATCTGGAGTAGCCCGTGACTAAGGCGTGCCAACGGACAGACCAAGGTGAGTGGCTTATTTCATATTGAAGGAGTGTAATGCCTGTGACCGTAACTCCTGGGGAGAACTAGAAAAACCAGGACCGCATCTGACTATCGAATGGTTCCTTACACGAACAGCCTGTATTTGTCAAGTTTAAAAAAAAAGCAATTTTAAGCTTTATCTGTGGAAGACTAAAAAAAAGTTGTCAAACTCTTTTAGCTTAGCGAATCGAGTTCGTTTAATTTTGTTTGATTGTTGTTTCCGAAGCGTATTTTGTTTAAAGGTACGAAAAAAAGGTTTTTTTTTCTATTTGTTTTTTATTTCCTCGCTAATGTGATGAAAATCATTGTGTTTATCATGGGCAGTAAGGAGATTGCAAACTCGAGTCATTAAAAGCCCTCCGCCTTCGGCGGCGGGCTTCTAATAGTCTCTCGTTAGCAATCCTCTTCTTACCGCCCTTGATGCACAATGTACTATTTCTGCTTGCCTACTTTGATCTGCTGTTTTTTTGAGTTGCGGACTGAGCTTTGCCATGGAGATAACAGTTCTGTAATAGTTTTCCTGTAGAGCATTCTATAGATACCACTAAAAGAAGGTATATTTCAAATTCTAGCACTTAAGCTTTATCTATTTCAAAGAATGTGTTTAACAAAGATGAACAAAAAAAATATCTTATATTGGTTTTCCAATATTTCAAATCAGTCAGTATTTGATTCCTACGGTACCCTAAAACGTTGTTAAATTAATTTTGTAAATTAATTTCATTAGTCTGTGTTTGCTGGTACTCATAAAGGTTACCTGAGTATTAAGATTTTAGACATTTTATTTGATTTTTTATATACAGTATTATAATGAACAGTGTAGTGATAGCTTTTGTGTTTCTGTAACTGTTTCTGTGACTGCCGAAGGAGAAGGGTAATGTTTTTTATCTGTATGTATGTATGTATGTATGTATGTATGTATGGTTCTTTGTTTCCTTGTAAAGGGTGAATGAATGGCCCGATTTAGATTCAAGGGGTCCTTAGATCTGTCTTAGCCTCGCGGGTGTCACTGGGCACTTCATTTTATTTTAAATGTTGAACTGGCGAGATGAAAATCTATATTTATATACAGCTTAGGGTTATTAGGAAGATTATTTGCAATCACTTTTTGGTCCAAAAATGCCCTACGCTAGTATTTTTCTCTGATTTTGTGTCATTTATGTTTGATAAACTGATTAAAAAACATGTTTTTTTTTTACTTTTTTGTCTCGCATTCTTAAACGTGTACAAATAATTCTACTTTTAATATTGCATAAGAATAGCAATTTTACCTTGTTTAGAAGCTATTAAAAATAAATATTAAGTAAAAGTGCTCAATTTTTTTTTGGAAATTTTGAACATGGTTTCCTGACGTTTTTAGCAAAAAACTTAATTTTAAATTATCTCCGAAATGGATAACTTTTACATAGGGTATTATGGGACCAAAACGATTGCAAACGACCTGTCCCATAACCCCTTGTGGGGAATAGATCGACTTACCAATAACCCTGTATAATATAAAAGCAAACCTGACTCACTGACTTGTATCAACTGAATACATCAACGCACAGCCGACCCTACTGTACCTAGAAACTTCAAATTTGGTTTTCATGATGTAAGTGAGCACTAAGAAAGAGCTTCCCGAAAATCAACCCCCAACGGGAAGAAATGGGGGGAGTAGTGGGAAACCAATTCTACGCGTACAAAGTCACGGGCGTCCTCTAGTATATTCAAGACAACGAACAGTATGTATATTGAGGACTTTATCCAAACAGCGATTGAGTTTTTAAAGCTTGTTTTTTGTTAGACTTTTCCTAAAGGAATAAAAAAGGAAAATAAACTTTTGTTAACGCACGGCATATGTGTGACACGCACACACATGCACACGCAGCGAGCCAGCAACGGACCTCGGATGACGTAGCGGCGACCCCTCCAAACATTCTTACCTGCTCTCGGCTTAGACACCCGCATTCATGTTTCTTAAAATATAATGCATTAAAATTTGTTAAAATCATAAGGACTTCTTCTTTACTCTCCACCGTTCACCAAGCTAAAAGACGCACCTGTTCTTCATTTTGGTCCTTGGAGCCGGATTTTCCATTTTTGGATACCAACGAACCTGCCACGAACAAAGGAAAGCGCAAGCACGGCGGACCGTTATGTGGATGATAGAAGAGAAGCTACAAGTCATCCCGATTGCCGACGTAATAACACTTTGGAAGTCAAGAATCACGCCTACTTCGACTGGAATTTATTGTGATGAGTACCTGAGAGAGTAGCGTTATCGTGAGTTCGTTCCAATTACCTATCTGTTAAGCTTAACCCCATATTCCTATAAAAAATCGAACTTATTTATTTTCGCACTTTAAAAGCGAACAAACTTACCTGTTATACATAATTTCTGTCTTTCCGATCCCTATTTCACACTTTAAAAGTGAATATACTTAATATTAAATACATTTCTTATCTTCTAGTAGCAAAGTCCCGCTTATATCCTAGTACTTTCTAAATTTCTAGTGCTTATTCTTCTAAAGTTTGAAGTTCACGGTCCAACATTCTGTGCCTTAACGTATTTATTAAGTGTTCGGTGCATATTACAGCTGATTGCATTGTATGCGCTTAGTCGCGTGACCGTGACCTTGGGCGCTTCCTCGCTTGGCGACCGGTGGCCGGCCGGCTAGGCTCAGCGCTGCTGACCTTGGACCTTATCTTACTGCATTCTCGCTGCGACCCGCAAAATAAATTTAAGTATTTATTGCCTTACCTTTCTTATTTTAATAACTACATTATTGGTTTAACAAATCATTATATTTACAGCTTAATTATTTGTGAGTGAGTACATACATAAATTACGTAATACAAAATGGATTTCAAAAATCTTAGTAAACAACGCGCAACCTTTAAAACTAAAATGACACTCTTCGAAAGTTATTTAGATACGTTGAATAGTTGTCCGCGTTTAGGTAATTTACAGTCCAGTGAGCTTAATATTCGCTTAATAAAAATCGAAGAGATGTATTCAGATTACGATACCGTGCAAAGTGACTTAGAAAGTATTTGTGAAATTCCAGAGGATCAGTTCCAAGACCGAAAGGATTTCGAGTCCCGGTACTTCGGCGCGATCGCGCTCGCGCGGGACGTGCTGGCGCGGAGCCAGCTCCCTGCGGGCGCCGGCGCAGCCGACGTGGACTTCAGGTCGGTCTCAGGCTCTTGTGTGCACCAAGGTAGGCCAAACTTAAAGCTTCCTACTATACACTTACCTAGCTTTTCGGGTCAATATCATAACTGGCTAGAATTTCATGACACCTTTAGCTCGTTGATTCATTTAGACGAGTCTATACCAAAAATAAACAAGTTTCACTACTTGCGCGCAGCGTTAAAGGATAGTGCCGCTTTGATAGTGCGCTCGCTTGACTTCTCGGCTGAAAATTATGACATTGCTTGGGAGCTGCTTTGTGACAGGTTCAACAATAAAAGGCTTCTGGTCAACAATCACTTACAGGCTATTTTTAACATAGAATCGTTACCTAAAGAGTCGTCAAAGTCGTTGCGCAACATCATAGACACTATAAATAGAAACTTACGTGCTTTAAAAACTCTTAAGCTGCCCACTGAGCACTGGGATATTCTTATCATATACATTGTATCAAGTAAATTGGATTCAACGACTATTTGTGAATGGGAGACTCATCGTAACTCGCTACAGGATTTACCTACATTAGAAATATTTTTAAACTTCATAAAAAACCGTTCTGATCTCTTAGAAACTATGGAGGATATTCGCATAAAACGCCGCCATAGTGACGTCACGCACAGTCACCATAAATCGCTAGTCGTCAACTCTTATTCTCCCCCCGCAGACAAACAATTTGTTTGTCCGTTGTGCAAAAATAACCATGCTATTTATCGTTGCATGAAATTCAGATCCTACATGTTAGATGCTAGAATGCAAAAGGCTAAATCGTTAAAGTTATGCTTAAACTGCTTGCGTCAAGGTCATCATGCTAACGCTTGTCGAATTGGACCATGTCGTTTATGCAACCAATTGCTGAACAGTCTCCTACATTCCCACGACACGTCCGCTGACGCGGCGCCGCCTGCAACGCGCACCAGCGTGGCACTCTGCGCGGTGCCCCCTTTGCCGTTAGAACCCCATGCAGCATCTGAAACAAAATCTCCTTCAGAGAGTACATCACAACCTAACGTAGTTTTATCAGCTGTTCATAGTAACTGCGTGCTCTTGTCTACAGCGTTAATTCAAGTACAAGATCACAAAGGACAAAAGCACACAGTACGCGCCTTACTGGATAACGGAAGTACGTCTTGCTTTATAACTGAAAAAACATTTAATAAACTTAACTTACCTTACTCGCCGACCTCGTCATTAGTCGAAGGGTTAAACTCCCAAACTTCCCGCTTTACCAAGCAATGCGGTGTCACTTTATCATCGCTTATAGATCCTTACGAAGCTAATGCGACGTGCTTTGTTGTTCCGCGCATCACGCAGCCGTTACCTTCGGTGCGCATAGATTACGCGTTACTTAACATTCCACCTAACATTGCCCTAGCCGATCCAACCTTTAACGTTCCGTCTGAGGTAGACATGCTCCTCGGAGCAGATATTTTCTGGAGCGTGTTAGGTTCCTATAATATTTCATTAGGTAACAATATGCCAACTTTAAGCAAAACCAAATTAGGCTGGTTGATTTCCGGCCTAGTTCAAACAAATACTTACCCAACTACAGTCCACTGCAACCATGCTATCCTATCATCAGAAAATCCTAGAAATGTCCGATCCAGCTACTTGGCGCTGCGTGCCCACTGCCTTAAACCCAGCCGACATAGGCTCAAGCGGTGCTAGTGCCGCAAGCTTAGACAATTGTTCGTTATGGTGGACGGGTCCTCCATACTTGTTACAGGATGAAGAAACATGGCCCAAACCACCTAACTGTCCTAATGATACCGAACTGCCAGAATTTAAAGTTCAATGTAATTTAAGTACAAACCAAACAGACCACTTTACTTATATTTCAGATTTCATAAAACGATATTCCGATTGGAATAAATTACAACGTATTTTGGCTTATGTCTTACGCTTTTTACATAATTATTTCTACCCAAATAACAAGCGTACTGGGTACCTACGCATTAATGAATTAAATTCAGCACTGATTTCGCTATGTAGGTTTGCTCAACGCGAAACGTTTTTAACAGAGTACAAAATCTTAAAATCAAAAAACACTTTGCCTGTTAAAAATCAACTTAATAAACTAAATCCATTTTTTAACACTAGAGACGCCTTAATACGAGTAGGGGGGAGACTATCAAACTCGTACTATGATTACGATACAAAGCACCCCATACTGCTCCATTCATCACATCATATTGCTATGCTCTTGTTCAGACAATATCATATTCTACTCATGCATGCTGGACCGCAATTGCTTCTCGCTTCTTCGCGTCATAAGTTTTGGGTTGTTGGTGGCAGGAGCCTGTCCAGAAAAACGGTACACAAGTGTATCAAATGTTGCCGTTTCTCGGGAAAGGTTACTCAACCGATAATGGGTAACTTGCCCAAACAACGACTTCATACTGATTTCCCTTTCTCAAGTACAGCTGTTGACTATGCCGGCCCAGTGATGATATTGAACCGAAAGGGTAGAGGTAGTAAATTGATGAAATCCTACCTCTGTATATTTGTTTGTATGGCCGTTAAGGCTGTACACATCGAGCTTGTGACCGATCTGAGTAGTGACACCTTTATATCTGCATTACACAGATTTACCGCCCGCAGGGGAAAGCCCGCCAACATTTTCTCGGATAACGGGAGGTGCTTTTTAGGCGCGTGCAACGACCTTTCAAATTTTTTAAAACTAAATTCTAATAACATTAGTGAACATGCCTCAAACATGTCAATAAACTTTCACTTTTCGCCAGCTTACAGTCCTCATTTCAACGGTTTGGCAGAGAGTGCAGTAAGATCCGTCAAA
Source organism: Acleris emargana (assembly GCA_927399475.2). Lineage (NCBI taxonomy): Eukaryota > Metazoa > Arthropoda > Insecta > Lepidoptera > Tortricidae > Acleris > Acleris emargana. Next base: position 27,167,687 of record OV656836.1, on the reverse strand, counting down.
CATCATCTTAAGCGTACTGTAGCCTCTGCTAACTTAACTTACGAAGAGCTAAATACGGTTTTGGTACAGATTGAAGGAATCTTGAACTCAAGACCTCTCACTCCCTTATCTTCAGATCCTTTGGATCTTGCAGCTCTGACTCCTTCCCACTTCTTAATTGGACGAACGGTAGCGACACTCCCATCTCCTCAGGTCAAAGAAACAGCTGCTCCCCATACACTCTCACGATACATGAGAACGCAGCAACTAAAAAACCATTTTTGGAAAAGGTTCTACACAGAGTACGTTACAGAGCTCCAAACTCGTCAGAAGTGGAACAAGGATGGAGGACAACTCAACTTAGGCGAAATGGTGCTTGTGAAGGATGATCGGCTGCCTCCCAACCAATGGATGCTGGGGCGCGTGACTCGCCTCTACCCCGGCTCCGACGGCGTGACCCGCGTCGCCGACGTACTCACCACGTCAGGAACCGTCCGACGTGCCTTCAACAGATTATGTCCACTCCCAGTCGAACACCAGGACTGCAGCCCTGGGGGGCCAACATGTTAACGCACGGCATATGTGTGACACGCACACACATGCACACGCAGCGAGCCAGCAACGGACCTCGGATGACGTAGCGGCGACCCCTCCACACATTCTTACCTGCTCTCGGCTTAGACACCCGCATTCATGTTTCTTAAAATATAATGCATTAAAATTTGTTAAAATCATAAGGACTTCTTCTTTACTCTCCACCGTTCACCAAGCTAAAAGACGCACCTGTTCTTCAACTTTCAAGGTTTAACAAAGCTCTGAATAATCCATTTAACAAACGGGAACTGCATTTAATTTACGATCTCGCTATGATTTGTGGATTACTGGAACGCAAGGGAGACAGAAATAGTCTGGCAATGAGTTGGATAGAGATGGTTGTCAGTTCCAGCGGTTAGGGTAAGGGTACACTGCGGGCTAATTAGCACAATGGATGTCAAGAGCTAGGTATCGGGTTCGAGTGGTGAGATGCTTCAATTATGCCTTATTGTGTTACAATATGTACTCGCTGTTCTGTTTTAGATTAAAATTGTATTATAATTGCTATGATAAAAAAACGTGGAGGTAAGTTTAATTAAAGTATAAATAGTGAAATTGATTTATGTTATGTACTAATGCAATAATTACAATTAGAAGATTGTGTTAAACCTCATTTTTAAAAGTGATTTTATTTTTGGTCTCTGATCTACTTTACTCAACTTCTATGCATATCGTTACAAAGCTTGCCTCGCTTGGGCAGTTTAGATGTATAATAATTTATCGTTAAAAAAAAAACAACAAAATTTACCACAATGAAGGTACAGTCGCGAACCGGGATTGTTGAGCCACTTACCCATGTTTCTAATTTGGCTATGTAATGCAAATCGAATAGCTGTCAGCCAGTCGTTGACATCGGTTATTGAATACACGGCTAAATTACGAATAATGGCAAGTGGCTCGACAATCCCGGTTCGTGACTGTACAAAAAAGAAAGAAACAAAAAATACGACGCTATTTTTCAGTGGCCCCTATTTGAATCTATATTATCTATACTTCCATACTTTCTTCATAAAAAATATAACTGTGTCAATCTGTTGCGCTTTGACGACATAACCACAAAACCAATTTTAATAAAATAATATTTTTTTATCCCAAGAAACCAATTTTGAATCTTAAGTACCTGAAACCGACGTGCGTGCATGACTCGATGTATAAATGTTGAAGAAGCGAAAGAAATTTGTCAAGATCGTAGTAAGTGGAAAGAAGTGGTCTTTGGCTACCTCTCTGGGAAACCGGCGTGATGTAATGTATGTATGTATGTATTTTTAATCCCGTGTAATTTAAAAGGTTAGCGGTTAAAGCGCTACGAAAATTTTTGTTGTCAGTTAGTCCTTCTTTAACGTGGGTACGAAGAATCAACACCAAATATATTTTTGCTCCAATTAGTTAAAGAAAAAAGTGCTCAAACTGAAAACAGAACCCGAGATCGCTTGTATAGGCTGAGTCACTACCAACGAGATTACTCGAAATCACGTCACCAAAAAAAAACAAACCGACAAATATAAACTGAGCCCCAGTGCGCCGCCCGCCGCGCCCTTGCTATGAGAAATTGAACTCACACGCCATCGGTTCGGCACTTCAGTGCAGTGAACTAGCTGCGCCCGCGCGAGCCAGCCTCTTCTCAAAAACGCGCGTTTTTACTTGTAATATTGCTAACAGTTTAACTTTTGTTTATTACGGCATCAGGAAGGTAAACCAGCTCTTAAACCTCAGTTCTAGACGGTTAAAACCATATCGTCTTTGACCTGTTATGGTATTGTTTTTAACGCGACCTCCATTGTGGCGACCTAGCGACCTCTAACGGCAACTTGTATCAACCAACTCGCTAGCGCCACCAGCGTCAGACACCGGAACTAAGTGTTCTACATCGCGCTAACGAAGTTTCTACAGTTAGGTGACATAAATACTGCTTCCAACTTCATCCCAATTGACTTCGGTCCCCCGGCATAACACCCGCCTGCAGAGAGATCTCTATTGTCCTCTCTTCCTACACATACATTAACAATTATGCACTAAATTTATACACCATTTTTATTTAACTTTACACGTTTGCTTGTTTGACAATATGTATAATTCAAATCGTGCCAGTCAATTTCGAACCGTTGCCCGTTATGAAATATGCATCATCAGGTTATCTCTAAAGGTTACTTTGGACCAGGGATGTTGCGGATATTAGCATCTGAATCCACATTCAAGAAAATCCATACGGAGTTAATGTGGATGTGGACCCTTATTCTCTGGTGTTTTTTTTTTTATTCATGTTCTTATTTACTCCAAAAAGTGACCTCCATATATTTAAAATTCATTTTTTAACGTTCTATCTCCGCGATTGGGTCAACTAATTGCTTCAATAGATTCCGAGCAAATAAGCTGTTTTTTTTTTTTTTTTTTTTTGCCCCCGCGGCGACTTGAACAGCTACTACCGCAGGGATAATGGCGTTTCCACGTGAAGTGATTTCGCCAGTGTCAAGGTTTATATGAGTATAAAACAATATAGCAATAAAACACAATCCAATCTTCTCTAGGAAGATTGGGGGCAACGTTGTACGGTGATTTGTAGGTCAGAGGTCAAGATAGTTTTAACCTCTGCACCACTGCGAGTCCACTTGAAACGAGAAGAAAGATGCCAGATACACGAAATAAGTCCAAGTCTTCAATCACTGTGCGACACAAAGGCATAAAAAGTACAAATCACTATCAGAAAAGAACTTTGAACACCTAATTACCCAAAAATTAAAATCTAAAACAAATTACACGTCCGCCATCTTTTAACGTTGCAAATGGCCCTCAAATAAGCTGTTACAAACGAGTGTATTAGAGTCTCGTTTTTTTTTTTATTTGGACGTTGGAACCCTAAACATGCTGTGCTATCTGGGCTCTTTCAGACGCTACGCCAAGTCAAGATACACAATCGAATTCTGTTTACGTACGTTTAACATACAGCCTATCTGAGTACACAGGCGACGCCATATATTCAATTTTGGCATCGGAGTTGTATTTCTCTTAAAATATTTTAGAAGGAAAACGTAAATATATCGGATCAAGAAGTGTATTGAGTATTTAAACCATAATCCTACGCCAATTGGGATGGATCAATAAAATAACTCATGGTTTTTACATTCTAATTTGTTAAAATGGTTTTGTTGTCATGTCATACCACTTAGAATAGATGAATTTTATGGATGACATGATTATTTTAAATTTGGAATTAGATTTACTAATAAATTACAACAATTAAATGATATCTTATGATAAAAAGTTACTGTAATAGTGTATTGAAACAAACTATTTCAAGCGCTTTTCGCCTAACCCGTACGATACGACCGCTAAGTAGCTGGGGTTTTTTTTAATTTTTTAATTTGCTTAGGCGGTACCCCGACGTGTTTAAAGACATGAATATAGTTTACTTTATATTTTTTTGTTTAGCGCCTAATACTGGAAGGACTTCGTCGTATTACATAAATAAATAAATCCTGTTCGATCCTTGCTACGATCTTGACAAATTACTTTCGCTTCTTCCAAATTCATACATCGAGTCATGCACCCACGTCGGGTACTTAAGAGTCGTCCCTTTTCCAGTTTTTCTCCGATTTGATTAAAAAAAATACGCCTAGGGCGGCCCCTTCCGGCCCTTCCACTCACTTTTGGTCTGTATAATTATCACTTTCGTCAACCTTCTTCCATCAAATTATTGCAATATTAAAGAATAAAAATTACGCTTCTGTTTATTCTTTATAAAATAAGGTTCAAATTCATGTACAACAGGCTTATAAAACTCTATTACTTATTTTTAAAATTCGAATAAATGTCAATGACAGTACTTATTAACCGGCAACGTATTTTAGGATTAACAAGAAACGCACTTAATACTTTGATGGTGTAACAACAAAGTAACGGTTTACAACGGACAAAGTTAACAACACCTTTAGGATTCCAACTTCAGTTTAAGGTAAACGGAGCCTCCCAACAGTGAAGCTTGTCCAGTTAATGATAAGAAAGTAAAGATAGATCGATTTTGATTACGTCAGCAAATTTGATTAAAGCTCCACAATTTAAAATCGACATTGTTGCCTTTCCTGATTAACTAAGGCACGTAAAACTCCCGTCTCATTCACTCCTTATTAATCCAAAGACGAGCAAAAGGGAAGTTCAACTTTGTACAACTTTCATAGTCATTCTGATACACAACTTTCTTTTTAAAGGATACTTTATCTCCGAAGTTACGGAAGCTGAAGAATTAAAGATAACAAAGAATATTTCCTGAAAAATATGGAACAATGAAGATCAGTATAATTTTGTTGGTGGGGCCGGGGTAATTTCAACTTCGCGCCAGGCATTAAAAGTTTTCTGGGAAATGTCGAAGGCATGGAGTAAAAATAGGGGAGGTTTTAGATAATTTAAGACCGGCTTCGCTTGTGGCGAGTCTTTGGAAGTTACAAAACTGATGTTGCAAGTTTGGAACTAGACAACTCAACTTTCGGGGGAGTTTAAGATGGAGTCTTGAGTAATGCTTAATGCTAAACATACTTTTATTGTACAATGGGAAGGCTTGAGTGAGCAATAGGAAAATATGTAACATAAAATAAAAATAGAAATAAAAAACCTAATCCTAAATTATCGTAATTGTAGCTCTATAATACTTACGAGTATATTGGCATTTGCAAATTTGGATTTGCTGAATATCAATACCAATACCAAAGTTTTTAAAAGTTAAAACGTTATCAGTCTCGTATGATTTTGGTGTGTTTTCATGCGGAAACGACGCAGGTTATTTGATATATATTTTTTAATATAATATTCATAGATTTATATAATGCTGGGCTAAGTTGTACTATTGTAATATTAAATATATTTAATAAAACGACTGACTGCTGAGTTTCTTGCGGCGCGGCGTTTCTTCTCAGCAGTGGTCTCCTCTTGTGAAGCGCTGGTAGATTCTTGATGTGTACAAGTGCCCGTGCGGCCTACTTACTAAATAAATGTCTTTATATTTATCTTTATTAATAACATTTTACACGAATACAAAACTTTTAATTTTCCCGCTTTACTTTGCACGTATCAGTAACCTTATTCTGTTGAGTAAATTTTAATAATAACTATGTCAGATGTATAAACAGATTTACACCAGAATTTTATTATCTGATAATATCTTTGTCTATTCATCTTTCATAGTTGTTACTACTCCGCCAGTACTCGTAACACAAATATAGTAGGGTTAGAATAATTGAAAACAACACGTCATAAAATTTAATTTGATCTTGAAACAAAACTGAAAAAAAACTTTATTTTTTAACATTGTAATACTGCACAACGAACATGACGTACTGTTGGTCGTACAACTGGATGCTCTTCACCTCGATGGGTGAGAATCCCCGACGCGGAGAAACTACGAATGGAGGCACACCTATGTCTGCGCAGATTGTAACAGTCTCGCCCACTATTATAAAAGGGTCATGCATTACCTGTCAAAAATAAAGGACAGTTAAAAAAAAGGCTAAATAGAGGGTAAACCTAGTGAATACAATTTTGGAAAGAAAACTCGCTAAGCATCAATGCATGTCCTTATTTCGCTCAAAAAAATGTCGATGCCAAGAACGCCATCTATCATCAAACTCCAAGATCCAGTATTGTTTTTTCATCTTCTTATTCCTAAAAAGTTAACTTATATGTGTATCAGTTTGATCCTATAGGGAGAATTATGTGTAGTTATATATGTCACAGAAAAGCTAATTATTCGTTTTTTTTATTCTCGTACCTGTTATTTGAACACCAGTCTCACCGTCACTCACTCGTCTCGAAATTATATGAAAAATACAAATATTTTAAGGTTCCTGATTTATAAATCGCTCATCCAATAGAATAATGACATAATTGCATTTTTAGCATGCATGTTATGTCATTGTTCCACGCGATACCTGACCTTTAGAACACTTATGACGGTAAAATCTCAAAACCCGATTTTTTGCTAAAAATGCAATTATGTCATTATTCTATTGGATGAGCGAAATGTTTACAATAAAAAGTAAACAGTAACAAAACCTATTTAAATTAGAATAAAACTAAGCTACTCAAATATATTAAAGATGTAAAAAAATATTACCACTATAAAAAGAACAGCCCCTCTAGCAGGTCCGCTCGCGGCATGGTCCCTATGACACTGGCTGCATTACCTCTCTGAATAGCTAGCCTAATCCTTTGAGAGGGGTAAGCACCAGCTCTAAGATCTCCGGAGGGATGACAAAGCCTTAATAAAGCCTTACCTTTTTTTAAGGTTTCTTGTTTACGGGAAAATATAAAACTCTAAAACGTATGACCTCGAAAGGGACGGTTATACGTTGATGGCGTATGCTTCAGTAATTGGTATTGTTGTAAAAACTATAGAGTTCACTATATGATATTTTCTTACCACTGGTATTTCCACCTGGCCCAATTTTACTGGAACCACCGGCAACGTCTCAGCATAGGTGTATTCATTTATGTTACCTGCAAAGAAAAGCCGAGCTAAGTTTTAACAAGAGTTTCATTTTTGAGACTAGCTTTTAGGAATGTGTTCTACACATTGACTATCTGTGTATCGATACCAAATTAACGAGGCCAAACTCGATGGGTCTACTTTTTTTTTTTTTTTTTTTTTTTTATGGTATAGGGAAGACAAACGAGCACACAGGCCACCTGATGGTAAGTGGAAACTGTGACCCATAGACATTCGCATTCACAAGACTGCAAATGCGTTGCCAGCCCTGAGGACTAAGATGGAATGCCTTTATGCTAGTCATTTCACCGGATGTCTTATCCCCAAACTGGAACACAACAATGCAAACACTGCTGCTTGACGGTAGGTTAATGGATAAGATTGTGGTACCAACCCGGACGGACCCTGCACAAGGTCCTCCCACCAGTTACATTCCATATACATACGGACTCCGACAAAAATACAATATCTCAGATTCAATTGCCAAATTAGATGATTATGAGGTTGTGATACAGGAGTTTTATTTGACATGCTGCTATTTGGTTTAGAAGTGCAGCTTAGCTATAACAACAGAAAATGCTTCAAATGTTATCATGCAAGATTTGAACGAAGCTTGTAGATTCACTGCAAATTACCGACATGTAAAAGATCCCCATGCGGGCAATTTTATGAATAAATATTATGGATTTTGGATTTTGAAGCATATTTTAAAACAAACAAGAAGACATACGTATCAAATCTTGTAAAATTGATATTTACCGATTGAAATAGTGATGCAGTGACCATTGTCTTCTTCTGCGCAGGCGGCGGCGCGAAGCAGCGCAGAGCAGGCAAGCGCGAGCAGCGAGCGAGCGAGACACGACATTGCAAAGCAGTCTCGAAGCAACCTTGCCTACTACTAACCGGTTAAAAACCTGTAAAGTTATTCGGTAGCAGAAAATCGATTTTTTACACCACGAACAAACATAATTAGATTATCGGTATACGTAGTTTGCCCCAGAATAGCATTTGATACTGGTTATATTTAAATGGTTCTACATCGTGCGGTTCCATAGTAAACCCGTCTCTGCCGCGTTTTTGGAACGCTTTTTAGTATGGGAACGCACCGAATCGCACCGCTTCCGCTCTTAGTGCATTTGCAGCTTTATAATGGTTTAATGTTGTTATTTTACTCTCAGTAAGTTTACACAAAATCATTCTTTGAAGACTTTCGAAATAATTTGAAATGAAAAAAATTGCATCTCATCAATATATCACCAAAAAAAATGACCAATAATCCAGCAAAGTGGTTTAATTTAAATATGAAAGGTAGGTCTTTAAAATTGAACAATTGTTTATTTGATGGTAAATAAATAGATGTTGATAATAATGTGAAATAGAACAGTTTTTTCTCATACTTATTTTAGTGTGCGATTGCGATAGCAAATCTTTTATGTTTTTGTTCACTTTGTTACTGATATTGTTTATCAAAACAGCTTGAATTTATCGTCTTCAAACCGCAACACTTATTTATAAATTGAAGCGAATTAACTATTTAAAAAAATAACATACACAAATAAATTTAAATATTAATAAAAACAAACCTTGTAATTCAAGTAATAATTCCACATTTTAGTAAAAAATTACATAATTACTCGTATTATGGACTAGGAGATCGCTGCTACGAAAAAACACAGCAAAATGTATAAAAAAATAACAGATGAAAACTGCAACTAATCTTAAATAAGACTAAATCTTATACATACATACATACATAAACTCACGCCTTCATTCCCAGAGTGGGGTAGGCAGAGCTACAGAATTACCAAGCACTCTTAAATAAGTTGTTGATAATTCTGCAACCACGTTTTGCACAATCAGGCTAAGATGTTTACCAGTGTATTAGTGACAGGTTGCAAGCCCATCGCCTAAGAGAAGCCTTTATTATTCCCTTAGTAGCCTCTTACGACATCCACGAGAAGACATGGAGTGGCACTAATTCTAACCCGGCAACCACACAGGTAATCCTACACAGGTAAATCTTATATATTAAAATAAACTAAAACATAACGTTAATCTAAGAATGGGCTCTCCGGCATTGTACCAAAGACACTGGCAGCATTTCCTCACTTAATGGCTAAAATAATTATTTAAGCGTAGAAACGGCCAGCTCTTCGGTCTCCAACAACGTCAATGACTCCTTTGATATTTTTGACCCTCTATAATTTTTTTTCGTACTATTTCAAATAACAACGAATAAAAACGATTTAAATGTTCTGCTACTTGAATTATTGATTAGTCGTAGTTGCGCGTTGGCAGGTATTATAAGAGTTGCGCTGATGCAAAACAAATGACTTCGTTACTTCTTTTGCCATGTCGCATGTTCGCCTGCTGTTTACGCTTGCCTGCACCGCTCTGCTGTGTACTATTTTTGCAAGATCTGAGAGAGATGTAGAATATCCAGAACCATGCACAACTGTATCATTAGGTAAATGACTTATCTCTTTCAAAATTCAGAGTTATATTTTAACTGTACAGGGCACTTTAGCGTTTCTTGATCTACCTATCATACGCATTACCTTGAAGGTTTGATTTTTTTTTCAACAGGTTTTTTCATATTTATTTTAAGTATTGTAAAATAGGTTTTCTTATTTCAATAGTCACAGAGCCTCAATTACAGATAATTATGCAATATATACATGATCCAACCATTGGATTCCTTTCCAAAAAAGATGATCATAAAATTTACTCTGTGATAATTTACTAAATTCCCATAAATTGAAAAAAAAAGCGTGAAACATACTCGGGTGTGATTCGTTCGGTGATAAATAACGTAACCAGATCTTTGGCTGATCATGCATTGCATTTGTTTACAGGTGACAAATACGAAGAAAATCTGGAAATTGTGGAACTAAAGCCAATTGTAGTACAACCGGGTCCCAGGACTATTCCAGTAAGAAAGTATATCTTTGCTGTAATAGGAAATATGGACTTACCCAGCAGAATAGAGGCCCTCAAAGGGTAATATCAGCTGACAAATTTTTGGTCTGTGAAGGTGGTGGACTTCAAAAACGGAAGAGGGAATACGTTCCACTGTATGTAAAAAAAAAAACGACTTCAAAAAAGGAGGAGATTATACGTTCCATCCTATGTTTTTTTTATGTATGATCATCGATTACTCCTTCAATTGTGAACGGAATTAAAAAATTTTTTTTTGCTTTGATTGAATATACTTTCGATGTGGTCTTTCGAAATCAGTGAAGAATTGAGGAATTGGGGAATTGGGAATTCCTCAACTATTGTAAGCAAACATATAACGATTTTAGTATTTTAGCATTACGTCTAGCATTTGCATTCAGAAAGTATCATTTCGAAGAGTGGAACTGATAATGAAGACCACAGATACCCACCGGAACTCCTCAACGTTACCTAATTCAAGGGTGACGATGAGATATCTCAATTCAGATAGTTGAGCGACTACAATGAAGCATATTTACTTGAGGAAATATGACTAAAGTTTTGCCGCGGCTTTGCTTGAGGCGCGCTTGGAATAACTTAAAGTTTCATAATAACTAAGAAGTGGGACTATGTAACAGCGTATTATGATCACTAAAAAGTATAAAATAAAATTTTCAAAAACACAAAATATAGGTAACGTCTTTTAAAATTGTACGTAGGTACTATCAGCCCATTTGAACCCTGACACAACATAGAACTTCATATTGACGTTATGATTCAAGTCGTAAGAAGTGTCAAACGAATTGTTTTATAATGTCACTGTGACACCGTTATATGGTAGGTCAGGGTTACATTGGGCTGATAGTACCTAATAGGATAGTCCAATTGAAGTCGGCGACATCAATTGGACTATTAGGTACCTACAAAAGAAGTTATTTTTTGCATTTTTGACGGCGGTTTATTGTTTTAAGATTTATTTTTGTTTAAATTCCATAGATAATCGATAACATCCAGAATGTAAGTATAGCAGCCGAAGGGGTAACAGTTTGTGCAGACATTGGTCCACCACCAACACTGATTGCTGACCAAGGCTATTCTTCCGTTGAGGTCCGGCCGATCCCCTGGGACGGGGGCCAGCAAACGTTCTACATGAGAATAGTCCAGTACTACCGGGGTATTGATCCTGAGAATCGTGAACGGTTACTACTGTGATTTATATATGTTCAAGATTACTGGTAAATAAATTATGTAAGATGTTTGAGGTATGTTTTACTTCATTGTTTTTGATTTTGTATTACCAATTCGAAGTCACCCTGTGCATTGTGGCGGGTAAGTATCACGTTTCTTATTTTTTTTTAGTTTTAATTCCATTGTCATAACCTTTGACTTTTTGTAAGTAATGTGTTTACTTTTTACCAAAACTGTGTTAAACGAATACGCCAAAGTCCTTTTCTTTTACCTTTAATTCTATGTTTCCTTTTATTTTTTACGTATAATCCTCACTAATTACCACAAGAAAAATATCAATAAATAAATAATAATGTCCTAAAAGACCCCTGTCAATTAAATAGTATTAGTTAACTCTTTCTTTTAATTGTTTCCGGAGATTCAACTGGAAGGTAACGGCGTAACGGTGCAAGAGTTACAAGTCACCACCACTTCCACGACATGAAAGATCATCACCATCATCATCATCTGGATCTATTATCACCATCTTATCTTTTAACCTACCGCCAAGCAGTTTTGTAATTGCTGTGTGCCAATGGGGACAACCGGCAAAATTAATAGCATAGAGGAATTCCATCTTGGTCCTCAAGGTTGGCACTTTTACGTTAACACGTCATGACACTTACTAACTCATGTTTAGATAATCAAAAAACTTTAATAAAATTATTTATTGTTTAAACTAAACATTTGGAAAAAGAGGTATGTGTTAACTTTTTTTTGTACTCATAATTTGTTATAGATTAGCTTCGGTTGTGCGCTATCATGACATGTGTGCGTTAAAACGGTAGTTATTTATCCATTTGTCTCTTTTCAATAATAAGGTAGGTTATGCATAAAATTTACTATTAGTTTATTTTAAAAAACTAGTTCATGTATTTCAACTATTTATCCAAAAAAACGTTCAAAATCACATCGTTTAAAGGTGAAATTCTAAGAATAATGAAACGGTACATACTTGTTCCTACTCTGCAAATCTTACCTGTACTTTCTACACAATTTTAACAAGCTGCGAGAAGGCCCGCACGCTAGCTGTATCGGACAGGAAATCTGGTTACTGGTTGCAGACCTATTCGTACTTAAACTTAACTTTCGACTTGAAGAAAATATTGAGCCATATTACTGCGGATCTTCTTATCCGACAACATCATCCTTGATCCAGTCTGAAGAAAAAACGCTGGTAGTCTATCATGCATGCCTAAATGTTATCATCCTATCTCAACTTGCCTGGTATATTAAAACCAAGTGGGGTGGCAAGAGACCTAATGAAATCCTCGTGCCATGGCAAAAGGAAAAGCCCTCATGGGATGCCACTGGTGTGGTCCGTGTCACCCTTGACAACGGCTTTGAAGGTAAGTGCTCCAGCTGCGGCAGTTGAATTTGTAAAACGACGCACATATGCAAATGTACCTTATAATTGCATGTTTGAGATTTCTATCTTTGAAATTGTTTCTGGCTCAGGAGATTGGAGGGCTGGCTTCCTCCTGGACTGACGGCTAAGTAAAGCAATTCTACGAGGAAGCCAACCCAGTGGCAAAGATTTTGGCGATATTTGTAAATAATAATGACCTTAGATTACGATGAATTAATGTAATAAGGTTTAAAGGTACCTTTCATTGTATTACGTTACCTATTAATGTTTTTTTTCTTAATTGTGTGTATTTTGAATTAAAATAAATAATTATGGATAATAAAATCGTATGTATTTTATTAAAATAAGAAGGTATGCCCGCCATTCTAACGCACATCGAGCGAAAATGATAAGAGAGTCGCCTGCGCATGTCCGCTTGCCACTCGCCATGTCGCCGCTCGCCCGCTCGCTGCTCGCGCTCGCCTGCGCCGCGCTGCTGCGCCCAGCTTCTTCGGGTCTTCGCTTGGGTCTTTGTTCATCTCTGACGATGGGTAAAATTCATACTCAATAACTTGACAACGTATTGCTGAAAAATATATTCAAAGGTCAACGTTATTATTTTACAAATTTTAAAAACCGGTCAAGTTCGTGTCTGACTCGCGCGCCGAGGGATCCATATTTAAAATAATATGCTTGGTAACCGCAAAAGAAAATACTCAACTGGTTTTTCTTTATTTTTCTCTATTTTTCCCATAAAATATAAATAATTATCTATACGCCAGGATATTCGCAGATTTTTTGATTAATAAACCCCGGGGATAAGGGGTTAACTTGGCTATCAACCAAGAAGTACATACTAGTTTTTTTTATATGTATAGGTTGACTCCTTTCATGACACCTTATTTTCTATAGTCAAACCAGTTATAGTTTATATTGCATTTCGTTGTGTTTACCATGCTTCCTGTTTTCAATTGACTGGATTTCATCCAACAAAAAGTTATTTACAATATTTTTTACTTGAATCAGTTTTTTTTCTTTTATTGCAGGTGACGAGAAAATCAATATTCATGACAGTCATAAAGAGGGTCCGTTTACCATATATCCGGGCATCATTGAGCTGCCAGTAAGATACCAATCAGTTGATACATAAAAACTGTATGTTATAAAGTACTAGCTTATCCCCGTGACGTCTGCGTTACTTTACGTCCATTTCAAACTATCTCTGATGAAAATTTCACGTCCATAATTTGAGGCGAACAAACAATCACACTTTTGCACCTATACACACATACATATACATATTACATACCTTCACGCCTGTAAGAGTGGGGTAGGTACAGCTACACAGAATTACCTACAACTTTAAAAACTTGTTGATAATTCTGTAACCACATTTTGCACAAATAGGCTAAGATCAGCGTATTAGTGACAGGTTGCAAGCCCATCACTTAGCAGTACTACAAGCCTTTATTCCCTTAGTCGCCTCTTACGACATCCACGGGATGACATGGAGTGGCACTATTCTAACCCGGCAACCACACGGACACACCTATATGAGGTACTTTTTAATAATTAAAAACCTTCATACAATGGTGTCCTATTCTTTCAGAGCTTATATACACAGACTCACACATAGACAAATACACAGACCCACATACATTATAGATTCACCGATACAAGATACACACATACCGTGATACATAGATTTTTTTTTTAATTTTTTTGGTATAAAAAGTTACAAAACATTTAAAAAAAAAAGTAACATAAACCATGCAAGGTTTTTCTGTACACCTGGATCGTCGAATCATCATAAGTATTAAAGTATTTTCTGCAAGCTATTTCAGTAGGTATTCCCTTGGTTGATATAACAACTTTTCTTCTATTTTCGGTTTGCCTAATATTGTTTGGAATATTTAACCATTTGTCAAACATCACTTTTCATATTTTTTATTTAGTATAATGATTTGTTGATCGAATCACGTTAACTCTAATAGGCGTTTTGCACCATTTTGTATAGTCTAATATTCTTATACCTACCTAATGATTAAGTTAACTAACTATCGTTTAGTATAACTTATATTTAATCTAAATGATTATACTGATAATTTGATCAAAAACCGACTTCAGGGCACCCCGTATCCACGTGGTCTTGTCTGCCCTACCCCTAGAGTGTTTTTGCAAACGCGGAGCCAGAAGCTCGCGAGGAGGGGCCCGCGGAGCGAGCATGCGGAGGCTGGAGCGTAGCGAGCGAAGCTCGAGAAGCGAAGGTCTCGCATGCGAGTGTAGGGTGGGCCCTTCGAGCGAGAGTTCTGGCGGGAGCCTACTCATTTCCAATATCTGATTATATAAAAAATATTATTTTACCAAGTGATTATTAGGCAATAAGAGTATTATACTAACTTATATTATGCACTACAAAAATTATACAAACCGAAATTATATAGTTTAAGTGTTTATGAAAAATAATATTATATAAAACGATTATAAGGCGAAGTGAATCTTTATGGCAAGTGATTTTAGACAAACTGAAATTAGGCCAATGGCAAGTAGATCAAAAGTTGTTATACCAATCATTAGACAACCATTTCAGTACGCAATGCCAGATCAAAGGTGCAGCAACCCAAAATACAACTGTATTTCAAAATAAACTTGAATACAACGTCTATGAGCTTGAAACAAAACTAGCAATGATTTTGAGTTGATACTGTCTTGACCTATCAGACATAACAAGAATGATAGTGCCGCGCCAATGTGCACCTTCTCAACAACTCGAGAATGGCGATGCGCATGCGACGCAACACAGTAACAAGTTTCTTATTTAATCTATCGCGCGAGCGTCTTACTCGGACACCGCATGTACAGGATGTTTGCGTTCATTTTAATTTAATAGACCAAGGTAATATTTAAAATAAAAATTTCGAGCTGATCAACCTCTCTTTTTGCATCAGCAGCGGTTAAAATTACGATTAATTAAGTTTTTTTTTTTCTGTAGATGGCACCAGAAAAGGAAGGTATGAAGTTAGTATCAGAATTAATCACCGTGTGCGCTGAACATGGTTATTCTTCGCCTATGGTCTTCCCTGTCAGGGTGTTTACGTCCATGGAGGTGATGGTGATGCCCTGGGGCGGTGTACACCCGGCTTTAGTAATGACAATTACACATTACTACTCAGCAGATTTAGACGAACACTCGGATACGTCATCGTAACACTTTATTATAACAAATGAGAGGTCACAAGTATAATGACAAAGATGGACTTTAGGAAGCAGCAGAAGTTATCGCCAGTAGTGTTTCCTCTCAGCGTGTTTGAGACCATGGAAGTGATAGTGTGGCCGTCACGCGGTGTGCATCCGCCTTTAAGAATAACAGTAACACATTAGAAATCAGCAGATACAGATTCACACAGTTTAACATACCTTTGTTTACTATAAGATGAATATTTTAGAAAGTAAATTTAAAATAAATTAAATAATAACATGACTGATAAATAAATTATACAGACGTACAAGCACTATTTTATTTAATTTTCTATATTATAAGGCTTCCAAAACAAAATTATACAAAAAAGAACCCTGATAGGGAGACTTTGGTATCAGAGGAATAATTTACTGTTAGCTAATACTTGGTCCCCATATTATACATATAAGGGATGTTCTTGAATGTTAGACATTTTCAATGTGAGTTGCAATCATTTTAAAGGTACTATGTTTTCTTTAAAAAGCAGAAAATTCATCTAATTTAATGACAGAAAAAACCGAATAGAACCCGCAAAGGTACCAACAGTGATTATAGATTTTCTTTTGTATTAGAATCCTTAAAAGTGTATCTATCAAGAAAACGTCTAATTGATCAAGCGTAATACAGCCACGTTATTTCTTTAATTTGCCTACTAGAATTCTGAAATCTAACAATATTTTCATGGTATTTATAAGGTACAGAGCACGTAAAGTAATATTTGTATTTTAAAATGGTAAAAATAGCTGAAATAAATTAATGTCACGGAAAATCAGGGCAAATCGATTTTTTTACCACCAAGTAATATATTTTATTGGTCCACTCGCATTCACAAGCAGCAGTCCCTGCGCTGCTTATCTCTATCGATTTTCCATAACCTTATCCACGTCGCCCGTCCACCTCGGTTTACCCATGCTGTAAAAAATGTTCAACCCTATTGGGCACCTATTTTGCAAACGATGCACCTGTGAGTGCACAGTCACTTCATTCTAGCGATTCTTAGGGCTATGTCTGTGACTTTGATACGCAATATCTTCTCGTCAAACCGCACTGTTTTTTAAAAATCTCGTGCATTCTCTCAGTTTATCATATCAAATGAGAGGTCATGTAATGACGAAGATAGACTTAAGTTAGCAGCTATCGCCAGCCAGTAGTGTTTGCTTTTAGCGTGTTTAAGTCCATGGAGGTGAGAGTATTGCTCTGGTGCCGTGTGCACCCGCCTTTTAGAACGACGACGTATTTTTTTAATCCCCTAGTTAACTGTAAGGGAGGTACACAAAAAAAAATGTTTTTACATGGTTTTATTTTACCACTTTGTTGGCGTGACTAATATGTATATTTTCGCCGAATTACAGCTTTGTAGTACTAAGAGTCTCTGAGCTAGACTGCGGACGGACAGACGGCCAGACATGGCGAAAGTATAAGGGTTCCTAGTTTGACTACGGAACCCTAAAAATGAGAGGTCATTATATAAAATATGAAAACTACAAATATGACTTATGGTACTGAGACGTAGGTGCTAACGAAAGGCTTCATATGAAAGGTCAAGGTCGCTCTAAGGGAGTCTTGGATTTTCTCTGAGTAATCAAATTGTTACCATAACCTCAATACATGGGTGTTTAAAAAATCTATTCACACTGAAAAATAAGGGTTTTATTTCTCATTTTTTTCGTGACATGGATCAACTGTAGAATCTATCTAAACCATTTTAATATGCACCAAACTAATTCCTTCACATTACTGTCATGCATGTCGAACCCAATCAATTGAAACGGAGAATAAGAAGTAACAATTTTTGGTAAATGGTACTGATTGGTTCCGGCTCCGTATCAATGAGTGCTATTCGGGCTGCGCCGGCGCTTGGCTGTCACCTGCTGATAGTCGCCACTTGCTTGCTGCTGCGCAACTCACGGTCGAGATCAATACACGACCATTACAGATGGTAAGTTTTATTATACGCATCATGGCGGCACTTCAATCAGTAGTATTAACCATTTTTTTTTAAGGCTTAGTAAGATAAACGAGCACACAGGCCACCTGATGGTAAGTGGAAACTGTGACCCACAGACATTCCCATTCACAAGACAGAAAATGCACTGCCAACCCTGAAGACTAAGATGGAATGCCTCTATGCTAGTCATTTCACCGGCTGTGTTATCCCCAAACCGGAACACAACAATGCAAACACTGCTGCTTAATGGATAAGATGGTGGTACCAACCCAGACGGACCCTGCACAAGGTCCTCCCACAAGTACTATGGCTCTTATACTTACTTTTGACATACCGAGTAGTGAAACATATTCAACGAGATGTATGTCCAATAACAGCCAAGGGTGGTGCCGCAGTTATACTACAAAACAGTGATATTTGTGAGGTTTTTGAAGCTATCCAGAGCATATTTATTTATTTTAATAAGCTTGGTCTCCCTACATGTTCTCATTTATTTTCAAACTGTCTTAATAGGTACGAAAAACCCTCTAAGTATTTGACGGATTGTAGCCGTTCCAAAATAAATTGTTTAAAAAACCAACTCAAATAGTTTTGACAGATATAGTAAAAACGTAACCAGCTATCATATAAAAATCGCTACTAAGGAAATGTATAGTGGAAAATCATTTTTTTTTATCATACCTCTCGACTTATTTCCACTACCTTTATTGCAGGAAAATTGGACCTGGTGGGATTGTCACTATGGCTGTAGATTCATCTATGGCTTATTGAAATCAAACAAATTACAATACAATTTTTACGAGTGTTCAAATCAATTTAAAAAGGAGAAATAGTATTTTTCACAATCGTGTTATAATAGAGAGCTTTTTAGTCGAGTACCGTGTTTAGGCCACGAAGCTTGCTGAGTGGCCTAAGTAAGGTACGAGATTAAAAAGCTTAATTATGACACTATTGTGAACAATACTTTTTGTACGAGTTCATTAAAATTAATAATTTAAGTCATTAATACGAGTATACAAGAAATCTAAATATCGTAAGTGTTCTACTATCCGACTTCTTTGACACAAGATAATTGAATAGTAGATTTTTGACAGATGCCGCGACGCTGCTACGTTGCGAAACGCCACAGATTGGCAATTTTGTATCGGATCGAGTCTCCTTAAACAAGGACACATATATGGATATCCGAAGTTCTATTTTCAAATTTTTTTCGGTTGTCTAGAGCGTATCGAAATAGTTATTTCGATTGTTTCGGAAGTAACAACGATGAAAAGAGTGACGTTGCAGTATTCTCTATGAAATCTTAATACACAGATTTTAATCGACGAGTATAAAAAACAGTTTAAACGCTTATTGTCTATGACATCGATTACCAGCAGCCTTCGTAAACCATTTTTATATGAACCTATATTTATCTCATGCGTGTTGAAACGAATCAATTCAGTTTTTTTTAGCTATTTGCCTTTAATAGTATCGATTAGATTCGGCTCCGTTTCAATAAGTGGTATAAGGACTGCGCCAGCGCTCGCTCGCCTCTCGCCATGTCGCCGCTCACTCGCTCGCTGCTCGCGCTCACCTGCGCTGCGCTGTTGCACGCCGCCTGCGCATTGGAGGATAAAGATCAATGCACAACTTTAACTATTGGTAAAAAAAATTGTTTGTGAGGTCCGCTGTTTCCACGTTTTCAAATTATTTTCTTTTTTTTAGTTTAATATTTATGTAGAAACGACGAATTAATCGTCCTGTATGTATATATTATGTATGTATGTAATTACTTTATTTTACAAAAGAAAATAGTACAATGAGTATAAAAAAGATCTATAAAGGTGAATTTAACTTGAATATTTCAATAAGCACCAATTATACTGCACTTTTTAAACCCTGACGCGAATAACGTCATGTTGAACGGGTGTATTTGTTGTAACGTGTTTAACGAGTGTATTTGTTGTAACATGTTTAACGAGTGTATTCGTTGTAACATGTTCAACGTGTGTATTTGTTGTAACATGTTCAACGTGTGTATTTGTTGTAATATGTTCAACGTGTTTATTTGTTGTAACATGTTCAACGTGTGTATTTGTTGTAACATGTTCAACGTGTGTATTTGTTGTTACATTTTCAACGTGTGTATTTGTTGTAACATGTTCAACGTGTGTATTTGTTGTAACATGTTCAACGTGTGTATTTGTTGTTACATTTTCAACGTGTGTATTTGTTGTAACATGTTCAAAGTGTGTATTTGTTGTAACATGTTCAACGTGCGTATTTTTTGTTACATTTTCAACGTGTGTATTTGTTGTAACATGTTCAACGTGTGTATTTGTTGTAACATGTGGAACGTATGTATTTGTATATTTGTGTGTCTGTATCTATGTGTCTGACCCATAAAATATACAATCATTCACTGCCCGAAGCATCCGGAAATTCCTGGACGCAACGGGCCTTTGTGGGTGCGGTGAGATAGACTACACGGTGTTATTCTCAATTAAGCAGCCTTATACGTTCGATCTTATCGACAGAAACCCTGCTGCTGCCAAATGCGCGTTTTGTACGCTCAGACGGGAATTCTTAAACTGCCCGGTATGGCGCATTCAGTGGTATAACGTTACTTCAGAGTCATGTCAACACCTCAATGGTAATAAAAAATCTGTGAGTCTGTTTGTGTCACCATAGCTCTCAAACTGACAAAATTTAAAAAAAGATCGTATAATCTTTATTTTACTTTATTTTTGCAGGCAAGACAAGTCCCTACATAGTATACACTCGGCGATTGGGGCCAATGCCAATACAGGGGAGAGAAGTGAAAATAGATGTAAGTATTACAACGTTAATTTTACCAATCTGTTATTTATCTTGTAAAACATTTTAAAAAACACATACATTATTTTTATATTTTTCGAATCGTTTCTATTGAATTTTAACTTATAAATGAAGTTTGAACGAAAGAGATGTGTATACATATATTACGTATTTGGTAAAAGGATGGTAAAGATAAAGATAACGTTAAAAACATTTATTCAGTAAGTAGGCCGCACGGGCACTTTTACACGTCAAGAATCTACCAGCGCTTCACAAGAGGAGACCACTGCTGAGATAAAACGCCACAAGAAACTCAGCAGTCAGTCATTTTTTAAATATATTTTATATTGCAATGGTACTACTTCTTCTTCTTCTTTCGTGTTGGCAAGAAGTCGGGCTAAATCTTACTTGCCCAGAAAGCGGCTACCGTGGTAGCCCTCTGGTTACTGACAAGTAAGTCCTCCTCTGTCTACAGCTAGACACCGTAACGGAGTATCTAGGCTGGCTAATCTTTTTACCACGGCAAATGGTACTACTTAGTCTAGTATTATCAGGAAAACACACCAAAATCTTACGAGAGAGATAGAGGGAAAAAAAGAAAAATAAGAAAATACCATGATTTATGCATTTGTTGAGAACATGAGTGAAGCATTCGTTTATGAATAGATTACAAAATATAATGCACATTCTTTCAAGTTAATGGTCCCTATTAAATCATAAATTTTAGGGTTCCACATCCAAAGGTCCGTCTATCTATCTGTCTGTGTATTATTATCAAACCCCGGGGTTTTCGGTGCGGGAATAACTTGAGAAAGAGTGAAGATAAATTGATAGGTTATTCTGATAAAATACCATTATTGTGCCTAATAAATACATACCTTCCTGCGAATTGTAAACAAACTATACAATTTTATTTTAACTTAAGTAATAAATACTTTAGCATTTCTACCAAGCCTTACGAGAAATTAATAAAAGTATGTTAATTAATTAAGTGCCGTCAATTAGCAGTTGACACGATTTTCAGAATAAACAATTAATATTTTTTCTATATTTGGAACAGTTAAGCTTCGGCGTCTAGCTGTAAATAAAATATCCATTTCAATAAACTGAACGATCTTTCTACGTCGGCAGTCGTAATAGGTACAATTTTTTTTAAGAAGTCAATTGTAATATGCGTGGTACGGATCTTTCTGTCTCTTGACCAGATTTTTAATTAACCTTCTTATATGTTTTTCACACTATAGGTCGTCGACGAGGATGGAATAGAACTAGCAGACGAGGTGGTCACCGTATGTGTAGATGTTGGTCTAGCCCCAATAGTTACCCCGTCAGGGAAAAGTGACATAAACGTTCGAGTTGACTCCTGGGGATTGCTTGTGACCCCTAAGTTGACCATGACCGTCAAGCAGAACTACAAAGTTAAAAATGAAGAGAATTACAGCGTCTTACCTCCATTTTTGCATCATGATAAAAAAGTGGAGGCAATTATACAATTGACAAGGTAGACGTCCAAGTGCTCGACATGTCAAAGGAAAATATTGATTTGCGACGTAATATCATGTTCTTTTATCTACACAAAAAAAAATAGTTTTATAATGGTGACCATGTCGACATTTCCCAAAATGTTTTTTTTTAAATTGGTTTCTATGACTAAATTTCAGGTCTTTTCTTTATTTATAAATTAGCGTGTGAACTATCAAAGCCGAATTAATCATCGCTAAATTGAGATTGTTAAAAAAGTAAGTATTAGGACAAGCACTGCACTGTGGTTCAGCGTGTATGGAGAGAGTGTCATAAGTCGATTTGTCCAAAACTTCCAACATTATTGGGAAGAAATGCATATATTGTTGTTAATTATGAATTTATTTGATAAAATAAAGGACTTACAATTAATTTTATGTGTATATATTATTGAATAATAATAAAAAAAAAACAATTAAAAACGTTTCAAAATTCACTATATTTCAATACTGTATAATTAACACTTATAAATAGTAAGTAACATGTTTTCACTTAAAAATATAATAAACAATACCTTAATACTATTTAATTTAAAAAAAAACAACTTATATTGAACGCAAACATATTTACTAAGTTTTTTCGTTATGTGCAATTCATGCAGTAGAATGAACCGCACGTAAAGAGTTGTTATCTTAAAAATACTATAATTAAACTATCTAACACTCATTAGTGAAACTTTAATGAGCTTAGCAATAATGTAATAAACTAATGACAGATTTAGATGAAACACTTTTTTTTCCTAGGAAGCTTTCTAAGACCCGTAACTAGTGGGTCAGAATTTAATAAAAGTCGATTTTAAACATCGGTATTCGTCGCAACACGTGACATTTTTCTAGTATTGTTGAGCCGAAACGCTTTTTTATTTTTATTTGTAGCTTCGGCAGCTTCTTCTGATAGTTCTCCTATGGATACCATCATGTGATCGAACTGATCGATTACTTCAGACCCATGAATCAGAACTTTGTGAATGGACGCTGGCAAATTGTACCACGGATATTCCTCAACAAGCTGTCGAGCCGTGTCTAAAGCAAACGATTTAAATCTCTCAGAATTAATTTTGTAACCGGAATTGAGACAGTTAAGAATTGTACCACAACTATCAATAAGCTCTTGCTTAATTCCTGTAATTTCAGCAGAAATGGCAGAGTTAGCAAAAAACCTACGTGCTGTATTCCCATCATTCGAGTTGCCGCTTCCTCCGCTACGCGGCTTGTCCACTATCAGACCTAATTTATTTTTTTAATTCTTTTTAAAATAATCTTCTTCGTTCTTAGATAATTGTTTTGTCTCTTTTGCAAATTGGAAGCGAATAGGGCGACAGTACCTAGTTGATGATGGGCGAGGATTCTTCCATAATATTGTTTCTTCTCCTGTTGTTGCAACTATGACGAATAAACTTCCATCTTCTAAATTGGGTCATCGGAAAAGCACTGGTTATACTCACTGTGTCCGGTACTACCGTCAAAACCCCACTTACCAACTAACATAACATCACCTATGGTCTCGGGA
The DNA here is from genome assembly GCA_927399475.2 of Acleris emargana. NCBI lineage: Eukaryota > Metazoa > Arthropoda > Insecta > Lepidoptera > Tortricidae > Acleris > Acleris emargana. The sequence goes on along the minus strand of OV656836.1, from coordinate 27,144,115 downwards.
TCGATACTTGATAACAGTATATTTTGAGAATCCAGTATTCTTTTAACCGTGTGGTTCAACAAATTTTGTAACTCTACTTCGGCACTTTTTTCAGTAATAGTTAATTTTTCAGGGTAACACTGTTTCTTGGCTTTTAAAACCTTATGATACGAAGGCAAAACTGGATATTGTTTACTATTAATGAACTCTTTAATTAAAAGGTATTGGTGTTTTGTTAATTTTGCTTCTGTGATTAGCGATAGGATCTCACTTGGATTCACTTCACATTTATGACTATCATTTGGCCCACAACTCGAGGTTGACGAAGTATTTATCAAAGCATTGACGGCCGAGTTATCAATTTTTGAGAGGTCCACTAATCTCCTTCGCTGAGTTCGTTTACTGCAAGACTCAAAATCTTTCTTCGGTCGACCGAGATTTGATGTCATTTCTTGACCAGTAAACTAATTTTCTCTCGCAGATACCGACTCATTCTTTGCTATATCTATAGTTTCAAGGACATTTAACCATTTTTCATGTTTTCTGACTAGTTCATATTTATTACTTTCTGCTTTTTTCCAGTAATCTGCGATCCTTTGGATTATGCCATTAACGCGTTTACTTAGAACTTCGATTTCAACGTTTTCAGCTTCCGGGACCATTTCCAAAACTCGATATTTTTCCACCTGTGATCCTTTAGCAAGATGCCATAGTTCAAATATGTGCATTCTTGTAAACTGAACTTGCAAAAAAGAACCTGTTAGAAAGAAAACAAAATACATTAGAAATTGACAAATATCGTAGCATCTTCTACGAACAGCGTAGAGGACGAATTAATAAAACATCTAGCAAAATCTAGCAGAAGATGACTATTGGCACAATAACTAGACTTTTATATGCTTTTTAAACAATCAAAATTATTAATGGTACAGCATGGCGTCATTGATAAAACTCAATGGTAATACACAAACAATTTAAATATTTTTATAAAATTAGGTGTCTCGTAGCTCTCAAATAAATATAAAATGTATAGTAAAAATAGCTAGTAAAAATATTATTATTAAAACACATACCTTTGTCATTAATTTCTATGATGATTCAATAGAGTTTATCACAACAAGTTTTTAGAAATCCGTCAACAAACAACTTTCACTTTAATGATCTATTGATAAGACTAATTACGCGGTTTAAGTGTGTTCACTTCGGAGGTCTGAAAAACAATGATCCCGACTGATTACTTCAAAACTATTTATAGTTTTAAGTAGGCTGGTAATGAATGTGTTATCAGAGAAGTACAAATCATAGCTCGGCTATTGTTGATTATTTGGACTTATGACCTATGAGCGGGACCATAGTGCACTGGTTAGTACAGCGACGAGCACTCAGACGTCTACCTTACATTCTCTAAGTACTATAGAGAGACATTTTATTAAACTTGTTTATAAATGTAAACCTACTTCTGCCTCATGCTTAATTATTTTTTTGTTTATCCTATAATGCCTTCCTACCCCCACTCCTGGGCAACAGGCCTCCTGGGCAAAGGCCTTCCTTCGACGTATTGCTTGCTAATCACAAATCTTTGAGGTTCATAATTATAAAGAATATGAAGTGTATAAAGAGATTTGTGAGTGTGGAAGGAGCGGAGAAAGTTTGTCTGTATGGTAGCAAGTGGAAGGAAGTGTTCTCTGCCTACTACTACGGGAAAGAGGTGTGATTGTATGTATGTACATATAAATCTTGGCCTCTTTCCTACTGGTTAAAACCATGTTGCCTTTGACATGTTATCGTATCGTTTATAACCTGGCTGCCATTACTATCAAGTAAGTAAGAATTATCGTAACGTTGACCATTTGACAACATTCGAAAGGCAATAAGTTATTACCAAGGGGCGGAATAATCATAGCAAAAATCAAACGTCAAGAGGGATTGACCAATCTGTTTTATCAACTATCGATTTTACTAGATAGGATTGCGGACTATGACAAAATTCGCGATTATCCCGATTTTATAACAAAAAGTGAATACAACCAAAACAGTGTTATCGAGTACTAAAAATATGCTCCTGTTACTTCAACTAAAGTAGAATGCTCTTTCGCATCGTATAGAGTGATCGACGATGAAAACAGGACCAATTTAAATGATGACTATAGAGAAAATAATGACGATTCTGTTATTAATGCGCAACAAACAAGATGAAGAAAATTATAATTAGTACAGATATACCTAGATTTCGATTGTAGTATAACTACTCGTTTTGATTTTATATGTAAATAGTAACAAAATAAAACATGTTTCTGTTTTATTAATTTATTATTTTGTTAACCTTCGTACACACGTCCATGTTTTTGGTAGCCTATAGTGTCCCATTACCTAAAAACATGTCGTGCTAAGTGACAATTCTCCCTCTTGATGTTTGATTTTACGTATGATAATTCCGCCCCTTGGTTATTACCCAGTAGAATAGGATAACAGGAGTGTTCTTCTAATTAAAGAATCGTTGACGATTTACCACTAGGTAGGGTAAAGTCACCAGTGGTCAGCCGGAGACCAGTAGTCGACCTTATATGAGTGCGAAGAGTGGGAATTATATCTTTCGTACTCTTCCCACTCATACAAAGTATAGGCAGAGGCCGACCACAGGTCTCTGGCTGACCACTGGTGACTTTACCCTACGCATTGCGCAGTGGTTTAGCGTTTTCAAAGACAATTGAGGAAATTACTATCATAGAGAGGCATTACATCTGAGTCATTGGAATTGCAGCTTGGATCTCGGAATGGCAGTCTTAAGATTGTGGTCTTGAGAATGGACTCGACATGGAAAAAAATTTAGGCGTATCTTTAAAATCACCTTGTAGGTGAAAAAGTGGATACATCTCTTGGTATTCGACTGTACCTTTGATACCTATGTTATACAGGGTGTCCCATAAACCAACGTCAACCCGCCTATGGCTAACAGAGCAGCTTAAAAGCTGTCAATTTAATCCCTTTGTATGTATAGCGATTTTTACTAGTTTCGGAGATATTGATCGTTTTAATCTGAATTTTTGTACATCTCCCTTATGCCCATTAGCTTTAGGTACAGAATGTTAACTAATAAGTAAAAATGTATCATTTTGAACAAATAAAATTATTTTCTTTCTTTTTTGTTTCTATTTGAAAAGTTTTTCAGTATCTTATATAATTACAATCATTACGAATCAGTGAAGTTTCTAACCCCATTCGCTCGTTTTTTTTATCTTTGACTTAACCAATTTTATAGCTAGTCTTTGTCAGTCTGTGTGTCATTCAATGGCCCAGTAAGGCTGTCTGTCCACTAGAGCGGAGCAAGACAGCGGAGCGGTGAGCGTACTTGTTTTAGAAAATCACTCAGTTATAATAAAATTCCAAAAAGGTTTGGATAAAAATTAACGTCAATGGGTCTAGGGGCAAAATGTATGCATGAAATGACTGGTGAAGGCAAAATAACTAAAGTTATCCTATAATATTATATAATTTCTAAAATATTAATGGATCGCAAAATACATTGCCTAGGGACACTGTATTTAATCGCTAAAGAGTCCCACAGGGATCTATTCTTGGGCACATTTTTAATAATATTACTATAGATTGAACTGATACTTAGATACAAGTATATTATTATTGGTAAGGTCGTATTTAAGGTAAGTCTAGATGGATTAGTTTTACTATCGCAGTCAAAACTGTTACTGTGGGTCTTTATAGGTTAAGTTATAACTAACATACATAGGCTAAGTATTTTGTAATTAACACTATAGACTATGTCTGAAATAAAAGATTTGAATTGAGATTTGAATTTAAATTTAGTAAGTAACATAAAAATAGAAGTCGTAATTCAATGCAAAAATGGCATAAAAATCCCCCCTCTCTGGACTTCACTTGGCCCGAAAACGTGCCATCTCATGTTTTTCAGTTCCTCTTCTAGTTGTGATAGATGATGATCGAGTCGTAGCGTGCATTCGTTGTACACTCAAGGCCACCAATATTGTATACACCGCGGAGTGCCGAAAATATGCCAACAGACCTTATTACGATGGCAATAAGGTCTAGCACCCAATAAATAGTTACTTTTATCTAATACCTAACGGGAGACGAGCTGTGGGTAGGCCTCCAATAAGATGAAATGACGACCTTGTAAGGATCTTGGAAACGCGGTGGATGCGAAAAGCACAAGACCGATCTGAGTGGAGAGCCTTGGGAGAGGCTTTTGTCCAGCAGTGGACGTCTTTCGGCTGACATGATTTTGATGATGAATATTTAAACCTTTATATCGTATTTCGATAGATAATGAAGAATCAATCTCTTATATCTACTTGTTTATATTATTTGTTAGTGCTAACGTAAAGCTAACAGAAACTTGCTGCGAATTTAGCTAATGCAAATATCAGCTGTATTTGACACAGCGCATACATCTAACACAATAACAAACAGTTGGATAACTTAGCTGTTTACCGACCTCTAACTATGTTTGCCGATTTCAAATAATGTGTTAAACGAATATGTTTGTAACAAATATTTAGATAGGTGGACGTGAAATCTCGAAAAGGTAATTTCTCCTAATTTGATTTGTATAAAATGAAGATGCTAATTATGGAGAACGGTTTTCCGTCTAAGAAATTACGTCAAACAAAGCTAGCATTAAAATTGCGTCTTTTAAGATTGCTATGATTCATTAGATTGTAAATATTAAAGGTCACTTGCTAAATAAAATAAAATTAAGTCGTAGTTGTAATGTAGGGTAGATTCGGATGTTTAACTTGTATTGGTATAATTAAGGTAGTTTAGATCAGTCGTGAATAAACGCTGCTACAAAACGGAGCTAAGTAGTTTTATTACAGTGGCTAACGAGGCTGGGATTATCTAAGCGTGCATAAATAGTGTTGTGTACTAGTAATAGAGTAAGTGCAGCCGGTGCTAGTAGCACAAACAATAATAACCGGGCAGAGTCGATCTTTACTGATAACACCATGTCAGTGGGGAAGGTTGGCGCGTTCGATTGCCAAAGCGGAGCGTGGTCGTCATACGTGGACAGACTGGAGATGTACTTTGTAGTGAATGATGTGAAAACCGAATTAAAATTGCCTACGTTGATAGCGATAATGGGTAATGAAGCCTACGAGTTGTTGGTGAACTTAGCAAGCCCAAAGAAACCGGCCACATTGACATATGATGACGCGGTCGCTCTCATTAGTCAGCACCTACAACCGACACCGTCAGTACTTGCGGAAAGATACCGGTTCCGTCAACGCAGGCAAGCCAGCGACGAGAAGGTGGCCGAGTACGTCACAGAATTAAAAAAACTTGCGAGGTATTGTAAATTTGAAGCCAACTTAAATGAAAATTTACGTGACCAATTCGTTTGTGGTTTGAAAAGTGTCGTAATACGACAAAGGTTATTCGCCGAGGACGACACGGTGACTTACGCCACCGCTATAAAACTTGCGGGCTCTTTAGAGGCGGCGGAACGGGACGCGGCTGCGGTGGAGGCGGCGCCGGGCACCGGGAACATCGGTGCGGGGATCGGCGGGCCGGCAGCGGTGCAGGCGATGGTGCCCGAGGGCTCGGGCCGGCGCCCGGCGCGCGGCGCGCGGCCCGCGGGCGGCTGGCGCTCCCGGAGCGCGAGCGGGGCGGCTCGAGGAGGCGCGGGCGGAGCGGGCGGTGCGGCGCGGATCGGCGCCCCCACCTACAGAACGGGCGGCGGAGTGGCACGCCGGAGTAACTGCGCGGGCTGCGGAGCGACAGATCATGATCATGCGATTTGTCGGTTCCGGGACTACGTGTGCAGCGTGTGCCAACGCACGGGACATCTCCGTCGCGTGTGCCCGGGTCGCGAGGGTCCCGCCCGAGGCGGGGGCGGACCCGGCAGGCTGTACTACGGCGCGGCGGAGGCGGCGGATTCGGACTGGAGCGACGCTGCCGCGGATGAAGATTTTCACCATTTGTGTTTGAATGACTACCGGCCGGTGAGTTTACCCGTCACTATTGACAATCAAGAGATAAACATGGAGGTGGATACGGGTACGGCCGTTTCTTGTATAAATAGTGAAACTTATAGATTTTTTTTTAGTCGGAACTCACTCGCACCTTGTGATTTGATCTTACAGTTTTATGATGGCTCGAAAATAAAACCATTAGGGGTTATAAAACCTAGTGTTACCTACGGGGGGCGAACAGAACGCTTAGATCTTTTCGTAATCGACGGGGGTACCACAGCACTGCTAGGTAGGCAATGGTTGACGGAGCTTAATATCAACATACCTAAATTTAGTCAGTGTCACAGTATATCAACTAACCGTACACAAATGTCTGACGATATAAATGAATTGTGTTCCAGATTTAAGGAGGTATTTAACGGCGGGCTCGGGAGGTACTCAGGCGGGGCGGCCACACTGCGCGTGCGCGAGGGCGCGGCGCCGGTGTTCCACCGCGCGCGGCCCGTGCCGTACGCACTGCGCGAGCGCATCGACACCGAGCTGGACGCCATGCTGCGCGACGGCATCATTGAGCCCGTCGACTGTTCCGACTGGGCCTCGCCTTTGGTGCCGGTAACTAAGTCTGACGGTTCTCTGAGAATTTGTGCGGATTATAAGGCGACAGTTAACCCTGTATTGCTAATTGATCGGTACCCCTTGCCTAGGATAGACGACCTTATGGTGAACTTAAGCGGTGCGTGCTATTTCTCCAAGATAGATCTTTCGCAAGCCTATAATCAAATAGAGCTCGATGATACAAAAAAATACACAGTTATTAATACGCATCGCGGGTTATACAGATACAATAGGTTGGTATACGGGTTAGCGTCGAGTCCGGGAATCTTTCAACGAATAATGTGTAATTTACTTCAAAATATTCCTAACGTAGAAACATTTCTAGACGACGTCATTATAGGGGGGAAAACGAAACAGGAGCACCTAGCGGCGCTCGAAGCAGTCCTTAAGCGGATGCAAAAGTTCGGATTAAAGTTAAAAACTACTAAGTGTGTATTCTTAGTGGAGGAGGTCCAATATCTCGGGTACATTATTAGCAAAAATGGAATTAAAACCGACCCGTTTAAAGTTGAAGCAATAGTGGGGGCCCCTACGCCTACTAATGTTACAGAGCTACGCTCTTTTTTAGGTATTATTAACTTCTACGGGAAATTCATTAAGAACATGAGTGATACCCTAGCGCCCTTGCACGAGTTACTCAAGAAAGAAAAGCAGTGGTTCTGGTCCACGGAGTGCGAAAAATCATTTAATCGAATTAAATCATTGTTGTCTAGTGCAGAGGTGTTGGCGCATTACGACCCTAGGGTGCCGTTAATAGTGACGTGTGACGCGAGTGCGCGGGGGGTCGCGGGGGTGCTCTCGCAGCCGGCCGCCGGCGGCGGCGGTGAGCGGCCGGTCGCCTACGTCTCCCGTACGTTAAATGAAGCGGAGAAAAACTACTCGCAAATACACCGGGAAGCTCTAGCAATAATTTTTTTTATGAACAAATTTCATCAATATTTATATGGGAGGCACTTCACTTTACGTACCGACCATAAGCCTTTGGTGTCAATATTCGGTCCGAATACAGGTATACCAACAATGGTAGCTAGCCGTATGCAGAGGTGGGCAATAATTTTATCAGCATAATACTCGTACGATATTGAGTATGTGCGCACAGATGAGAACGGCGCCGACGGCTTGTCGAGGCTGCCTATCGCTAGTAGCTCGCGAGGTAAGAGGACGCCGCCGGAGCAAACTTACTTACATTTTGTGCAACAGGCTTTATTGTTAGACTATAATGAAATCAAGCGGGAGACGTCGCGAGACCCGTTACTGTCAAAAGTGTTGAGTTACGTTAGAGACGGTTGGCCGCCTCGATGCGAAATTTCTAGCTTACAACCATATCATAATAGGAAGAATGAGCTGTATGAGGAATTAGGTTGTGTCATGTGGCGGCATAGGCTTGTAGTTCCGGAGAAATGTAAGGATAAGGTACTAGAAATGATTCATGAACCACACATGGGTATTGTTAAGTCAAAAGCGTTAGCTCGTAGTTACGTGTGGTGGGGAGGCGTCGACGAGGCGGTGGAGGCGGCGTGCCGCGCGTGCGCCGTGTGTGCGGCGCAGGCGGACTCGCCGCCGCGTCATGCGCCGCGCATGTGGCCCTGGCCGCAGCGGCCCTGGGCGCGCCTCCACCTCGACTTCATGGGGCCCATCGCAGGAAAAACATATCTCGTGGTAGTGGACGCCATGTCCAAATGGGTAGAGGTTTTTAACGTCAATAGCACCACCGCCGGCGGGTTGATAGATCGATTAAGCGAGTTATTCAGTAGATGGGGATTACCTAAACAAATAGTTAGTGATAACGGACCACAATTCGCGGCAAAGGAATTTGAAACGTTTGTTAAGTGTCACGGAATTGAACACATCTTCACGGCGCCCTATCGCCCTTCTTCCAACGGTCTAGCGGAGAACGCGGTTAGAACATTAAAACGGGTCATTAAAAAAGCAATACAAGAAAAACAAAACGTAGACCGGGCTCTTTGGGCATTTTTGATATATTATAGTTTAACGGGTGTTAAATAAGAGAAGTCAATGTTCAAACACAAATTGTTTTATTTAATGTCCTTGATTTACAGTACGGAATAGGTAAAGGGTTAAGTGACCAGGTGGGCGCGGAATTACTAGATACTTAAGTTACTTGACTGTTTGTGCCGAGAGCTACGAAAGGACTGGCCGCCGGGAGCGGGCCGAGAATGTATATTTACTTAAAATGCTGACGCCGCTGAATACGTCAGGGGTGTCGCCACAATACTCCCCCTCTTACAAAAAAAAATGAATTAACGATTTCCTAATGTTATACAAAATTAGTTTAAAGAACTAGTTACAAAGGACAAAAACCAACATAGGTAGTTGAACACTATGATTATACAAGCTGAAACGTGCCCGTAACCTGATCACTTGTTATTACAACGTTACTGACTTAGAACTAAACACTATTATACACTAACTTACATTGTTATTGGTATGTTTGCTGTTGTGGCATAGCTGGTACTCCTTGTACCGTTATACCCGTGGGCGGCGCGTTGTTGACAGTTTTGCGCACCCAATTCCTTGCGCCCTTTTTACATCTAGTTTTTAACATGTAGCATAGTATTATTATTAATACTATTCCTAGGACTAGCATACCGATGCCAACGTAATTAAGCTTGGATTCCACTTGACTGGATAGGTTTTCAACTTTCGCAATTGCGACAATGTTATGGGAATTTTCATGTGCTTCTTTACTTTGTCCGTAACCCATCTTAATTTTTGATTTAATTTGTGGATTGATGCGACTAACCACTGGGGCAGCTATGAGACAATTCTTACAAAACAAGACATTCTATATGATCTAATTTATGATAACACGTGAGTGTAAAATGCGTACTAGCAATACGTGGCACAGTACCCGTATCATATCAGTATGTTAATTTAAGTTAACCTAATTGCAGTGTTCTTGTTTTCGAACCTGACTTGACATTACACTTAAGACTATGATTCTTATGAACTAAACGATTAAGGGTAGTAGTTGTACAGGACGTACTCTGCAATACTAAATCAAAAGGACACCAAACAGTATTCCTGTACAACCACGCCGAGTACCTATTTGGTAACAAAATATTGATGCTGTTTACTTACTGTTTTAAAACTATTTACTGTGTAGCATACATTGGTCTTATTCATCAATTAAAAATCTAACTGGCTTTTTTACAACTCGGCCACTACGCGTGGTACGGATAATGGGCTTAAGCGTTTGTGGAACTGATGGCGATTGTTGCACATCAGTGTCCTTGGGATCGTTGTCATTATTTGAAACCGTGTCGTTGCAACTACTTTCAACCTGATCTGTTAACATAAATGCTGGTTTTAATCTGTCTATTGAAACTTCTGTCTGCCTATTAGGTAATTGTATTTTAAAAGTTTTAGGTCTCCTAGTTATAATTCGGTATGGTCCATCGTAGTTAGGGGTCAGAGGTCTCTTAACCATATCGTTACGTATAAAGACATGTGAGCAGGTATCTAAATCTTTGTGAACAAAAATCTTCCGTGAATCGCTCCTCGCTCTTGCTATGGGCCTAAGGTTACTGATTGTTGCTCTGAGATTTTCTACATATGAGAGTGGGTCATTGAAATTGACTGTCGAGCTTGTGTAAAAGTCGCCTGGTAGTCGTAAAACTTGACCGTAAAGCATCTCTGCCGGGCTGACACTGTCGTCTGCTTTACAAACCGATCGGAGTCCTAACATGACTGTAGCAAGCTCGTCTACCCAGTTAGCATTGTCCGCTAACCTGGCTGTTAACGCAGCTTTCAATGTTCTGTGCCACCGCTCCACTAAACCGTTACTCTGTGGATGATATGGCGTTGTACGGATTCTGTGTATTCCTAAAAAATTCATTAATCTACTAAATAAGTCGCTCTCGAATTGTCTACCCTGATCTGTCGTAATAATATTTGGACAACCGAATCTGCAAATCCAATTTTCGTAAACTATCTTAGCTACTGTATCCGCTGTAATGTCACTTATTGGTACGGCTTCCGGCCAGCGCGTACAGCGATCTATCATAGTAACCAGGTAACGGTATCCATAGTTAGAGGTAGGTAATGGCCCTACAATGTCTATATGAATGTGCTTTAACGTTTCCGCCCCGTTGAACTGTCCTAGACCTGACTTAGTATGTCGTGTAACTTTAACTTTTTGACACTGTAAACATGTTTTTGCCCATGTACCTACATCTTTGTTCATTTCTGGCCAAAAATATCTTTGTGCTACCATTTTGCGTGTTGTCCTAACGCCAGGATGACTAATGTCGTGCACGGCATGAAAAGCAGTTTTTCTAAATGTTTCCGGCAAATATGGTCGTGCGTTATTTGTTGACGTTTCGCAATAAATTTCAACATTCGAACCTGGTATACCTAAGGTTTTTAATTCCGCTGAACTATTAACAAGGTTTGTAATCTGAGCGTCTGTTTCCTGAGCCTTTGCTAGTTCGACGAAATCAATGACCGTGGGACATTGTATGGACTCAACACGTGATAACGCGTCAGCAACTTGATTCTGTGAACCGTTGATGTGTACTATCTCGCTCGTGAACTCGCTAATGAACATGAGTTGTCTCGCTCTACGTGGGGTCTCTTTAGCTGTGCTAACTTTGCTTAATGCCGAAGTAAGCGGTTTGTGGTCGGTGTATACTATTAAACGCCTGCCTTCTATGAAATTTCTAAAATGGCAAATGGACATATAGATTGCTAGTAACTCTCTGTCATAGGTGCTATAATTTTTTTGTGTTTCTGAAAACGCTTTTGAGAAGTACCCTAGAGGTTTCCACACGTTGTCTATGTACTGTTGGAGAACGCCACCTGCGGAGGTGCCAGATGCGTCCGTCATAAGCGCTAGCGGAACGTCCGCGAGCGGATGAGCCAATGTAACAGCGCTCTTAAGGCTATCTTTACATTGTTCAAATGCCGCGATTGAAACTGAATCCCATACAATTTTTGTTTGATCCTTCTTTTTGGAGTTGTGCAAGAATTTGTTTAAATGTGCCTGTTGTTCTGCAGCTTTCTGCAAGTGTGACCTATAAAAGTTAATCATGCCTAAGAAACGCCTTAACTGTTCTATTGTTTCTGGACGCGGGTAATCTGCGATGACCTTAACCTTTTCCTCGCGCGGTTCCAAACCTTTTTTAGAGACTGTATACCCTAAAAATTCTACTGTTGCTTGTCCGAATTTGCACTTACTAAGATTTATTGTCAAACCGGTTTCCGTGAAAACCCGGAAAAGATGCTCTAAGTGTTCCTTATGTGCGGTTACGCTCTCTGAAGCTACGATTAAATCATCTAAATAACAAAACAGGTAGGACTTGGTTCCGTCACTGCCCGTGTGTTTTTCTATATCATTGAGGATCGAGTGCATAAATCTCTGAAAAGTTTGCGCCGCATTTCTCAACCCGAAACACATTCTGGGGAACTCAAATAAGCCGAAAGGCGTTATTATCGCGGTTTTTTCGATATCTTCCGGGGCTACTTCTATAACGTGGTAGGCACGGTTTATGTCTAGTGTAGAAAATAGTGTCTTACCTGCAAGCCCATAGGTGAAGTCTTGTAATCGGGGAATAGGGTACCTGTCGGGCTTCGTTACTGCATTCAGCCTCCTGTAGTCGCCGCACGGTCGCAGCTGACCGTCCTTCTTTGGCACCACGTGAAGCGGACTGGCCCATGGACTCTTGCTGGGTCTGCAAATTCCTAATTCTACCATATTACGAAATTCGTCCCTAATTTTTACGTATCTGTCTCGCGGTAATGGCCTCGCTCGCGCATAAACCGGAGGTCCAGATGTTTCAATGTGGTGCTTGACACCGTGTTTAGCTGGGTCCCTAAAACAGATGGGTTTCGTTATCTCCGCGTAACGCTCCAGGATGTCACGAAATGGGTTATCATCCTGAATGCTTTTTACGGATGGTTGCCCGTAACGTACGATGGACCCATATGCACTAAATTCTGTAACACTATCAACTAATTTCTTATTGAATAGGTCTACTACTAACTTATGAGTTTTTAGGAAATCTGCACCAATTATGGGTTGTTTTACGTCGCACACGATAAACGACCACTTGAATACCCTGCGTAGGCCTAAATTTACTACTAAGGTTACCGCACCGAAAGTTTTAATCTCTGAGTTGTTTGCCGCATAAAGTTTGTAATTCGTTTCATTGCGACCGACACCGAATTTACTTACTGGTACTACCGAGACATTCGCACCTGTGTCCACTAAAAAACATTAACCACTTGTTTGGTCGCAAACGCTAAGACGATGACTGTCATCCAACCCTGCACACTCCTGTACCGTGCCGGGTGACGCCGCTAGTCACCGGTTGGATTGCTGCGACTGCATGCTGCCAGAGATGGATGGGGTTGGTGTTCCCGCACGCTGCTGCTGCTGGTTTCTGTCCCATGCACAAGGTTGTATGCAGTTTCTCGCATTTTCCCTGAATTTAAAATGATATCTGCATAGCCAGTTGGGATTTCTCGACGGGCTTCTCGCGCGAGACCGGGAACGTTCTCTCTGCCAACCTTGATTGGAGTTTTCTGTGGCTCTAGATCGCAATTCGTTAACTTCTCCTCGGAGCTGCCTCAGTTCGATGGCCATGTTCTTCCAGAAGGGCGCTATGCGGGATGCCACGGTAATCGCCGCTAACTCGTCTCGTGCATGATCTTGCGTTGGAGCCTGTACCGGGGCCGTCGCTGAGGCCTGCACCGGTACTCCAAAAGCCTGCTGCATCGGTACGGTGGTCATCTTCACTAACGTTCACAACTGAGTCTTTTTAATTACCGGTACAACTCGACGCTGTCCCCACCTGGCCTTCGCGAGATCACGTCGGGGTCACCAATTATTTAACGGGTGTTAAATAAGAGAAGTCAATGTTCAAACACAAATTGTTTTATTTAATGTCCTTGATTTACAGTACGGAATAGGTAAAGGGTTAAGTGACCAGGTGGGCGCGGAATTACTAGATACTTAAGTTACTTGACTGTTTGTGCCGAGAGCTACGAAAGGACTGGCCGCCGGGAGCGGGCCGAGAATGTATATTTACTTAAAATGCTGACGCCGCTGAATACGTCAGGGGTGTCGCCACAATAGGAACGTAGAACATTCAACTACTGGGGAAAGCCCGGCTATGTTACTCCTAGGAAGACGTATTCGAACTCGTTTAGATGTTATCAAACCGGACAGAGATGGTCAAGTGCGACGAGCACAGCGGCGCCAGCAGGAGGCGGCGGCGGGTGTGAGTAGGAGCGTCGGCAGGGAAGAGGAAGTGTGGTATAGGCAATATCTAAAGGGGGAAAAATGGATGCCAGGTCGAGTAGTGGATGTGTTGGGACCCAGTAATTTTAAGATTGTAGGTGAAAATGGGGAAACGGTACATAGGCATATCGATCAATTACGCAGTCGGCCGAGCAATGGTAGATTATCACTCGCGACTACTACCTGCGGGTTGGATAGCTCGGGTTCAAATTCTCAGACAGAACTGACGGTCACATACACGCCAGAGAGCGCGGCGGAGGGTCGGTCGGAGCGGGCGGCGGGCGCGTAGGTGTCGCCGCGTGGCTCGGCGACCGGGCCGGACCCGGCGCCTGCCTCTCCGTCCTCTCCGGAGTGGCAATTCGGGTCGCCCCAGGCCACTACGCCCCGAGCTCGCCCTATTAGACAATGTAGGCTTAACAAGCCTAATTATAGATATTAAGGAAGTTATATAAGTTTAATTTAAGATTTTAGCATAGCATAGCAATTAAGGATTTAGTGTAGAGGAGTGTAATGTAGGGTAGATTCGGATGTTTAACTTGTATTGGTATAATTAAGGTAGTTTAGATCAGTCGTGAATAAACGCTGCTACAAAACGGAGCTAAGTAGTTTTATTACAGTAGTCTTAAATCTGACATCCATACCTTTTGATACGGTTAGTGAGAATTGTATTAGGTTTTAATGTGCATATAATAATTATAACTGGCTGTATTAATATACTTGTAGCTGTCTAGTTATTTTTGAATATGTGCTATAGTCTTCTTTTTGTAGTGTCTGTTTGACATGTTTGTAATAAAAGATTTGATAGCGTGATGTACTCATTATAGTTTGTTATTTTTACTCTACTTTCCTGTGCTTCCACTATCCGCCATACTCCTGCTGGATCAATCAACCAGATTATCCGCCACAGTGGTTATGGGCCCAGTGCTCAGTAAGTAAGAAATAGCAATTTTATTTCAAGGTCAGCTTACACAAGGTACGTCAAAAAGTACGATCAGCTGACGAAATTGACGTAAAAGAGTCAACAATATGAGTACTGTTAAAATAGAATCGCTCACTCATGAAAATTACGAGACCTGGAGGATTCAGGCTGAGGCGATCCTTATAAAAAACGACGCATGGGGCTACGTGAATGGTAAAAGGGGCAAACCAGCAGAGCCGACAGAATCCGAAAAATGGGACACGGAAGACGCAAAAGCTAAGTCTGACATAATTTTAGCTATTAGCCCAAGCGAATTACGACATATTCGCGGATGTAAGACATCGCGGGACGTATGGCTAAAACTTGAAAGTGTTCATGCTTCTAAGGGACCTGCCAAAAAGGCGACGTTGTTGAAGGAAATGTTGCTTCATAAAATGGATGAAGGTGGTGACATTAGAGAACATGTCATGCATTTCTTCGATATCAAATGTAAGTTAGCTAACATGGAGATCGAAATGCACGATGATTTAGTTTCCATTATGCTTCTCTACAGTTTACCATTGAGCTTCGAGAATTTTCGATGTGCAATAGAATCCAGAGATAATTTGCCAGATCCTGAAACCTTAAAAGTTAAGATCATTGAAGAAGTGAATGCAAGACGACAAAAAGGAAACGACGAAAAAGCCTTCCTTGTAAAGTCTAGAAAACCTTTCAAACCGAAGACTGGTGCGGACAAGCCAAGCTTCAAATATAAATGTTTTAAGTGTCACCAACATGGTCATAAATCTTCTGAATGTAAAATGAAGAAAGACAAGGATCAATGCTCAAATGATGCGAAGTATGTTTCGGGATGTGATTTACATGATGATGATTCCAACTTTGTAACCTTTAATTGTATTTCAGATGATAGAGCTGTTTGCAAAGGGAATGGGAGCTGGATCATCGATAGCGGATGTACGTCACATCTGTGCAACGATTCTAGTAAATTTGACAATTCATTGATATCGATGTCCGGTAAGCTAAACTTAGCGACAAATACAAGCACACACGTACAAGGTAAAGGTACCGTAAAATTGTATTCATGTAAAGACGAAGTTAAAACTTTCGTGGAGTTGCCTGATACCTTATTTGTTCCGGATTTACGATCTAATCTAATTTCAGTTGCAAGAATAACAAATAAAGGGTATAGTGTTATGTTTGAAAAAGATATAGCTTATATTAGGGATAGTTACGGTAAAACTATTCTTGTGGCGAATCGTGTAGGTAATTTATATTATGTCGAGGAACGAATGGGGTTAGTTTCAGTAATGTCGGAAACATTAGATGACGTAAGGTTGTGGCATGAACGATTAGGTCATTTGAATGGAAAGGACCTTGTGAAACTCTTGAAAAAATCTGGTATGAAACTTAAAATGTCAGATGTAAGTCATTTATACGACTGTAGTATTTGTGCGAGTGGAAAAATGAGTGCGTCATCTTTTTCGAGATCGGATGGGCCGTGTGAAGAAAAACTAAAAATTGTTTATTCGGACATTGTAGGTCCTATGCGACACGAAGCCATAGGTGGAGCAAAGTATTTTATTACTTTCATCGACGATTCATCAAGATGGTGTGAAGTACACTTGCTCAACAAAAAGAGTGAAGCTCTAAAATTCTTTAAGATATATAAAAGTCATGTTGAAAATATAACTGACAAGAAAATTAAATATCTGCACACCGACAACGGTGGCGAATATTGTAATAGAGAATTTGATGAATATTTACAAAATGAAGGTATAGGAAGAAGATTAACGATTCCTCATACTCCTCAACAGAACGCGGTCGCAGAAAGAATGAATAGAACATTGGTGGAGATGGCGAGATGTATGTTGATTTCATCAAACCTTTCTTCGGGTTTCTGGGGTGATGCTGTCATTACTGCATGTCACGTACGAAACCGATGTCCAACAAGTAGTCTTGGTGGTGAGACGCCGTACGAAAAATGGTATGGGCGGCCTGCACAAATCCATTATTTACAAATATTTGGATCCAAGGTACACCTGTTGAACAAGGATGAAGGAAAGGATAAATTCGCTTCACGCAGTTTGCAAGGCATATTCGTAGGTTATCCAAGAGATAGAAAAGGCTACAAAATTTGGTTGCCTCAAGAACGAAAATATATCGTATCGAGAGATGTAAGATTTCACAGAGGCAAGAGTGACGTAGATGAAAAGGAGGTTTCTAAAATTGATCCGCTTGAAATTGAAAATAAAGAGTTAGAGACTGATGTCAATCGAAAGAACGAACCAAGATTAGTCGAACTAGATTTTTCCTCGGAAAAGATTGTCGAAAATCCAATCAGGATTATTTCTGAAACTGAAAGACAACAAGAAGGACCGTATGTCGAAAATGCTGAGGAAAACACTGATATTTTGGAGCCAATTGAAGTACCATTTCATCATCCAGAATCGAGTTTTGAGATGCTCAATAATGAAAACAGGATAATGAAAAGGGCCCCAGGAAGGCCAAGACTCGAGAGAGGACATGTTGGACGACCAAAGAAAATATTTCGCATGGTCGAGGTAGAATCTTCTCAAGTTCCAATTGAAGAAAGTTGTACGGAAGAATTCTCCGACTGTCAAGACTTTGCAGGTGTGATAGAAGTGACGTTGAAGCAAGCTTTGTCTGGTTCCGAAAAAGATAAATGGGAGGAAGCTATTCTTTCAGAAATTCGGAGTATGATAAAGAATGACACTTGGGATATCACAAAAAGGCCTGAGAGTCGCGAAATTGTTGGTTGTCGTTATGTTTTGTCGACTAAATTGAACGTCGATAAAACAGAAAAGAAAAAGGCCAGACTCGTTGCAAAGGGTTATAGTCAACGATATGGTATCGATTACCATGACACTTTTGCACCTGTCGTCAGATTGGAAACTATAAGATTATTGGCTGCACTTGCTGTCGAACTTGATATGGAAATCCATCAATTGGATATCAATACAGCTTATTTGAATGGTTCACTCGAAGAGGATATTTATATGGAAGTGCCTGAAGTATTAAAGGAATGTTTACAAAAGCTTATACAAGCAGATGAAAAAGATACTATTATCTGTGAACGAGCTAAGAAAATGTTAGTGGATTTGGAAGCTGGTGGTGATGCATGTAAACTAAAAAGGTCACTTTATGGACTGAAACAAGCTGGTCGCCAGTGGAATGCACGACTCGATAGTCAACTCCGACGAATGGGGTTGCAACCTTCGTTGAATGAACCTTGTCTATATTTTCAAGACATAGACAATAATACCAACCTCTTTGTCACCGTGTACGTGGATGACATTTTGGTTGCGTCTCAGAAAAGCGTTTGCATAGAGAATTTCAAAAGAAAACTGGCCAGTGAGTTTGACTTGAAAGATTATGGCATTGCGAAATATATTTTAGGAATTGACATTGAGCGACCTGTCAAAGGAAAAATTAAGTTGTCACAACAAAAATATATTGAAGATTTGTTACATAAATTTGGCTACAAAAATTGTAGAGATTCGGTATGTACGCCAATGGAAACGAATTTGAAATTAAAACCATCAAAGGATACGGATAAGGTAATTCCATACCGCGAATTGATCGGTAGTTTAATGTATTTATCGGTCGGAACTAGATTAGATATTTCTAACAGTGTTTCGAAATTAGCACAGTTTGTAAACTGTCCTACCAAGGAAACCTGGAGTGCCGCAAAACGCATATTGCGTTATTTAAAGAAAACAAAGGATCACGGAATAATTTTCAACAAAACAGGCGAATCGTTGAAAGGTTATTCAGATTCGGATTGGGGTGGTTGCTTGTTAGATAGACGTTCTTACTCTGGATATGTTTTTGTACTAGGAGGAGCATGTGTGTCATGGAAGTCCCAAAAACAAAAATGTGTCGCAACATCCACGTGCGAGGCCGAATATGTTAGCTTAACTTCGGCTATGAAGGAAGCTATGTATCTGAATAGCTTGTTAACTGAAATTGGATTACGTAAGTTTGCACAAATAACTTTACACGTAGACAATCAAGGAGCTATTTGTTTAGCCAGTGATCCAGTTTTTCATTCCCGGAGTAAACACATCAGCATTAGGTATCATTTTATACGAGATGTGTTAAGAAACAATAATGATATTAAATTGGTATACTTATCGACTGATTTAATGTTAGCAGACATATTAACCAAGGCGTTGCCTAAAATGAAACATAATTTTTGTATGGCTGGTCTAGGTATTGCCTGTTAGTTAGATTAGTTAATATTGTTTTGAGTTATCCTTAACATACACATTAAGGGGGCGTATTAGGTTTTAATGTGCATATAATAATTATAACTGGCTGTATTAATATACTTGTAGCTGTCTAGTTATTTTTGAATATGTGCTATAGTCTTCTTTTTGTAGTGTCTGTTTGACATGTTTGTAATAAAAGATTTGATAGCGTGATGTACTCATTATAGTTTGTTATTTTTACTCTACTTTCCTGTGCTTCCACTATCCGCCATACTCCTGCTGGATCAATCAACCAGATTATCCGCCACAAATTGTATTAGGATTTAGACATTTATTATGTACTTCTCTTTAGCATAACATTATTCTTAATTCTGTACGTTGTCTTTATCTGTTTTTTTCTCCAATAAATGAAAATAAAAATAATAAAAATTCTAAACGGTACAACTACTTTAACAACAATTATTCTGCTGTAGAAAAGATAAAGGCAGCATAAAAGTATGAAATTCATATGAGCAAAATGTCTTTCTAACTTGGTCGGCAGCTCAACCTCTTAGTAATCGGTTTTTACTGCAATAACCTCAAAATTCAACCGTTCAGAGCGGCGTAAAATACTATACGCCACATAGAACGTATCTAAACGGTACACTAACAGCAGCCCAATATAGGCGACCTAACGACCCCCGACGATTACAAGCTAAGCCCGCCAGAACCCGCCATTACTTGCATACAGCTGCACCTTTATTAGAAGCTGATAAGATCCAATGTTAAATGACACAGCAACTATAATGCAATCATGTTGCAATGTTACTACACATTTCACTAAGCCTCTATGTTCTAGTTACAAGGTTGATTTTCCTTGCGCAGAGCAGTAAAATAATATAGCATTTTTTATTAAATAACCATGTGACATTATAACAGCGATAGGTGCAGTCTTATTGCTTGGATATAAAATTGATTTTGCTTTAGCCCGGTTACGGCTTAAACTGGTTTTCAATTCGTTTCCGCTCGCTTCGCTCGCTAAACTTATTAAATGGCACGTTCGTGTAATTGATGGAAATGCGTCAAAATTCAGTTACAGTATCGTATTTTAATTTGATAAACGATGTTTAATTTTTTTTACGGGTTGTTCTCGACGCAATTTAATCAATTTATTGTAATAATATTGAACTAAGGCACTTTGTTTGTTATTGAAATCATATTGCTTTTTAGGTTTCCGCACCCAAAGGGTAAAAAGGGTCCGTCTGTCTGTCACCTGGCTGTATCTCATGAACCGTGATAGCTAGACAGTTGAAATTTTCACAGATGATGTTTTTCTGTTGCAGCTATAACTAAACTAAAGTACTAAAAACCGAATTAAATAAATATTTTAGTCTCCCATACAACAAACGTGATTTTTTGCCATTTTTCGATCGATATACGGCAACATGTAGACGCTTAAAATATTCACAGAATTTTAAGTAAAAAAAAAATATTAAAAAAAATATTTAAGGGGAACTCCAATACAATAAAATAATGTGATTTTTATACATGGTACGGAACCCTTCGTGCTTGAATTCGACTCTCACTTGGACATTTTTTTTGGTTTTTGCAGTTAAACTAAAAACCTCTATAGTTTTGCCACATCCGTTTGGTAGTTTGCATTTATCATGAAAATAATTTATCACTACAAAATTATTGATAAATCACTTTGCGAACAATTTAAAAATAAGTAACGTTTTACGGTTTTAAAACGACCTAGCTCATTTGAGGCGGTAATAAAATCATTTTGTTTGTTTCAACTTCTAAAATTACTCTATTACGGAAGTTTATGTGACTGCTTTAGCATTATCTCCTTCTTTCAGGTCGCAATGCTCGTCTCAAAGTTTTCATTGCCAATAAAAACCGTCTGATGTTTTAAAGGGGATTATTTGGTAACTTTTACAACGAAAGGAACTTATTCACTGTACTAAGGCCCCGTTCGCACGAGCGCTTAAAAAGTATCACGTTATACCCCGACGTTGGCGGTGTTTTACCGTTGTTCCCAGTATTTCTGTTCATACGAACGTTTAAAAATCATTGAGAAATCGTACCCGCTGTGGTGCTTACTTATAAAGTATGAATGAATTCTATGAATATATGTCATGTCAGCCGAAAGACGTCCGCTGCTGGACATAGGCCTCCCCCAGGGCTCTCCACTCAGACCGGTCTTGTGCTTTTCGCATCCACCGCTTTCCCGCGATCCTTACAAGGTCGTCACTCCATCTTGTTGGAGGCCTACCCACAGCTCGTGTCCCGGCCCGCAGACGCCACTCAAGAACCTTCTGACCCCATCGGCCATCAGTCCTGCGTGCGATGTGCCCCGCCCACTGCCACTTCAGTTTAGCTATTCTTCTATGAATATATATTCTTAGACAACTATGAATTCAAGAGCAAAATTATTGGCAATAGCCTTTTGTGTTGCGAGAAGGGAGAAAAGGAAAATAAAATCTTATTGGGTACATCCCCTTAATGATGAACGATATTTAAGTACCCACGTCGTCATTGCAAATGGCGCACACTACGGCTACAGTAAACACGTGCGAGCGCACAGACAACCACAGATTATAAGGGTATGTCCAGGCAACTCTCTCTCTCTCTCTTAAGATTTTGGTGTGTTTTCCTGCGAAAACTACGCAGGATATTTGAAATATTTTTTAATTTGCTATTTATAGATTTATATAATGCTAGACTAAGTAGTACCATTGTAATATTAAATATATTTAAAAAAATGGCTGACTGCTGAGTTTCTTGCAGCGTTTCTTCTCAGCGTGGTCTCTTCTTGTGAAGCGCTGGTAGATTCTTGACGTGTAAAAGTGCCCGTGCGACCTACTTACTGAATAAATGTCTTTATTTGTATCAACTGACTGCAGTGCCAGCCTTTTTTTTAACTCCCGTCAGATAAGAAACACGGAGTTTTGTAAGGTCAATTCGATTTTCCATCCAACGTCCAACGTCGAAGATCGAACAGTGCTCGATAAAAAAGCGCCGCGCTTTAAAACTGCCTTCGTGTGAATAAATACATGGTTATCAATTTGTGTCATTTTAGGCTACTACTACTATGAAACTGAATGGAGGAGCAGAAATTACGCGACTCACAACTCAAAAAATACGCTCGTCTGGCTTCAGCCTTAACGTTGTTGTGACGCGCGTTGAAAAAGCGCTCGTGCGAACGGGGCCTCAACTTAAGGAAGCTAAGCAATATCCTTTTACTTGTCCAAGTATACCTATCCACTTGCTTCATACTGGGTTATGTAGTACCCGACCTCAATAAACCCGCGCTTCACCCGTGCTAAAGGACGGTTGATTCACCGCCTCCTGGCGCGTGGATAAAATTTGCAAAACGCACGTTTTACATTTATGTAGATGTTAGACGAACTACTGTCTAACCTCTTCAGGTTCACCATACAATGAAGTTTGTCAATGGAACGTGAGCCTATTGTGAATGTCATAGAGTCAGTTTTGTAATTCGAATGTCGGTTCTAAAAAAAAAAGAAACCCCATTTAATTTAATCTTTATTTAAATGACTTTATTACGTTCTTTTTTGTTTTTAATTTTATGGCACAGGGAAATGTGGAAACTGGGAACCATAGACATTCGCATTCACAAGACTGCAATCCTAAGACAAATGCGTTGCCAACCCTGAGGACTAAGATGGAATGTCTCTATGCTAGTCATTTCACCGGCTGTCTTATCCCCAAACCGGAACACAACAATGCGAACACTGCTGCTTGGCGGTAGGTTAATGGAGAAAATGGTGGTATCAACCCGGACGGACCCTGCACAAGGTCCTCCCACCCGAAAATATACGCGATCTTAAGAGGGACTACTACCCCAGTGATCTTATAAGGGCTGTAGGAAACTGCTGCATGCAAATAACAGCACCTATTATTATTCTTGAAAATCCTGAAAAAATCTACTTTTTCGGGACAGTCCGTGTTAGTGTCCGTGGACGTTTCTCGGTTGACATGTTAATGACTAGAGGGCGGAATTTTCATGGCAAAAATCAAACGTCAATAGAGTTGGAATGGTAAATTTTATCGACATTTCCAGCTAACGATTAACCTCTTTGATTAGCGAGTTGCTTCGCCATTAAAAGTACATCTTATGGCAGTTAATTGGTATTTCTGCCACTAATTCACTTATGTGAAACATGGTTAATTCAAAACGAAAATTCTAATCCTTTTCTTACCTACACCGATAATAATTTAACAATATACCTACTGACCTACATGTAATTCATCAAAACTTTAAATAAACCGGTTTTCAAAGCAGTAAATAATAGTTTTTATCTAGATTTGATTATGTTTCTAGTTTCTAGTTTGCAACATCCCATGGAAAAGCATTAACAATGCACAATTTAGTTTTTTTTTTTAAATATTTGATGTTCCTGTTGATCATCATTTTGAGGACTTTTTTTGTTAATAATAAATAAAAAAATATTGATAAAATATTGACGTTTGATTTTTGCCATGACAATTCTGTTAATGACGATGATAAAGGAATCGATATTTTTATATATTTGAAAAGATACAGGTCTTGCAAAGTACTTTCATTAAAAAGTGACTCAGTGGCATGTAGACAAGTAGGAATAGCATTGCTAGTTTATTGGACATCGACTTTGGCTGTAGCGAAAAAAGTATCTAGCTTTTGTTCGAGGACACGGTTAAATTTACCCGTCCTCGTGACCTTTAAAGTTTTTCAGACATTTTCTATACGTGTATCGGTTTCTAGCAAGTTGTTAACAAACTTTCTAGACTGAAATAAACTTATTGTAAATCTTATTCTACAAACGTGACTTAAAGTAAAATTTTGAATGCTATTGAAAATTTACCAATTTCAGTCAAATCAAAGATTCAAGTTTATCGTGTAGATAGATACTTTAGTTATAAAGTATTTTGAGTTGCTATAACATGGGATTTAAAATTTCAGAAAAATATTAGACTGAAATTTTACAGTTTCGGGGACGCGGAAAGTTTTTAATTACGCAAAGGCAATTTTAAATGTATGTATGTTTTTAGTACATTGTGTATTAAGGGCGGTAAGTAAGGAATTACAATCGAGGCTCTAGTAGAAGCCCGAAGTCGAAGACTGAGGGCTTTCTGAGTCGAGTTTCGTAATTCCCGTACCGCCCGTGAAACATACAATGTTTTTCATCACATTTGCGAGTAAATAAATACACAAGTCAGCTCAACTATTATTACGAATTACTTGAACTTTTTTTAAGCGGATGGCTGGCGGACTCCACAGATTATAAAAATGTTTCGTTCAGAAACGTTAAGGGCAAATACTTACGTATTATACATACAGCCCTGAAGGAGTGTAATAAAAAAACGACGTTTTGATACAGAAAACTATTAAAATCGGTTATTAAGAACATTAATTGAGTACTTAAAAGTAACATGTAGCGAGATTGCAATGAAATTCCTGTTTAAATAGCATTTTAAGACAATTTTTCAATTGCGTGTAAACTCTTTGCTTGAACTTGCACGACCTGTGTGCTGTGCCATAAATTAAAAAAAAATTACTTACTGACCTTGGGTTTTATGGTAAAAAGAAAGGTCGAGGGTTTTATATGGGGCATTGCGGCCAAGTTAACCTGTATGTTTAGATACTGTTTACGTGCAAGTGTGATGAAAAACTTATTTATTTCAAATTGTAGTAGTACATAATTTAATAAATAAAGGTTAATTAAGTTCAAAAAAAAAATTAAAACAAAAATGTAAAGTTAAGCCGTACCAAAACACTTACATTTTATTATATTGTTAGTTACCAAATATAGTATTTGAGATGATCTAGAGTTGACCAAAAAAATGTATTGTTAATTAAAATAAAAAAAGGATTCTGTGTTTATATTCGATTTCTTTGAACGTCAACAAATCTTTGATCAAACAGAAGTAATTGCTAGAAAATATTCTTAATATTGTCTATTGACTGCTGAATTTAAATATATCTATTTTATTTTATTTTTATTGAATCCGATTGTATTTATTATATACACCTACCAATTAGAATTAAATTTCAATTCACATTTTGACCATTTTGTTGTATTAATTCTTTTTTTTTTAGGTTTTTTTTATTTAAGCATGTGTATTTTACCGTTTTTACAGCACAACATTTTTTTTTTATTTGTTCCTATTCCGCCGTAATAACAAATATTCTTAAACAAACACATAGTTCAAAAGATACACTCCTTTGAAGTAAAGACAGACGGACAGACAGCGTTGCCTTATTAAAAAAGGTCCCGTTGGGGGCCCCTCGGGTACCGAACGATAAATAAAAGAAAAACATGCAAAAAAAAAAAAAAAACTAAATGATACCCCTTCGATAAATTATAAATAAAGCAACGCTCTAATAAAGCTCGCTCTGGAAGCCAATAAGTCCCAGCCCGTTTCATATTCTCAGTTTGCCGAGCGTCGTCGAGTATAGGTCTTTCATTTTTCTAGTTCCGATGTGTAACACGATATTTTTCCTCTGTAAGGAAATTGCATGCATCCTGGAATACCTGGGGTGTTATTTTCTTACAAACGGCGCTCTGTCGGTCGAACGAGTGAACGAGGGAAAGCGCCACACCGGCAAGTTTGGGTTACTGATGTATTGGTTATTTTTTTTTCACCGGTCATCACTTCCCAACAATTAATCGGAAATGAAATTCCCAAATATTCATTTGGCTATCGTACACTTGCCATATATATTTTCCCCGACCGTTCGTTTTGCAAATGTATGTTTTTTTATTGAATAATTTTGTCATTTATTTATTTACCAATTGGGGGTCGAACTCCGCAACTTCTCCGGCGCTGCGGCAGCCCCTTCGCCCTTGTGGAGCCTAATATGCCTAATATGTATGTATGTTTGTTCCTTTGTGGTGGTCTGGAAACTAAACTCGTGGGCCGATTTACACGATTCTTATGTCTTAATCTTTTGAGTCTCAGTAAAGATATGACGGTAATTTAAATGCAATACGGCGGCAGCTAGATCCCAAATTGAAAAACGAAAATAATAACGTCATCTAACCTTCTAACCTTGTGGGATAGTTTTAAGTTTGTTTATTTTTTAAAATTGTATGTCGAAACGCAGCAGTGTTGTAGATTTAGATAAGAAGGAAAAAGTAACGTATCTGTCAAAGGATCTGTCGAGGATGACTTTTGGTCTAGGCAATTACGATGCAATAACGCCTTACCAGTTTTAATTAAATTTGGAATAAAGAAAAAATTATTTGCGTGTATTTTGTTTGCTATCCCCACAAAATATCATTAAATACCTAGGTACTTGGTTACTTTTTTTTAATTATTTACTATAAACAGAGATTATAATATCTTAAAATAAGACGCGCTTCGGAAACCTGTGAGAAGTTTATATGTAAAACAATGAAGTTAAAATCTTCTTTAGGTTTCTTAAATCATATTTAATTTTGAGCGATCATTTAAGATGTATTAATTACGATTTAAAGTTGGTTAACAACAAAAGTCTGTTTTATTTGCCTATTACAACATGACTTCAACTTATTTTATTAAAGTCTTTGTCTTCGAGGACTTTTAGCCGTTCTACAGACTTATTAAATTATTTTCACGTAGCGTATTTTCATAGTAGCGAATTTTCACAAAGCGTTCTTTCTTGATCACAAATTAAAATATTCGTCTTTGTTTTTTCGTTTCGCGTTATTTATTATTCGGTGACTTTACTTTTCGCATTTTTTCCGTTCCCAATTTATCCCAATCGCAATTTTTTCTTAATTACATCGTTATAAATGTGTAGGTTAGGTTAGGTTATTTTTTACATCAGGCCCGGAGGACCAAAATAACCCAGAAATACGAGCTCCGCTATGCGGATCTCAGTCGACTCTGTAAAAAAAGGTTGTAAAAAAATGCGACTAAGAAACAATTTTCTGGTAGATTATGCGAAGAAAATTAACGCGAACATTATAACACGCTTTAAGGCAAATCGCTACATGGAGAAAGACGAAAAATAAATTTGCGATTATGAAAGAACGCGTTGTGAAAATTTGCTACTAAGAAAGAACGCGATGTGAAAATTTGCTACTAAGAAAGAACGCGATGTGAAAATTTGCTACTAAGAAAGAACGCGATGTGAAAATTTGCTACTAAGAAAGAACGCGATGTGAAAATTTGCTACTAAGAAAAAACGCGATGTGAAAATTCGCTACTTTGAAAAAAAGCTTTTGTAAAAATGTATGATCTTACAAATCTTTCTACAATAATACCTACTTTCTCTTAAAATTAATAATGTGACTTATTCTGTTCGCCTTGTAACCGCAGATACAGTCAATTAATTTGATTTCTAGTCCATTATGAAATATGTTATTATTATGTTTTGCAAGAAAAATAAAGAATTTAAATTTGGTTTATCTTATTTGTGCCGCAGTTTGAGTTTTAGATAGTTTAAGTTAGGACCCTGTTTAAAATATCAATAACTCGCTATACCCATCGTATTTGTGTACGGGGTTCAGTTTCGGTTGAAAGGGACAGAGCTACAGCGGTTTTACAATTCCATCCCTTTCTTTCAACGTAAACTGAACTGCTTAAAAAATTTTATTCTTTCTTTCTTTTTTTTTAAACAGCCTTTTAGCACTTTTTCTTATGTTGTTTATTAAATAATAAGAAATGATAAGTTTAAAAAAAACATCTAATTCGCTACAAAATAGTCCAAACCTACAAATAATTGTTCCATTTCTTCTGCCTCTTTTATTTGTCCGCGGCAAACCCCAAGGAAGTACCTGAATACACAATATACATACTATCCTTGTCTTGCCCAAGCATTTTTTGAATGTGTTCTTTATTAAGAACGCTGAGCAGGACCAGGCTATAGTGCACTACACTAAAAAATATGTTTTGCAACTGTTTTTTTTATATTTGCAGGCGACAGAACAGGCTACATTATATATGATCGGGAATTGGGACCAACACCGATACAAACAGACCTGGTGACCATCCCGGTAAGAATACTGTACTTCATTATTCCCGTTCGGTCTCTTGACATGATAAAAAAACCGGGAAAGATCCTAACCTACAAAAACAGACACTAAAGAAATTATGCAACTGTCACATAATGAAGCATCTTAAGATACGAGTGCTGAATTTAGGACAAAGGGCACAGCGGTGGCTGTTGCCACCAAAAATATTTAAGTTCAGTTACCACGTCGAACACTGTTGTATTAAACATGGTTGTGGTTGGAAAAAGTTGGCAATGTACATTTGTTTTCTTTTTTTAGGAAATCCATCGTCTTGGAATACAATTAGCAGAAGAAATTGTGCTTGTATGCTCGGATTTGGGCTCGCCGCCGATAGTTACACCGCCAGCCAAAGGGTTTTCCCCCATAGAAGTGCACCAGCAGCCTTGGAACCCGTGGTTTCCTCAAAAATTACTAATGAAAGTCTATCAGTCCTACAGAGTAGTGGCTCCGGATCTCACTCTTCTCCCCTACCCTTTGTGAGCTCTAATAAACAATCTTCTCTTCTTACTTTAGGAGAAAGACCGAATTAAAGAAGGAAATATTTATTTCACTCTATTAAAGAAAATCCCATAAAAGCTAAGCTAGTTAGGAACACCTTAAAAAGCAAAATAGGCGCAAAACAATGAACATCAAGATGGGATAACCGGCCCGATATTAATTATAAATTAGAATATACACTAAAATGTTCAAGGCTCGCTATATAGAGATGAAAACTTGGATTTTTAAAATCAAATCCTATCTCCTTAGATTAACAAATATTTGTAGCAAAAATTGGCTTAAACCTTTTGGTTTTATTCCAAAGAAAAATGCCTTCGGAAATTATCCCTAAATCGACGCAGATTTAAGAAATTGGGGCGGATTATTGGTCAGACTTATGGCACCCGATTGACTTCAAAAATTATGATGACGCACAAACGGTTTAATAATATTTAATATCATTTTTTTCTTGCTGTGATAATTCACTTACTCGTACGTCGTCTTCAGTTTTGTATTTGTATATTTAATTAGGTACGTTTGAACCACGTTGCGTTTTAGTCTTAACTTTAACTTCAATCCTTGTGCTTGTATTAGGAAAAAAAAACAACATTTTTAACCCGTACCGTTTATTTATATTTATGAGATCGTGATAAATACCGCCTGGAAAAACTGACCCCATTGTCGATTTTGTCCTGACTCTTTTGTCTTAACGAGGTTTAAGATTATACCCAGATTATAATGATAAAAAAAATATTACCATCAAATTTTAATGTTAATTCCTTGGTGCTGTGTTTCTATTGTATATAAGGGATTTTTGTCTATTTATTTTGTTTAGCACCTAAAATGAACAATTTTAAAGATTACTTTTGCAATTTTTGATGGAGTGTAGACCAAGAACTGGGCAGAGAAACGTGGACAATCAACCCATGACATGGACCAATGAATCTCGAATATTGTAAATGCAAAAGTTCGTTTTTGTCTGTGTGTGAGTTACTAAGTTTGTTTCCCGTTCACACTAAAATAGTAAATCGCAAAATAACTAGCTTTATACGAACGAAGTCGCAGGCAAAAGTTGGTACACAACGAAAAATAGCGAAAAAACAATACACCATTTAGCTCCTTGGTATTAAGCCGCCTATTTGTAAAGCTGCGTAGTCAATGTTCATTTCACCAGTCATAACTGTCAACATTAATTAAACGCTTAATATATCGACGCATTAGTATGAGCCTCTTAGCCGATCGGAGTAAGCGGATAGCTCTAATTACCGAGGATTACTATTGTCCATTTCCAACAAACAAAGGCTTATCTGAAACACAAGCCAAAACCGACTCAAGCCCTCTAAGATTTCAACAGGATTCATTTTAGGTTAAAGTCGTAATATAAGATAAGTCGTTTTTCCTACAACGGTCAGTATTGTTTAGACAGCAAGCTGCTCAAGTTTCTTATTTATTGTCTGATAAGAATTAATGAAGGATTTTGGACGGATGAATAATAATCAATAGTGAAAGAAGAACGAATAATTGAATTATAAGGCGTTATTTGTTTGAAAGTTTCGTTTCAGAAATTTCTTCATGACTGTTGAATACGTTAACATGTTGATGGTCAGTACTACCGTTAGTATTTATTATGCGTCAGGACGTGCATAAAGGTCTTACGTCGTACGGCGTTCTGTCACATCATAATATCTTACCATTAAGCACTATTTCCACCAAACGGCCCACAACGGATCGGAATGGAAATAATTTTATGGTCTTTAAACGATACGGCCAGTATTCGACAGTCGTAAAGAAATTTCTGTAACGAAATTTTCAAACACATAACGCCTTTTAATTCAATTAGTCGTTCTGTTTTCACTATTGATTATTATTCATCCGTCCAAAACCCCTTCGGGCGTATACAAAAACTAACCTAACCTATTTCAGCATCTCAGTCAATTTTGATTTTTTCGGCTCATATGTATATATAGCCTATAGCTAATTTTGACAAATGATGCGATATGAAATGAAAAATTGTTAATTCATATCTTTAATTAATAATATATTTGAAAATTGAAACTTTGTAAAATAAAAATATCTCGAATAAATTATTTAAATTATGAATCACTATTTAAGGTTCTACAATTAAAAGTTCAAACTAAACTTATTTAAATTAATACAAAACTAAGCTAATCAACCATTTTGTTAAACCTGTATTTGCATAACGTTGATATGCCATATCATAATTTTGCCGAACGTCGGTTGTGAAATGCAAATTTGCCAATTTGTCGATAAAATGATAGGATACCCCAAAAAATAAAATGTTACCGTTATTTGAATTCTTTGAGTTCTTTTTTTTGTGACCAAAAAATTCAAAATTCAGAATTCAAATTATTTATTAAGTAAATTGGCCACTATAAATGAGGGCTCTTTTACACATCGGTAATATGTAGTGAATCTACTAGCGCTTCGGACAAGACGCAAGAAACTCCAGCAGAAGGTCATTTTTTCAATTATTATTACATACCGTTATTTTAACGGGTGAATATTAAATAATTAATTATAACAATTACATTTTACTCAATTTAAATATTATAATATATGGGTAGTTCTCTTCTCGATACACGAAAAGAAATGAATCAAGCGGCGACAACTCACATAACCAAGTTACTTACTCGTTCTTTGCTCGAAGATTTTTTCACATTTCCCGCTCAAGATTTCTTCGTTGCAATATTTATGGCTCAAGTTAGGACCGAGCTGGTTGCAGCTGCTGATAATGCAGAAAAGTGCATTCGATATGCAAAGTTACGCCGCTGCTCGCCGAAGAAAATCAATGAATGCAATTTGTCTTTGTCACTGCAAACAAAAGCAAGTGCATTACGAGTATGTTTACTAAATTGATTAGTCTCTGTTAAACTGTTTATCGTCGAAATTAACAACCTTCAACTACCGATATGAATCCTTAGTAAAATATATATGTTTCTGGATAATTTTCGACGTTTACATAAACAAAAAGACTTCAATTAAAATTAATTAATAACGTAATTAACACCGCCCGAGAAACGGCGACCCAACTCGTTCTTGAACTCGACAGACGGATAAACAACCGGTGAGTTCTAGTTGTCCTGTCAAACAGTACAAACAATATTTAAGTAACGATAAGACTCCGTGCAATGTTTTGTCTTACTTACCTACGTAGTCTGTAATTGTTGTGATGATTTGTATTAGGTACATTAGGCGTAATAGATATAAGTAACTTAGTTTAAACACTCTTGTGTACCTTTTTATTTGTTTGTAGCTGTCTTTGAATGGTGCATGAGACAAACCAAACTGTGGTATAACGGTGCAGTTTTTAATCATTTGTTAAAGTTCGTTTGATTTACTTTAATAAATAAATAAATAATAAAGGTTTACTATTTATTTATTTATTACCTTGCTACCGAGTTGGGAATATTCCCAACTCGGTAGCTTTACCAGTCGAGTGAACCCGCACGTATTACTTCGCTTTTTCAATTGCCCGTTTGACAGAGCACATCACTTGACATTTTATCAATATTCTATATTTATTTTCGGGCATTTCCTTCAATCAATAATCGTATTTGAAATCGATAAATAATATTAGCGCTCGGTAAACAGTTGAGATAGCAAACATATGTAAGGTGTTTGCGCTGTCAAATACAGCTGATATTTGCGTTAACTAGATCAGAGAGAGTTTCAGGGTAAGCTGTTAGCTTTAGTTAGCACTATCAAATAAAGTACACAAGTTGGATTTGGTAATGGAGTCTATCACAAGAAGTTTAAGCTAGAGCTTCAATGTCAAATTAATGGAAGTGTTTGGTAAAAAAAAAGATTCATAACCAGAGATCGGAATAGGCAGGGCTAATTTGCCTAAACTTGAAGCATTTTCATTCATTCGTGAGTGAGATGGGGATACTTTATTGAATGAACATGCTTCAAGTTTAGGCAAATTAGCTCTGCCTATTCCGATCTCTGTTCATAACAATAGTTATTTAGGTGTTTAATTTAGGCCAAGCATTTTTATCTCTTAGTCCTCGATCCTATTGTAAACTTTAGACATCAACGACTTGTTCAAGTAGGTTTTAAGTACTGGAAATGGTAACTTTAAAACAACGTCAGGTAATTTATTACAGAAAAGGATGCATTGACTTAATTGTTACCATCTTCAGATTGCAATTTTAAGATTGGGATATGCATGGCTTTAAGAATCCCCTTACAAGCAAGTGGCTTTTGTGCTTACTTTCCCCATGCCATAAAAACAATAAAAACCAAAAAAATAAACCTTGAAAACTATAGCGACTCATTTGGTACCCAATTAACGGATTGATTACGTTGGAATGAACTCATTTCGTATTTTATTTGGCTGCCGCACGCCATTTTGTTTTATTTAGTTTATATTGACGACTCGTCACGCTATTTCGTAAGTGACGCCTTTGTAATGAGGTTTCACGTGTTTTACAGGCTTTTGTTATATTGCAATAATATACAGTCTGTAAATGGAATGTATAATATAAACGACGATTTAAGGGTCAGTGCAAACATTGTCACATAAATAAAACTAAATTATTAAAAGTAAAACTAGTTATAACTATGCTAAATACTATTAAATTAAAACTAAATAAGATTTGTGAATATGTTGTGAGATATCATGAAAAATGTACGATTTCCGGTCCAAGAAATTATATCCAAGTATGAAACAAATTAAAAAAAAAACAGAATCTTACAAACCTAGTTCTTTATTAGTACATTGTGTATTAAGGTCGGTAAGTAAGGAATTACGATCGAGGCTCTAGTAGAAGAGCCTCTGAGTCGAGGTTCGTAATTCCCGTACCGCCCGTGAAACATACAATGTTTTTCATCACATTTGCGAGTAAATAAATCAAATTATAGGGCAGAAAAAACTTATAATACACAAGTCAGCACAACTATTATTACGAATTACTTGAACTTTTTTTAAGCGGATGGCGGGCGGACTCCGCAGATTATACAAATGTTTCGTTCAGAAACGTTAAGGGCAAATACTTACGTAGGTATATATACAGCTCTGAAGGAATCGGTTCGGAAAATCGATTATTAAGAACATTAATTGAGTATTTAAGTAACATGTAGCGAGATTGCAATGAAATTCCTGTTTAAATAACATTTTAAGACAATTTTTCAATTGCGTGTAAACTCTTTGCTTGAACTTGCATGACCTGTGTGCTGTGCTATAAATTAAAAAAAAATACTTACCGACCTTGGGTTTCATGGTAAAAAAAACGTCGAGGGTTTTATATCGGGCATTGCGGCCAAGTTAACCTGTATGTTTAGATACTGTTTACGTGCAAGTGTGATGAAAAATAACTAACATATATTCAAAAATTGTGTAAATCAGACGTGCTAAACTTTATCGCCCGGGGGCTAAATTTGTATGGTTTTTTTTTGACAGTTACGTCATTTAATCGGCGCTTCACAGTCCTCATAACATAACTCACATCCTGTATTTGTTACAAACATGACTGTATTTTTTCATTTATGGGTCAAACGCACACAAAAAACGAAAGTTGTCTCTCCTGTGGTCAATAGTTAAAGGCTTGTGTGCATATAAGATATGGTTTTATCTGATCGGGCCAAAGTAGACCTGACGCCGTATATGCGGATATGGGTTCAGCTAGAAAATTAGGCCTTAAAAACGTTAACTTCGGGTATGTCCACAGGAAAGACGCGAACCTAACTCTGCGTATGACCCATATGCAATCCATTCGGTGCAACTTGTTTAAAATGCACTATACTAAACATTCAACAAAACACTCACGGTGAAACTGCAAACAACACACCAAGGGAAACTAACGTAAAAACAAATACTTCTTAAAGACCTAAGTAATAGAATCCTCTAGGTAATCTTGATTGTTTTGCTGACGTTGTTCAATTGTCATTCTAAAAAGGACCCTAGCTTAAAGAAGTATAGTTGAGATTCATCTGGCTAGTTGTTGGTGTAAAGCCAGCCTTGGACGTTGTTTTAGACGGTATGCACAACGGACTTGTCCCATTGCTTAGAATTAATAAAGTCACTGCGTATTATTCTAGCATTCTTTTGTTTGCGATCTCTTTTTGTTTTTAAAAGACTTTAAAAATGCGTTTAGAAGTTGCGAATGTCAAAAAATTAAAATTAAAGCGAGTTTTAGAAAGCTAACTGCTCCAAGATTCTACGGGATAAAAACAATATCGTCTTTGACCTCCTCTTGTTTAGGTTGCGGCTCCACTGAGGCGGAGAAGAGCTGAGCTGAGCTGTGCCAATATTAACCAATAGAAGGCGCACGTTAGTTTAGATTCTATTGGTTGATATTGGCACAGCTCCGCTCCACACCACTCATCTCTGCCTCAGTGGAGCCGTTGCCATTCTTGTCAGTAATGGGTGCGTAACGATCGATATAAAAATATTTTCTATAATATCAGTCGATAAAACGCTCATTTGATATAATTATTGAATCATATAACAACATTTACTATATTTAAATATGATATAATTATCATTTTATGTAACGATCATTTGTTCTAAAAATATTTTATATAACATACATTAAGTATAATGCATATTTACTATAATCAACTTATGATATTAAGTTAATTTCATATAAAGTACAGTTGGTTTAAAAAAATACTGTCTATACTAACTCGTGTCCGGGTAACGGGTAACAAGGTTCGGTTTGTTAGTTACCTATTGTGACCCTACAGAGCGGTAACTGCTAGGTCTCAACTAATAGGTTAACCTATATAGGTCAGGTTAGGTTAGAATTGTGTCAAGGCGCGAAGCGCCATAACTACGCGGAATAGGAGTACCAAAAAATCATTCGACAAAAAAAGTTATCTATACAATATTAGAATAATTAGTTAGTTATACAATATGATTTTTATACAAAATGATTATTATACCAAATGATGTTTATAATAAATAAATTATATACCAAGTGATCATTATAGTAAATAAAAATAGATATTTTGATAATATACCAATCGTTTATTATATAAATTGAGTGATTATATCCTTTAAAATTATATCAAATGTTATTATATCAAATGAAATTATATTTATTATTTTTATACCGATCATTACACACCCGTCAGTAATAGCTGCCGAGTTAAAAACAAAACCATAACAGGTCAAAGGCGATTTGGTTTCAACGGGTTCTTTCGAGTTAGTATTTCTTTCTCACTTGCTCTCACACTCAGGTTTACGAGGCTAATCGATGTCACACGAACCCAAAAATAAACGAGTGCTCTTGTACTGTACCATCAAGGAATTAAAAGGTTTTATTTGTTTGACATAAAACATCAATTAGCCGTGTTATATATTTCCCGACGTAACACAATGACACGTGGATAATAAAACTTGTCATATTTACGCATCTTGTCAAACTGGTGACATTCCAATTTCTTTCGGCAGTAGGGTGAAATAAAGGTGGTCTTTCTTTTGTTTTAAATGAAAATATCGCTTAATTATATTTCAAAATTGGTAAATTAATGCGTAAGCATCACACACACGCGCCAATTAAATATAATGTATGTTTATTTTATGGGAAAGGATAATTCTGGACATTAAAAAAAAAACCTTGGCTAATTGGTGTATATGTGGTAATTGGTAATGTGTTTAGCAACATGTTTGTGTTGCTATCTATAGCTAGAAATGATATTTTGTTTCTAGCAACATTAATGTCAAAAAAACATATAAACAATATAAATAAATAAACAAATATCAAGGGACAATATCACACCTATTGCCCTAGTCCCAAACGAAGCTTTAGGCTTATACAGTCAACAGCATAAATAAGTGATCATTTCTGTACCTTGTCGCTATCAATCGTTTCACAATTTTGTATAACATTTCAAACACAACGTTATAGTGACAAAGTACATAAATGATCATTTATTTATGCTGTTGACTATACAAGCCTAAAGCTACGTTTGGGACTAGGGCAATTGGCTGTACTATGGGTACTTACACAACGATATAACTACTAATATTATAGATAAATATATAGAAAACATCCATGACTCAAGAACAAATATTCGCACTCATCACACAAATATCTGCCCTTACCGGGATTTGAAGGACAACTGGCTTCGTAGGCATGGTCACTACCGACTAAGCCAACGCGTTGTCAGCACATAAATACATACTTGACATTCACAATCATTATTGGAAAACCTTCCAAAACAGTTTTAACTCGTAACCGTACAATAAGTATATCCGTAAAATATCCCGGCTACTGGCTGCTCAATAACCGTTTCGTCACCGCAGTTTTCCAGTAAACAGGATATAGTTTTCCCGTAAGTTAAAACAGCCGAGGCGAAGTTTTTACATACATTACAACTACCCAGGAGGGAACTTAGTAAGTTAAACTTGTCCAAAAGTTACTTGTCGAAGGGAAATTACTTAAGCATTCAGTTTTCCGCTCGTACTGTGGATAAACGGTGGAATTTAAAAGGTAAACGTATTTCGCGACGAAAAAGGTAGAGGAGTTTGTATGGTGTGATCCGTTTTATCCCTTAAAAATTATCTCTTACGTCATAATTTTTGCATTTTTCATTTAAAGAATTGCGATTGAACTGGTGAAATATTGTGAGACTAGAAATATAGACTAAACGCTGATCTGCAAATACTTAATTGAATTCTGTAAATAAAATGTAATGACATTGATAAATTGAAGAAACCGAAACTTAATCAATAATATTATATTCTTTTCAAATTCGAAAGCTTTATCTTGTCTAAGGGACACCGTTGATGTAGGAAAACATATCAGTCTTATGTGGTCGTCTTGCACCGCCTTACATACACATAAGTAGGTGTTATTTTTTCCTTTTATTTTTCTATCTCTCTCTCTTAAGATTTTGGTGTGTTTTCCTGCAGAAGCTACGTTGGTTATTTGATATATTTTTTTAATGTGCTATTTATAGATTTATAAAATGCTAGACTAAGTAGTATCATTGTAATATTAAATATATTTAAAAAATGACTGACTGCTGAGTTTATTGCGGCGTTTCTTCTCAGCAGTGGTCTCCTCTTGTGAAGCGCTGGTAGATTCTTGACGTGTAAGTGCCCGTGCGGCCTACTTTCTGAATAAATGTCTTTATCTTTATCTATATCGTCGATTGTGAAAAAATAGAACAATATAATGATTATATTGGCGATTATGTATTCCTAGTGTCCCGCCCTCGTTTCGTTTTGGTTTATATTATTTACGATACAGATTAATTTTTTCGATCGATGAAAACCGCATCAAAACCCGATGCGTAATTTATAAGATCTAAGTGTACATATTATAGGGTGGCGGTCTGGTCGCATAACAACTATTGTCATAATATCGATTGTCATAACACTTTACGCATAAAGTTGATGCTCATAATTTTTTTTTGGCATAAATTATACTAGGCATAATTGTTCCTTGTCATAATTGTACGGAGTCATAATTGGTTTAATCATAATGTAGAAATTTATTAAGTCAAAATATTAATATAATATAAAGTTAGTGCCAAAACCGACTCGGATCGCGAATAGGTTAGGGTTATTTTTTTATAAAAGAGCGGAAAAAGTTTATTTATAAAACCATACCATTATAAAGTATGGTTAAATAATTTTATGCGCATCAAATTTATGCGCGTTACACAATATGTTCTTAAACATCATGATTAAAAACTTTATGCGCATAAATGTATGACAATTTTCAGTTATGCGCAATGATGAGTATGACGAATCCTTGTATGCCCATCAAAAATATGACTTTAAACTTTATGCAACCCGACCCCTACCCCATATTAAAGTATGTAAAGATAATAAACGTAAAGAATTAAAAAACTGACTTAAGTTTCTTGCGCAGCAGTGGCATTGGCCTCCTTTTGGGAAGCGCTGGTAGATTTTTGACGTGTACAAGTGCCCGTGCGGCTTAATAAAGAACATCTATTTTTTGGATCCCCTACCTCAAAAGGAAAAAATTAAACCCTTATAAGATCGCTTTATTGGGCGTCCGTCTGTCAAATCCCTTTATCATGGGAACGCATGGAGGTGTCGTTGAAATTAAAACTATATACTCAGGTATACAAACCCTTGAAGTTGTGACAGAAACCAACTTCTAAGTTAAAGTAAAAAAAGATATGGCCGTTTTTCCGCAAAAAAAAAAAAATTTGCCTCTTTTCGCCGAGTTCAATACCCTTTCCATCCCATCTCACCGCCATTTTTTTAAAGATCTGCTCGAGTGTGTTGTCATTAAACAGCTCAAGCGATAGCGGGTCACCTTGCTTGACGCCCTTCTTTTTTTTTCG
Source organism: Acleris emargana (assembly GCA_927399475.2). Classification (NCBI taxonomy): domain Eukaryota; kingdom Metazoa; phylum Arthropoda; class Insecta; order Lepidoptera; family Tortricidae; genus Acleris; species Acleris emargana. The sequence goes on along the minus strand of OV656836.1, from coordinate 27,105,404 downwards.
TTATATAAAATAAGATATAGAATGTTATTGTTGACGTAAATTGTTATTGTAACTTGGTATTTTCAGTGCATTCCATTTGTACTTCACTATCTACTTATGTAGGGAAAATTACCTCTCTACATGTACCGGACGTAAGAGGAGCGTATTCGTAAAGTAATTATATTCACCAATATCAATAAATAAATTCACCAATATCTTCTAAATAAACAAAATATGCAATGATTTATATCACAACTATACATTTTCATCCATACTGGGTCTCTATTGAACACGGTAAAAACCATATCGTGTATCAGCTGTTATCGTTTGTCACCGTTTTGATAGCTCTTATTTACTTGACAGTAATGGTGGCTAACGTCATAATACGTTTCGATATCGATGTCTTTTTTACCGGCCCTGGTCACTTTGTAGCTATACCTACGGAATGAACCCACTTGTTACACTTATTACACATTATTCAAGGAGTTTTTTGGTAACTATTTTCGTACATTAACCGCACTTCAGGCTTAATGATGCGTCTACGTAATGGCAGAGTAAGGTATTCGCCGTTATTGGAAGCGCATGCGCGTATAAACCGGTAGGCGGCGACCGAGAGATGATGTAAAACTCTTTATTACACGTAAACAATAACAAAACATAATTGCATCGATGTTTATACCACGTAATGCGGTTACAAACAAAATGAAGTCATCCAGTCCACTCATCCAAAGCGAGCTTAGTCATCATCAGCCCGTTGCTGTCCACTGCTAGATAGGCCTCTTCCAAGGAACAGAGCCCAGTTTAATGTTTTATGCATCGCTGCCGGCCCTCTTATGCAAGTCATCCCGCCATCATCTGGCCAGAGGGCGTCCTACGCTACGTTTGCCAAGACGCGGTCTCCACTCCAGAACACGCTTACTCCAGCGGTTATCCATTCTGCGACATACGTGACCAGCCCATTTCCATTTTAACCTGACTTTCAGAGCTATGTCGGTCACCTTGGTTCTCCGACGGACGTTCCGAATTTTGTCCTTCAGAGAGACTTCGAGCATAGCTCTTTCCATAGCTCTGCTCGTTGAGCTACTTTAAGCTTTTGGGCCAGCCCTACAGTCAGTGTTCACGTCATTACAGGTAGGACGCACTGGTCAAAGACTTTCGTCTTCAGGCTCGGCGGGCGAGCGAGCTTAGTTATCACAGATTATCAGGGCCCGTAGTTTTCATGCCGTTGACGCAAAAATAACGTCACGCTACGTAGAGTATGATTTTAAATGGTTTTATTGTAATTACAATTTTTAACCGTTTGTCGTCAATCATTTAATCATGTACAAATGAGTTTAGTAATCGTAATAGAAAAAAAAAACCAATTAATAAATAATACTTGATTGAGAAGGACAGTGACTGTGGCAAAACTCATAGAGTGACATTATCATTAAAAAACTGTAAAATGGATTTTAAAAAAAAGACTGTATTGATTGTTTATTGGATATTGAATATAGACATATAATAGTCAGCATCTATTATAAGTACCCGAAACCGACGTGCGTGCATGACTCGATGTATGAATGTTGAAGAAGCGAAAGAAATTTGTCAAGATCGTAGCAAGTGGAAAGAAGTGGTCTCTGCCTACCCCTCTGGGAAACAGGCGTGATTAAATGTATGTATGTATGTATGTATCTATTATAATAACTAATGTTATATTTTCGAAAATGGTTTTGGATTCGATCAAACGAGAATAAGGCCTTATACCAAGATAACGCCGAATTGGGATGGACCAAAAAGAAATACTCACGGTTTTTACATAATAATTCGAAAGAATAGGTAACCCTGAGGACTAAGATGGAATGCCTCTATGCTAGTCATTTCACCGGCTGTCTTATCTCCAAACCGGAACACAACAATGCAAATACTGCCGCCTAGCGGTAGGTTAATGGATAAGAACGCTGCTTTATATTGATACAAAAATACCAGTCGAACTAATATATCTTAAAGATAAAGATAACGACATCTATTCAGTAAGTAGGCCGCACGGGCAATTTTACACGTCAGGAATTTACCAGCGCTTCACAAGAGGAGATCACTGCTGAGAAGAAACGCCGCAAGAAACTCAGCAGTCAGTCCTTTTTTTTATATATTCAATATTTCAATAGTGCTTATATTATTTGGTTTAGTATTATGAAATAGGCATCGACTACGTAATATATTGATAGATAATTCGATATTGTTATGCATTGCCCTATTGTGCATTGTTTTTTACCATATCAATTGATAGTAAAGGCAGCTGAGTCAAAAAAAAACAACACAAAGGCGTATGTTTTTTCAAACTGGTATATAAACTCAAATGTTTGTGCCTGCCGTATACATTTTAAAAGAATTCTTGGAAGGTGGAACTGCCAATCAACATGTTTCGAACATTCGCCATTGTGCTGTTTGTTGTCTTGACTGCTACGGGAGGCAGGGGAATGGAGAATAGATGCGACAACGACAAATGCAACGCCATGTGCAAGGAGCAGGAGCCGGGGGACTCTGTCGCCAAAATTTATAATAAACATGGATTTTGCAATTACGACCGGAACTTTTGTGAATGTTACCTGGACAACACGTGTGTCAACTGCAAATAGAGTCACCTAGTGTTTTTTTTAATATATTTTATTACATACAAATTTATCGTGTCTCAAAGACTTTCCAGTAAAAATAAAACCCAGAAACGTTTCCTAATTTTTTAACTAAGATGAGTTTTTGTCCTAAATGTCGCTTGTATACTTATTAAACAGGTTTTAGGTAGGTGACGATGATCTTTGTTTTATTTCGACTACCGTAAAATCGGACTACTGTAGGCCTACGGGGTAATATTACCTATCTCAAAAACCGTCTTGGATATTTAATTATTATATCAGGACTGAGCTACTTATGCAGCTAAATAATGATTCATAAAAATTAATATGATTATCACTAAAATAGTTATATGGGTGGGCCAAGTTACCCCTTAGGGCTTATTAAAGTAGCCTGAGTTTACAGTAGCACTTAAAAACTGGAATTTTTACTTACTACTGCTAGCGTACTACCAGTACTTGCGTATTATCTTACACCCATCCAAGCCCTATTTCCCGCCCGCGTTACTTTTCCAAGGCTTTTAAATCCAAATTATTGTCATCTATGGCGTAACATTAAAAGTTTTAGCATAGAAAATGAAAATATACACATATAGCAAGGAATATAATAAAACACTTTTTAAACAGAAGAGGAACGTAAACGTCCGGTATTGGTCTACATATTCCATTAAACTCCTCTCGAAAAAATTGTACATTATTGCCTAGGCATGGAAAGTAAGGAATTTCCTAACGAGGTGGTTAGCAGGCCGAGCATGTATGAGAACAACAAAGAATGAAGTAGGTACTTGCAACTCTTATTCTTATCTCTGTTGTCAAATATCAATCAACTACGAAATTAAATTAAATTATTTTTAACTTGTATGCCTTGTCATGGTTGGTTGATTTAATTAATTTAAACGATTCACAATGTGAAACTCGTCAGTCCGGTCGAGATGTACTAGGCGCGCATCAAACGGAGATGGTGCGAGAGCCTCGTCAATAAAGAGACATCGCGCAAATTCTGCTCTGAACGAGATAACGCTTATGGTTTAAGATTCCTTGGTATTTTTGCAGAAATCTTAATGGAGTCAAAATAGTTTTCACTTACATATATTTTTTGTCTCATGTGACATTTTCTTGCTTATTTCTATTTCAGAAGGCCGTCACAGGTCTGTAGTTCTAAATTCAAATAATTTGTGGCACTTGCAGTGGAGACCATGGGACCCTGGTCGGCCGATATGAAAAGGTTTATTAAGTCCCCGTCATCCCGGCTCATAGACACCTCCGGAGATCCTAAAGCTGGTGCTTACCTCTCCGAAAGGATTGGGCTAGCTATCCAGAGAGGTAATGCAGCCAGTGGCATAGGGACCATGCCGCGAGTGGACCTGCTAGAGGGGGTGTGTTTTTATAGTGGTGATTATTATTTACATCTTAAAAAAAGTGATTCTCTATTAGTGTGATATGGAATGGAATATCCATACTTATTTACTGGACAGTTATTGATTCCAAATTCGAAATTCTTCAAGTTTACTGGACACTGGATAGTAGTCCAGGAACTTCAATCTACTGGCTCCTATTTACTCGTGTTGTGGCAAGATCACATAGCATTTTTGAGAAAAAATAATAAATAACACCTAATTTGTTTAATTTTGAGAAATTACGGTATGGGTTATTCCACAATTAATCAGTTCTGTTACATTTTTGCCTGAACCAATATTTGACAATATTTTGATATATGTGAAATGCAAAGGAATATTAAGTTTAATGTTGATAATAAAAACTGAAATTATGAATTAAAATCCATTTAGCATTTTTTTACCCTGTTTATATTTTTGCTTAACATACAAAGTAAAATTATAACATTCTTCAAAACAAAACATTGATGCACGGAAGACAAATGTTTAATTTCATAACCTACTGGTAAATTTTGTCTCTTCTACTAATACTCCTTACATACATGCCTGTTTTTTTTGTTTTTTCTACGAAGTTAAATTGATAAACGTAATTTCTTTAAATAAAACGTATGCGGGGGTGAACTTTTCGCGGGATACAATTTAATCTATAATTTATACAAATACGTTTATGGTGTTAACTTTATTTGAAGGGTCCACGGAAAAAACATTGTTTAGTCACTTTTTTTTGAAAATGAGTGAATAAATCTTCATAATAACTTGTATTTTTTCACTCTTAAAAACCTTGACAAGAAAATTACGTACAAAATGACATGGTTCCTAACTTTCAAATCGTAATATCTCAAAAAGTTACTAATGTGACTAGACTGGTTCTTTCCGTGGACCCTTCATTTATCCTTGTACATAATATTGACATCGGACGACCCTTCATTTATCCTTGTACATAATATTGACATCGGACGAGTGACCATTTATTTAAATGTTTATTTGTTGTTGTAGCAATTAATTATTATTTTTGTATTCTTTGATTATTAGTATTTATGTTGACGATCTCATTGTAATTTCGTATTTTTTGCCATGCAATGCAATAAATACTTCATCAAATAATGCTTTTTAAGAGCAAATATACGAGTCACAATGAAAAATACCAAAGTCGCTATAGGTGTGCCTTTAATTTTTGTGGAGTTCCGTCGATTCCTCGTGGACTCCACCATCAGATCTTCAATTTGATGAAAATGGGACCAAACAGAAGGCATCAGCTTTTAAATGAAAAAAAAAACAAAATCAGTTCACCCAGTCGAAAGTTCTGAGGTAACCATACATAGAATAAATAAAAAAACAAAAAAAAACAATCGATTTGAGATCCTCCTGCTGTTTTGAGGTCGGTGTTCAAAAAGGAATCCTTATGGTCAGACTTCGGTGTTTGTCTGTATGTCACAGCAGTTTCTTGTCATGAAATTTTGCATAGTTGTATAACTTGCTTGCCCGCATCTGTATTAAAAAGGGGTATAGAATGAGGTACTGAAAAATGAAAGTCATTTGATTAAACCAATATAAAAATATTTCAAAAATATTTTTTTATAATTTTCCGTGACGTAGGTCCTTTTTTATTTTACGGACAAAAATTTAACCTTAACTCCGAAGATTACGGACCAAAATATCTAAAAAATTCCCTTTTGAAATATTTATTATATTATTCATAATTATTTATAACTTAGTCATTAATGATTTGTGCAAATGCAAAATTACTTGTCTAGGCGACACCATTGATACAGGAAAACATATCGAAACTTTTATGTGGTCGACTTTTTTTTTTATTTCTCTCTATCTCTATCGTAATATTTTTGACATGTTTTCCTGCTGAATTATGCATGATATTTGATATTATATTTAATTCAAGGTAATGCTTGACTAAGCGGTATCATTGAATTATGAAATATGGTTAAATGACTGACTTCCGAGTTTCTTGCGGCGTTTCTTCTCTGCAGTGGTCTACTCTTGGGAAGCTCTGGTAGATTCTTGACGTGTAAAAGTGCCTGTGCGGCCTACTTACTGAATAAAAATCTCTTTTATCTTTTTTAAAATATAATTTACTCGAAAAATTAAATGAAGTGGTCTTATTGTACATTTTTGGTGTAAAATGCAAAAAACTTTAAAATTGTATTGAAATTTAGGCTAGTCAAAATAAAGGGTGCTCTTCCCATGGTCTAAAATTGTATGAGCTAAAATTTTTTGGTCGAAAATGTTTGGTGTAATGTTGAATGGCATACTTCTATTTTAGCAAAAAGATTTTTTTGCTTACATATTTTTGATCTTAAGCACTTTTGGTACTTATACAGTTTTAATTACTAAAAGGTTAAATCCATAATATTTAGCCTTTATTCTGTGTAACATACAATTTCATAAAATTTTAATACCGACTAGGTTCGGTTAGGTTAGAACTGTGTCAAAATTAGAGGATTGGCTAATGATGACTTCGCCTCAGGATAAGGGTTAATTTTGTATGAATATTTGCTTTCCAGACATAACATTTGTAAAATGTTGGTAATTACCTAGTTCTGTTACTAAGGTTGATGCAAATAAAACTAACTTATGTTTATTTTTTAATTTCAATATGTATAAAAATTAAAAGCTTAATTAATATACATTTCGAAAAACAATTAATCATTTTTCTTAGTTTCCGCAATTCCCGATACAATCTTTTAACATTCACAGCCGGCATCAATGAAATTACGCATGACTTTTCTGTAATTTTAATTTTTTGAAATCGCTTAAAAGTTAGTCTTTGTTTACCAAAGAACTTTTTTTGTATAATATTATAAACAATCCTATCTCTGTATATGTTTAGAGACCAAAATTATATTTCTCAACATGACTTAACCCATCGTATGCTTAGGGCACGGATCCGTGCTCAAAATTAGAATATCTTTTTGTATTTTTTTTAATCCTAATTTTATGGACTATATCTTAATCAAAAGAGACTAGAACTTGGTACTTTTTTGACCTCCCGCATACGAGGGGTTAATTCCAACTTATGAAGCAAGAGATTTGGTGTGTTTTCGTATTTCTGCAAAATCATGTGAAATCTTAAAGTCGATTTAATGAGTCATCAAGATTGACCGGTGACCAAGCGGATCTTTAGTTGCTTTGAATACATTCGTATCAGAATTTAAAGCTAGAAGTCTGTTCAATATGTCACGCAAATTTGAACTCTCTACAGGAACTCCTACAAAAGTTGGGGCCGTTATCAGTATCATCGTCGTGCGTGATTTTAACTATGATTTTATCGTCCGAAATGGGAATACTTCAAGCTCGTACATCAAAATAATAATTGCAATAGTTTAGAATACATTATTTTTATTATTATTCTATATAAATCAAAGTTTTGATTAATATACAGGTTTATGCAAAACTGCTTTAAATTTTTTTTTTTATTGTAATTAATCTCAGTAACAGGACTTAGTAACCGACTAGGTAATATGACTAAAAAATTTTGTTTTGTGGTAACAATATTAGGAATAACAACTTTATACCATTAATACTTTCGACAAAATAACATATAAATTTTTCGACCAAATAATATTATGCAAATAATTTCGATCTTCCAATTTTCGTAACTTTCCAGTTTTCTACCATTCGCATTATTAACTTCAAATTTAAATTTCATTTACATATTGTCAGATCACATGTATACAAGGTGTTACAATATTTAAAGTGACCTAGTCCATGACCCACATTAATGGTGTACAATAATTATAATATGTCTTTAAGTTTAATAATATTGAGTAGAGCAGTTATACTCGTAACATAATAGAATTATGTTTAATATAATGTCAGTAGTCTAAAATTTCAATTTACAGTTCTCGTTTATTTAAAAAATCATCTGTAAAACATCTTATTTAATAGCCAATTATTTAGAGATTTCTTGAAATGAACTTTATCTAGAGATTTAAATACGTCAGGAATATTATCGAATATCTTAACACTCATACCATGTACCTATACAATTTTTTTTAAACAGAATGGGAGCGATAGGTGTGTATTAATTTATGATTACTACTCAAGCGGTTGTATTTACCAACGGTATTAAAAAAAAAGTATTATTGGTAAAAACAGTCACTTCCTTAATGTAAATGCAGGGAAGTGAGAGTATATTAAACCTTTTGACTAGTGGCCTGCAAGAGTCCGTTTGTGAGGCGTTAGACAAGACGCGAAAATATTTTTTTTGCGCTTTCAAAGCTTCATAGCAATTGGTCGAATTTCTCCAAAACATAATTCCGTGACTTAAACGATTGTACGTAACTAAAACATGCCATTTTTGCAACTTTTAATGAGGAATAATGCCTTAACCTGCGCAGAGCATAAATATAAATTTAGATAATTTGGAACATAACTCTCCAATATGTTGTTTCCAGTTACAGTTGCAATCAATTGTTAGACCAAGAAACTTCGTATTATTAACTTCAATTATGGTATCAGCGTGGTATGCTATATTAATTGGCAAAGGTTCGCACAATTGGTTCGATATATTAATATTTAGTTCATTTCCAATTAGCCAATCAATTATACCGGTAAGAGTGTAATTTATTTATAAATCATATTGAGCCAAGGATGCCGTACTCTTTATCAGTGCGATGTTATCATCAGCAAAAAGCACAATTTGATTATTTGTTTGTTTTGGCAGGTCATTAATATAGACCAAGAAAAGTAGAGGCCCCAATATGCTCCCCTGGGGCACGCCTCTATTATTTACTTTACAATCAGACTTGGCAGATTTTATACATTAAGTTCTTTCACAGTCAAAAAAAAACTTCTGTGTAATGTCTTCTGTACAGATAAAAAACAATACTAACATAAAATATTCTGAAATGTATTCCATGGGTTTTAATTCAGATCGACCACTGTAATAACCACTCTTTTTAGAGAATCTAACACTGACTCCTCAGCGAAAAATCATCTTATAGTTGTGGTAGAATCTTATCCTTGTACCTACAGCCAAATAATAGCAGTAATGCGTAATACATACATTTAATTTCGATAACTTTTTGTTATTGAATGAGCCTTATTGTGCATTGTTTTACCCTTATTGTTATCGTATCGTCACCACCGCAGAATAAACCCATAAAGTGCTATTATAGGTTTTTTTGTGTTCATGCATTTTTGGAATGTACAAGTTCAAATACATATCCTCATTTTTTTTTAGATTTTTATGTGGATTATTAACGAAGATACGGATTTATAAGGAATTATTCTATGAAATAAAAGTATTTACGAAAAAACGATAATATTATCTTACAAAACGAAATTTTAGTTATTTTTTTGTGATATATTGTTATGATGTTATTCAAATTCATTAGAACGGGACGTTTGACAGCAAACGCCTTTATAGGTTTGTTCGTGTGCAAGCTTATAAGAAAATATTTCGCATTCCCCGGTTACATTAAACTACATTTCTGATAATATTTTTCGCACACCAGAATAAACCAATAACGCTACAGTAGCGAATTTGGATACAAGATTAATATACCTTTAATACCCATGTAATATATTATAGCATGATGTAATTATTTGTGAAACCAACTTGAATAAGCCTTTAAAAGTGTATTACCAAACACTATTAAGATGTAATTATCCGTAAAGTACATTTTTGTCTACATCTTCAAGGCGGCGTTACATAAATTAACAGGAAATCCACAACAGTTAGAACTAAAAATTGGCTTTCGGATGTAATTTAAATATTATGTGTTTTTTCGTGAAGCTATTTCAAAATTACGGTTTTTTATTTCTCCTGTAAAATTGTCATTTTGAAGTTATGGGTTTATTCTGCGGGGGTGGCGGTATCATTCCGTACATGGCGTGAAGAACTTGATAAGTCCAAAATGGCAATTTTACAGGGCAGCGATTTTAAAGTTTGTCATTTTCCCCAAAATCCGTTTTCATCTTGAACTCATCTTTGAAGCTTGACTTATGGATAATTTTATGTGATCTTTCAAATTATATGACCTATTCTCGTAAAATCTGCTTAATTTGTAAGATATTAGACTTATCAACATACTGCCCAGAGACTTATCAACTTATTCCCCATACATTAGTGCTAAAACCAGTGAAAACATTGTTTATTTTAATTCCTAAAAATCAGGTTTTCATTGTAATTGAAATGTCTAAATTGATTTAAGAGTAATTTTAGATGGTTTTTCAAATATGGTTATGTTTTTCTTTCTTATTATCTTATTATTCATAATAATTGACTTATCAACATGTTTACCGATGACTTATCAACTTATTCACCATAGAATTGACAACATTTCAAAAAAAAGCGTTATTTATTTTTCGCGTTTATAATAGCTGGTTAAAAATTAGACTACCCGTATTTCTCAGTTTTTCTTTATTTAACTTAAATTCGTCGTTAATAATTTATTAAAGAAATAGTCATTAAAAACACCGTATATCCAAAGTTAGGAATACTGATGTCGCGATCTTAGCATGACATAAAATAAAAAAGTAACTTTAAACAGATATAGAACTGACTGTCATGTCATGTCACTTGTCAATCATTCGCTGCCGTTCGTTCACAAATTTGTTATTTTGCGTAATTTAATTAATTACATAATTTGTAGACGCCATTAAAATAAATAAACTATTCTGCGTTTACTGCTTTGCAGATTACTTTGAGTTTCATTCGTCAGACAGATAAAAAATGAACATGACAGTTGTATTTTTTTTTTATAAAAGGACTAAGGGCACTATAAGTGTATTCCTAACATTCACAATCCAACTTTTTTTACTGTTTTACCTAAATATAAAAAAAAACGACTGCATAAAAAAATGCAAAGATATTTTTACTGTAATCAGCAGTGTAAAATCTAGAAACGGTATTTTATTTTACTACCATAGCACATAATGAATTGTTGTCAATTGGGTATCAATAATACACATTTATAGTTTATAATAAAATAAAAAATATATATAAATGTTCGTAATGAAATTTCAATCATTCGGGAATGAAAGCGCACTTTTTGTACTAGGTACCTAATTAGAAAACAAAAAGAAAAATTAGAACGACTTCTGTTCTCATGTAACTCGGGAAAAAATATTATGCGACATTATCACGTGAAACATGTGTAGAATTAATGTAATTGGCTGTCCATTAATTCTCATATACGTGCATCTTCCATATCTGGATTATCCAGGTCGAGATCAGGATCCGTGGAAACACAGTTCATGGTCTTGATGTTCAAATAGAATTCACGAAATGGCTCATCAATTAACTGCATCAATTAAATCTTCTTTTTTTCTGCACTGATTGGCAATGGCTGAGTAGATATCTGAGTCAGTCTGAAAGATCTACAGTAATCTTCCTCCTTTTCTTAATATTAACTGATTTAAAAGGAGTTTCACGATCAAGGTTGTGTTTGAATAGTATTTTTCCGATACTGTCCTTATTAACTATATTGTAACCATTTAATAGGTTGCCAGAGGGAAGCTTCTCCCCCCCTCTCCCTCCCTCCCTGTTCATTTTGTTTTTTCAGAGAATTAAGGCCCTTTTTTAGTTCTTAACTCGGTAAAATCAAAGAAATATTTTAGCGTCATAGCCACAACCTTAAATGGTTTCTGAACTTTACATGTTCTTACCAGCTGAATCCAATCATTTAAATGGTTTATTTTCATTTGGGTCCTTTTCATTACCTTTTCTATAATGGCATGGTCAGAATAACATTCCATATGAGTGTGTCCACTTAACAAAAATGTATGATGTACATACATAAACTCACGCCTTCATTCCCAGAGTGGGGTAGGCAGAGCTACAGAATTACCAACAAGTCTTAAAACTTCTTGATAGTTCTGTTACCACATTGTACACAAGTAGGCAGGCTAAGATGTTTCCCAGTGTATTAATGACAGGTGGCAAGCCCATCGCTTAACAGTACTACAAGCCTTTATTCCCTTAGTCGCCTCTTACGACATCCACGGGAAGACATGGAGTGGCACTATTCTTACCCGAAAACCATCGATTGCGAAAGCTCTAACAAAAGAGTCGCTCTTTACTCTATCTTTGTCAACAGGCTTTTCAAAATAAGCTTTTTCTGCCTGAGTTTGGTGCTCAGCTAGCTCTGCAATTAATTCTACCTTATTATTCTCATCTGCAACCTTAATTTTAGTAACGCAAGCTTTGATTTTAGCCACGTAGATTCTGTTTTAATTGTGAAAGTATTCAAATCCATCAGTTTAAAAATAAAGAAATAATCTAGACGAGGCAATTCCGTTGTCCCGTGAATATGTAGACAAGTCGAGATGTTTACTCAAAATATTTGGTATTTCAACAGATAAAAAGAGATATCATATTCCGTGCATAGCGTGAGTAACTTGATAAGTCGAAATATAAGTTTAAATTAATTTCAATTTAGGACATAAGTCTTGTTGTTTAATTTTGTTCAGACTTTACTGACGACTTATAAAATTATTCACGCCGTGCACGAATAGGTATCCGTTGGCAATAACTTAATATCTAATTATGTCAACTTATGATTTACTGTCTTTACCTAGCTGAAAAAGTATAAATTGACATATTAAGTTACGTACGTTTTTATCGGTAGTTGAGCATAAGTAGATAAAACGATATATTCATTGTTAAAGTTATAGTGTGTAATTATAAATTGACATATCAAGTTTCGTTCTTTTTATCGGTAGTTGAATATAAGTAGATAAAACGATATATTCATTTGATAACGTAATAGTGTGTTAGTAGTCGCTTCGATATCTTGTTTTGTCAATTTACGTACGCTAGGTCGGTTTTTGAGTATAAGTTGATATAAAGATATATTACGATATTATATATTTTTTTGTGTCTCATCGCGTAGATATCTCGTTTTGTTAAATAAAATTCGCAAAATATGGATATATTCATATACTGCCACAGGCAATATTTCTAAAAGTAACGTAGATATGGAGATGTCAATTTTTTTCCTACAAAACCCATGCCGTAGGATGCCATAGCAACCATAAAAAAAAATTCGTGTAAGTCGACTTATCAAGTTCTTCACGCCAGGTACGGCATTATTGACAATATGCCTATACCGCATTCAATTGAAAAGTGGCCGAGTACAAAACAAAATACCCAATCATTATTTAAGTGAAAACAACACAAAAGCAAAATTTTTGGCAATCGTATATAAAATCCAATGTTTATACCTCCTGTATTCATTTTAAAAGAAGTCTTGGAAGGTGTAAAACTAACATTCAACATGTCTCGATCATTCGCAATTTTTGCGTTGTTTGTTATCATTGCTCATATGGTGGGCAGTGGGGGGGCGAGGAGATGTGACAACAACAAGTGTGATCAAATTTGTAAAGATCCGGAGCCAAAAGGATACGGAGAAATAAAGTTTGAATACCAACATGGAGTTTGCAACTACGAAACGAACTATTGTGAACGTTATAGCAATAACAAATGTGTCAACTGTAATTAGTATAGGAACAAAAGTCAAAAAGTCCCGTCGCAGTTGAATTAATTTTTATGTAGTCACCAGTGTAACCTAACCTAGAAGTGATAGCAAGTGTTTTCAATATCCCGGATATAAAAACCAAAAAATAAAAAATGCTTTTAGGGAAATTTGGCCAATTTTTTTTGCCCCAATGGCAGGCACGTAATGGGTCTATTCCGTTTGGCCAAAATAAAGACTAACATACGTATCAATGTAAAACTTTAAACTACACCGAAGTGACATAGCAGCGGCGTGGACCTGTTTTGTCAAAATGCGCATCATGAGCGCTTCCTTTAGGTTGCCCTGAAACCACCAGAACACGACCAGAAGTCAGGATACTGGACGATCCCCAGCATGAACCGCGGCAAGCGCACTACAAATGAACTGAAGTGCACGTTCTTCAGCTGAAACACCGTCAGACTGCATCCATCCAACCTTTTGCCGGACGAATTCCACCACGTCGTCTACCGTTTCAGAGTGGTGCAGGCGAGACACGAAGAGCGCCGTCTTTGGAATAGCTGCCCGCATCTCGGAGTTCGCGTTGGTTACTGCAGTACCACACCGAGTCTTATGAGGCTTCCTACGTGGTTTGCAGTGCCGCACCAATGTGAATCTCTTCTTATCCATACCGGTACGAGGGAGCTCCTTCATAGAATCTGGATCTCTTTTCTTGGACGCCTTAACAGGCGGGCTAGGCCGCCGAAGTTCAGCGGCCTTGCCGGCTGCGTCAGCGTAGCTGTGGGGGGCAGGCAGGGTGCTGGGAGTGGGGATCTAGACTCGAAATAGGTCCCGGGTGTTTTTGTACTGTGATGAATAAGAAATTAAAAAAAAACACAAATATTCTCTTTATTTTTTATGAGCCACCTTGCTTTAAGGCTAGTAAGGTCAGGTAGGGTAAGGGCGTCAACGCGGTAAGTGCACCAAACCATATATTTTTAAGGAGATATTGTTGGATAGACGAACTTGTCCTGGAGACGTACTTGCTTACCTTACATATTTCTCTATATAATGTCTTTTTATTTTTATCGTGGTCTCGAACATTCAACCCTTCTACACTATTATTCTTAAATCACAACTTGATGGTGATCAATGATCTACTAAAATGTAGTGAAATTATCAAATTCTACACAAAACTATTGACTTAAATTATTTTGAACGAAAATGACATTGCAAAAAAGTGTATTAAATTTATAAATAAATACCAGGGGACAATGTCACACCTATTGACCTCGTCCCAAACTTAGCTCTAGTATTGTACTATGGGTACTAGACCACACTATAAATACGTATAAAGAGAAAGATATACTAAAATACAAATAACCCTGTTTTACGTGTATGGTTAATCTTTACATTTTCATTATTTGATTCTACACCTTTGTCAGTGTGATTAATATTCATATCCATATCAAACTATAGCTTCATAGTATAGAATTTAAGCGCAAATTGACGGACAAATGGACGGACAGCCGGATATGGCGAAACTATAAGAGTTCCCGGTTGACTATGGAATCGTTAAAAATCATACTAGCAACGCCATTGTGTGCATCGAAGTACAGAATCATTCGGATTTGAAATAATAAATTTATTTATGTGACTAAGTACCACGACATGTAAAGAACGCACTCTTAGACGAATATTTAGTACAAACTCTATTATCTTCTATAATGAAGCAGGTATAGAGAAAAACTGAAGGAAAACAAAATAAATGTATCAACTTACACAAAACTTAAAACATGACAAACAGTCAACTCATTTCTTTGAAAAGTAACCCTAGCAAAACGTCCAATGCTCCAAGCTGACTTGAAATGCTCGATGTATTTACAATTCAATGCGATGGTTCTGCTCGGCACGGGCTACTCGAACTTTGAGAATACTTGTTTACAGTTTGTGTTCAGTCCCTCGGAATTGTTTATTATGGTAAGCAATGTACAGAAGTGTTTATAAATTGATTTTTAATAAGACTGACCGACCAATTGGGATTGTTCATATTTTTCAAATCACTGTAATTTGAAAACTATTGTTGAATAGTGTTTTAAAGCCGTTCTGCGTTATTAAGTTTTTGAAATAAGTACGAGTATTTATCTATTTCGGAAATTTTGACAAAAGTATATTTCGTCCCCGTAGAGCGAAAACTCACCAAGGCCCAAAATGTCGAAATCGACTTTTTAATGCCACCGATATTGTATTTTTTTTCTGCAAATTTCAGTCTTATTGCTATGTGAATAGCAGTCATAGATCCGATTTTAGAAAGTTGGTAAATTCATGAATTTTTTGTTTTTGCGCATGAATTGAAGTTAAAATTAATTAAATTACTTAATGTATTTATACCAAAATAAAATCAGCTAAAGTGGTTACTTAAATCATTTTAGTTATTTTTGCCTTATTCAGTTATGCTTCTGACCGAGCACGATTTTATTCCCAAATTCACTAAAACAACTTAGTTACCTGACAATTGCAAAGCTTGCTACAAAATATGAAAGCGAAAATTAACTAAGTATTTTTAGTGAACTTTCCATCATCTTATTTTCTTAATTAATACTTTAAAAATGAATGACAATTCACTAACTCTAGTCTAAAAATCACTAACTGAGATTTAGGTCCATAATTTAAAAGATAATAGTAATTATCGCTTATCACTTGCAAAATAAGCTACTTGCTTCGATTTGGCAGTTGGAGCTTATACCGAAACCTTAATATCCTTGCGATGAGACTATAATAAGATAAATATGTCATCCCAAAGAAACGTTAGATTTTTTTTTTAATTTCATAACTTTGAACCTCCGTATCTGAAATCAGATAAATACGACTTAGTGATTTTTCGCTCTACGGGGACGATTGACCTTTGTTTGACTTTCGTTTCTGGCTTGAAGCCCTCCTAGGTGTATCTTATATTAGCTTGTCAATAGACCAGTCAAATGCATCCAATCTCGATGAGTCTTCCTATGAGCGATTGAAAAGTTCCTATGGCCACCTCTCGTTCATATCATCATAATAATCAGGGTTCGGAGTTTTCATAGCACAGTAAGACGAAAGTGAGCTGTGAAGTCGACATCAACATTAAAAGTCAACTCTTACTCTTACTCATACAATTTTTTTTTATTTAATTCCAAATATGCAGGCACATACAAACATAAACTCACGCCTTCATTCCCAAAGTGGGGTAGGCAGAGCTACAGAATTACCAACAACTCTAAAAACTTGTTGATAACTCTGTAACCACAATTTGCACAATTAGGCTAAGATGCCAAAATGTTTTTATATTAAATTAAACACGAATCTGAGCTATGAACTATATGTGTATATGTGATAGCTATCACTATTTTAACTTTGGTACTTTGGTTTGTTTGTAATATAATAGATTTTTATTTTGTGTATACTAAAATTGTAATCTTTCATTACTTAGCTTTACAGATACTTTAAAAAAAAATAGGAATGAAATAAATGAACGAGTATGAATGTATGAGTAGGTATATAATATATACCTTTTAAGGGAAAATTGATCGATTGACTTATGAAAACATGTTTTTACAGCATAAAAAAGTTTCTAAAAAGTTAAATCTTCAATATAATAGTAAATTATAAGTATTATTAAAATTGACTAATTTCAAATATATTTAGATTTTTACATGTGCGTGAATGTATTTAAATCGTAAAATTCATATGTATTCATGCTATAAAAATATTTGAATCGGGATTTTGAATTTGAATAACACTCCTTAAATGGTAAAATTACGCAGTTTATGATCGTTTACGAGACCTACCTAATTCTTACATCTCTAAAGTTGATAGATACATAAAAACAAACCAAACAGTATTCAATACTCATCTTCAATAAGTAACTATCTCCCCCTACTTTTATTACTATACAACCCAATTCACCCCCCCTATTCCACGTACTGAGCTGCGTTTCAGTCTTTACCGAGATACTCCTTCTGCAATTTGCGATATTGCATTCCGTTTGACGTTTTCGGTAACTCAATGCACCAGCCTTTTCTGTGCATAAATAAAATTCCGGTTGACGTTTGGAGTTGAAGCTATTTTAGAATTATTTATGAGATCGTTGAATAGTGATAGTCAATTTTAGAAGTATTTGAAATATTTCAGACATGGATACCTAGAGCTATATATTACAAGGACGGTAATGTACAGGGCGTCCCACGGCTATGCCACATACTTAGAAGGAAAGTAACTTGAATATTGTAGATGGAACATTTTACTGAGAGAAGACATTGTTTGAATTTAAAAAACAATTTAAACTGCAATTATAGATATTTAAATAATTACATGGTTGAACCGGGAATCGAACCCGTTACACGAGAAATATAATTATCCTGTAGCTTTATCATACTGACCGAAAGGCTTCACCATAAGGATTATTTTTTTCTAATGTCTTCTTTCAGTAAAATGTTCCATCTACAATATTCAAGGTACTTTCGTTCCATGTGGCATAGCCGTGGGACGCCCTGTATAATTTATGAACTTGACAAACATATTATTGTGTTAATGAATGAGAGAATACTTCGCCCAAACCTTATCGTGATGCATCGCTTCATACGAATACTTGGTAGTTATGACTAATATCAATACTATGAGTTGTAAGACGATATCGGTCGTTGCTTTAGTAAAAATATATCTATTATCAATAGAGCAACCGAATGCAATCTGGATCTAATGCTGTGGGTTCATTTAAGGAAAGGTTAAAGAAGCTGTGGTTAAATGAACAGGATGAGTCGTGAGTGTTGTTCCTTTGTTCTTTTGTAAGATTTAATTGCTGTTTCCGTATGTTGGTGTTTTTCGGATGGATTATGTTATTTAAAATAGTATAGTATAACAATAAATAAATATGAATATGAATACCTATGAATATGAATATCAATATCAATATCAATATGAATATAGTTACTAATGAATCCGTCTTGTCATCACCGGAACTCCGTCTACACCCGTGTCATCTACGTGGCGTACCAAAAAAATATCCCACTTTTTTTTGCAATGTCATCTTCGTACAAAATAACTAAAATCTATAGTTTTGTGCAGAATTTGATAATTTCACTAATTTTTTGTAGTTAAGTGATCACCATGAAGTTGTCATTTTAAAAAAGTATTGAATTTATCATATCTCTTATAGATTTCATCAAAACCCACCTTTTATCATTTTCCACCATGTGACCATAATAATTATATTAAAAGCCTCTAAAGTAGAGAACATGATAAAAAACCGGCCAATTGCGCGTTAGACTCACGCATGAAGGGATCCGTACCGTTATCTATAAAAAACACGTTTGTTGTATGGGAGCCCTTAAATATTTATTTTATACTGTTTTTAGTATTTTTTTGTAATAGCGTAAATAGAAATACATCACGTGTGAAAATTTCAACCGTCTAACTATCACGGTTCGCGAGATACAGCCTGGTGACAGACAGACGTACGTACAGCGGATTCTTAGTAATAGGGATCCGTTTTTACCGTTTTTACCATTCAAAAAAAGAAAAATAAATATATTTGTGTTCTTTTATTTCTTATTCGTCACAGTACAAAACACCAGACAGCTATTTGAGTCTAGATCCCCACCCCCGGCATCCCGTCTACCCCCCACAGCCACGCTGACGCAGTCGGCAAGGCCGCTGACCTTCAGCGGCCTAGCGCGCCTGTTAAGGCGAGGGAGAGAAGAGCTCCAGCTTCTATGAAAGAGCTCACTTGCACCGGCGTGGATAAGAAAGGATTCACATTGGAGCAGAACAGCAAACCACATGGGGAGCCTCATATGACTCGGTGTGGTACTGCAGTAACGGACCCGAACACTGAGCTGCGGGCAGCTATACCCAACACGGCGCTCTTCTCGCCTGCACCTCACTATAATGGTAGACGACGTGGTGGAGTTCGTTCGTCAGAAGGTTAGACGGATGCAGTCTGACGGTGTTTCAGCTGTGGGACGTGCACTTCAGTTCGTTTGTAGTGCGCTTGCCGCGGTTTATGCTGAGGACCGTCAAGTGTCCTGACTTCTGGCCGTGTTCCGGTGGTTTTAGGGCAACCAAGCAGCGCTCATGACGCAAATTTTAGCAAAACAGGACCACGCTGTCATGTCACTTCGGTGAAGGTTTAAGGTTTACATTGATCATGTATGTTAGTCTATAAGGTATTCGTTGCTTGCAACCTTTGTTATTCTTATTGTTATACTAATTACAGTTGACACATAATATGTTATTGTTATAACATTCACAATAGTTCGTTTGGTAATTGCAAGCTCCCTGTTTGTTTTGGACCTTTATTTCTCCGTTTCCTTTTGGCTTCGCATCTTTACAAATTTGATCACACTTGGCGTTGTCACATCTCCTCGCCCCCCTACTGCCCACCATAGGAGCAATGATAACAAACAACGCAAATATTGCGAATGATCGAGACATGTTGAGTGTTAGTTATACACCTTCCACGACTTCTTTTAAAATGAATACAGGCGGTATAAACACTGGATTTTATATACGTTTGCCAAAAATATTGTTTGTTTTCACTCAAATAATGACTAAGTATAGAAACAATACCAGCATTGTTTTCTATTCGGTCACTTTCAATTGAATTAGAGATTGGTATAATTGTCAATAATAATACGATAACAATAAGGGTAAAACAATGTTACTGAAATTAAATGTATAACGCATTACTGCTGTTGATTGCCTGTAGGTAAAAGGATCTTGTACAGTCTCGCCATATCCAGGTGTAACTCTGTACTATGAAGCTATAATTTGACATGGTTATAATTAATAACACCGACAAAGTTGAAAATAATAGTAGTTTATGCAACAGTTGTATAAGAGAGGTCAAAAAAGACGAGTGGTGTGGTTACGATGTGAGCCGCAGGCAAACATCGTAAAGCAAGACGCCACGAGTATTTTTTGACTTAGTTATACACCGTTGCATACAATACTTTTTCTACGACTAGGTTTCAAATAAAATGCAAAATTAAATTAATATACCTAGGTTAGAATACGAACGAACGAAGCACAGAACAACAAACGAGCGAGAAACATTCGAAAACAACAAAATATGTGTCTATGGTTAACTTTGTTTTTAAATTGATGTGCACTTGCCAGCTTTCATTTTTTTTTTTAAAGTTGCACAATCGATTTAACTTGTGAAATAGGGACTAAAAAACACCTAATGATTTGAGAAATGAATTCTTTTACCTGATTGGTCGATTTTAATATAGCTGCGTTCTGGTTGGTTGATACCAAATAAAATGTTTTTTTTAAAGAGTTAAATTAGTAAAAGAGTTTACATACCAAAAAGAACCTAACGTTCCGATTGACAGTCAATGTGTATTGTGATTGGTGGTTTAATTTGGTGAAGTATTTTGATTGGTCAAATTAACCTAGATGTAAGCTTTGGCAGCTAGGCATATCGTTTTGGCTCAAAAAAGCACAAGTGCTGTTAAGGGGAATAGACTTTTCTACGGAATGTTCTGCGGACATATTATCTATATTCTTATATTAGTGTTCGTGACTATATAAATGACAGATAAAAGTACAGGAGTAGGAAAAATATTTAAAAAAATCGTGATAAACCATACACGTAAAACAGGGATGATTTAAGTATAAGTTCGCCTTTGTACATACGAGTACTTTTCATGTTTCTGTTTCATTTTTACTTTGCCGTTTCTCTCTGTGCAAAACATGTTTTTTTTTACTCGTTTACTTCGTCATTGTGTATCAAGCTCTATCAAAAGTTGCTGGGCATCACATAAAGCCAAAACTATAAATACGTCAAATCTGGAACATAATGAACATGTGCAAATTGTGGTTACTGAATTGTCAACAACTTTTTGAAGTTGTAATTCTGTAGCTCTGCCTACCCCACTCTGGGATTACAGGCGTGAAGGTATGTATGTATGTATGGAACATATCACTGAAATGACATACTAACAAGTTATAAAGAAAAACGTTTAGAGGACAATCACGTGAAGAATACTTCATTAGCTACGTAACCATAGATTGTAAAACCTTTATTTTTTTTTGTTGCATAGAAAGACAAACGAGCACACAGGCCACCTGATGGTAAGTGGAAACTGTGACCCATAGACATTCGCATTCACAAGACTTCAAATGCACTGCCAACCCTGAGGACTAAGATGGAATGCCTCTATGCTAATAATTTCACCGGCTGTCTTATCACCTATGTATTTCAAGTCTTTAAACAACGCTGAAACAATTGAGTTAAACCACAAGATCGAAGGAAAGAGATAAACAAAGCACGCGTAACTCACCTCACGTCATAAAATTCACCCTCTCACTTTTACGCATGGCTCGCCCTATTGTAAGGGCGCTTACACACGAATCTTCGCGCCTAATGACCTGTGAGCCAATGTTTGCCTGTGTAGCGAAGCTTTAGTTTTCTTATTTCTTTTGTTACCCTTTTTATGAATTATGTATTTTCTTTTTCACGCGAGAAATGTTTTTCGGTGTAGGTTATACGAAGTTTGAGTCGTTTAGTTTAATCTGTTAAAACTTGGTTTGTAGGGCTTCGTACCTACAGGACGCCATTACTTAGTCTCAGCTGTTTCTCCGTTCATCTGTGTGTCAGCATAACTGATGTACCAAATAGTAGCTAGACACTTTGAACTTTTACAAAGTGTCTAGCTACTTTTTTTTTTTTTTTTTTTTTTTAATTTATTGATTAAGACAAAAGAAATACATATTAGGTATAATTATACCCATCTAAGCAAAACCTTGGAAAGGTTTGTGTGCCGATGTTTGTACGGTACTTTATGCTTTAGAATTGATAGTCTACTCAAGATAGCCCTCAGCTTGTCGCACACGTAGTTAACATGAGGTCTCCAGTTGAGCCTGTGATCTGTTATAAGTCCAAGGTACATATGTTCCTTCACCATTTCTATTTTTATACTATAGTGTTATAGTCATTATACATAACAAATAATAATACTAATAATATTTTACGTTTAAGGTTGCGCTCGTACAAGAAACATGGATTTTGCTTGAGCTTAACAATCGCCGTATCTCTTATACCATAACAGGTAGACATATAACTTTCAAAAAAATATATAACTTATTTAAAAAAAATGTGCACAACAATGGTAGGTGGAGTCTTGTAATTGCAACTGTCTGGTTATTGCAACTAATTTGAATAACTTCCTCTATGATCACTGCTTTTAACAAAGACAGGCGTGATATTGTTCTTCTATACTAAGAAATGCAATATCAAGCTTGTTGTGGTTCAAAACAGTAATGCTACAGGGAGTTATTTAAGTCAGTTGCAATTACAAGACTCCACTATACAGAACCATTCGTGTACGAGTTTGACTCGCACTTGACCGGTTTTGAGACGAGGTTTTGTGATGTATGTATGTATGTAACTAATTTATTGTACAAACTGGAAAATAACAAGCAACAAAATAGATGGAAACACAAAGGTGGGGAGGAAGTCTGGGGATAAGATAATTAGTGAAAGAACTACTAGTTAGCATAAGACCTTTGTTACCATCTTATCTGAACTCCGAAAAACGCCATCGGAGAAACGTTAAAAAACGAAACGTTTTCGGTGAAATGAAATTCGGTCAAAAAAAACGCGTTTGCGATGTGTTACCCATTCCCTCTTAGTCCTTAGGTTTGGCAACGCATTGGCAGTGTAAGGATTGCAGTTTTAAGATTGTGGTCTTGAGAATACAAATCCAACCGCAGAACGCTGCAACTCGAGTTAAAGCATTTTTTGTGAACTTGCATCAAACAATTCCTCATGAGTGCCTGTCATACCTACAAAAGAACTTTGAAAAATATGTTCTCGTTAATACGGTAGAAAACTGTCAAAACGCGGCAACTCTACATAAGACTAGCCAAACCATATTAACTGCAATTGGGATATACATATATTCTAACTCGAAAGAATAGGTTATTTTAAGAGACCAATTTCATTAATTTTATATTTGACCCAAAAGTTTCGTTTTAATATCTTTATTTATTTAGCAGACATTTTATGGATGACATGATTATTTAAAATTTGGGTTGGCATTTTCTAATAAAATACAACAATTAAATGATATCGAATGATAAAAGTAATAGTGAAATAAAACATACTATTTCAAGCGGTTTTCGCCTTACCCGTAAGATACACCTAGAAGGGCTTTAAGCCAAAAAGGAAAGTCAAACAAAGGTCAAATATACTTTTGTTGAAATTTCCGAAATAGATAAATAGGTATTTCAAAAACTTAAGAGTAATTAAAAAAAATTGAGCAGTTCCAATTGTGATGTTTTATGCCGAAACCGTTAATGCTCTCTGATCACAACAGAATGCTGTAAGTACTAAATGGCCACTCTCGGAACGAGGAACGGACCACTCAGCGATTGCCTAATCTGCTCACCATCAAATCAACACGCGCCAACTGAGTGAACAATAATAGGTGATTTTAAGAGTGATTCTTACATACATACATACATAAACTCACGCCCTCATTCCCAGAGTAGGGTAGGCAGAGCTACAGAATTACCAACAACTCTAAAAAACTGGTTGATAATTCTGTAACCACATTTTGCACAATTAGGCTAAGATGTTTGTTTACCAGTGTATTAGTGACAGGTTGCAAGCCCATCTCCTATCAGTACTACAAGTCTTGATTCCATTAGTCGCCTGTTGCGACATCTATAGGAAGACATAGAGTGGCACTATTCTAACCCGGCAACCACACGGGCGGGCGATGCTTAAAAATCATTAAACGCGTTTTTCTCTAGACTATGGTTTTTGACTTGCAGCGTTTTGCCATTTTAGGGCAGAATGGGTCTCAGATGAAACTTATGATCATGTGGCCTGTGCGCGCGTTTATCTTTTTTTTAACAAGGACACAGTAAATATTTTCAAAAACAAATCCGATCGTAACCCAATCATGGTTTTACCATTGTAAAAGGCTTAATAATTTCAGTGCCGTCGACACACGACAACATACATAAATTACTAACACCTAGGCATTGATGGCACTGAACAGCTCAACAGTTTTACATACCACTCGTCGGTAATCCACGCGTCGTAGGATCATCCGGCTTGTTCCCGAATCTCAATTGGGGAAAAAAATACATACCCCTTCCTAATTCAAATGGATAGTTCATTCGTTCGTTTGTTTCACACAGATATTTAATGAAAACTTTTTTATGGCCATATGAATCCCGTGCCGTGTGGTTGCCCGGTTAGAATAGTGCCACTCCATGTCTTCCCGTGGATGTCGTATGAGGCGACTAAGGGAATAAAGGCTTGCAGTACTGTTAGGCGATGGGCTTGCCACCTATCACTAATACACTGGGAAACATCTTAGCCTACTTGTGCAAAATGTGGTTACAGAATTATCAAGAAGTTTTAAGACTTGTTGGTAATTCTTTAGCTCTGCCTAGCCCACTCTGGGAATGAAGGCGTGAGTTTATGTATGTATGTATGTATGAATCCCACTCCGTGACCCATAGACATGATTTTTTAAGACTACAATCTTATTTAAATTACTACTACTTATTATAATATCCTAAGATTTCTAAGAGAGAGAACTAATAGGGAATGGCTCTATGCTAGTAATTTTAGTGGTTGTCTACACCGCCCTACGCCCCTACGCCGTACTTAGATAACAATGTGAATGCTGTTTGGCGGCAAATTGAAAGATAAGATGGTGGAAGCAATCCAGATGGACCTTGAATAACGTTCTACAACCACTTAAACTCCCTGTAAAACTTGGCTTTGCTGGTTGGTATAAAATTGGTCTAAAATGGTTTGGCCTATTTTTGTTTCACCTCATATTTTTTTGCATACTAACATAACGAAATTTAATGTTAGGCTAAATAACAATTCGACCAAACAGGTGAAAGCTTTTTTTTAACAATTTAACCCTTCAACTGTAAGATTTGGAATTTGGTGCAAGTCTAGCCTGGAGACTGATTTCGGGTACATATTATTCCAGAAACTGTTCGTAGATGGAGGCAGAGCACCGGCTGCTTTATTTGAAAGATAATAAAAAAACTACTTACTTGTGGGAGGACCTTGTACAGGGTCCGTCCGGGTTGGTACCACCATCTTATCCATTAACCTACCGCCAAGCAGCAGTGTTCGCATTGTTGTGTTCTGGTTTGGGGATAAGACAGCCGGTGAAATTACTAGCATAGAGGCGTTCCATCTTCGTCCTCAGGGTTGGCAACGCATTTGCAGTCTTAGGATTGCGGTCTTGGGAATGCGAATGTCTATGGGTCACAGTTTCCGCTTACCATCAGGTGGCCTGTGTGCTCGTTTGCCTTCCTATGATATAAAAAAAAAAAAAAAAAGCAACAGTTTTTTCACAAAAAAATTAGGTTCTATCAGAAATCTTTATTTTTGCCCTTTGTTATTTGCAAAGTTAAATGTAAGCTTAAATAACTATAGGTTTTAAAGACAACCGTGCAAATATTGCCAGCAGACACAAATCGTTTCAAATGTGTGCTCCATTGATTTCGGACACATAAATCGTTAATTGTATGCGTTCTATTGATTTTTACTATTAGGCAGCCGGTCAGACTTAGGACAGCAGGATCTATCAGCCTGTGATTAATCCTTAACCTACAGCTAAATCCTGCACAGTTTCGCGAATCGTTGCAAAGGGAAGCAAAAGAAAGGTGAAACCCAATCACCGATTGAGGAAAACAGAACATTCACAAGCGAATAAACATTGGCGTCCTGCCAGATACTCCGGTATTGACAAAGAGAGACTCTAACATATTTGTTATCTTGTAAAAACGTCATATAACAAAAGAATACCGACTTCACTTCAACCATTTTTCATTGTACCTTATCATACGGTTCCTCCTCACCAAAAGAAACGATGTCCCAATATTTTGCCGAGAGCTTTTGATTTCTGTGCTAAGAAAAACAAAGCTTCTTTTTGCATGCATAATATTATACTGATTCCGTCATCAGTAAAATTTGTTCCGTTGCATGACCAATGATTTATCTAGTCTATGAAACCTCTACTTTCAAAAATAAAATCTCTAAAGGTTTCATATATTTTTATAAACAGGGAAAAACAGAATTATCCCGGTTTAAAAGTTTAAACCAAAATTATTTAAACAATTGCCAGATTAAGATGCCATAGACAAACAGAAATACTCAGAAATACAAAACAAACATTGATACTCAAATTCAAATTCGAAATTCAAAATATTTATTCAGTAAATTGGCCACATGAGGGCTTTTTTACACGTCGGTAACATGGAGCGAATCTACTAGCGCTTCGGACATGACCATCATTGCGGAGAAGAAGCGCCGCAAGAAACTCCAGCAGAAGGTATTTTTTTCAATTATTAAATACTATCATACTTAAAAGTATCTTAATTAGATTACAAGGTAATAAAGTAATAAATAATTAAATTTAAAACTAACACAAATGTAAGATCAATAAAATAAAAATAAAAATAATGACTAGGAGAACGACAACAAACACAGCTACTCAGAAATAAAGACAAACACAGATACTCAGAAATACATACAAACATAGATACTCAGAAATACAGTCAAACACAGATACTCAGAAATAAGACAAATAGAGATACTCAGAAATACAGATACACAGATAAACATGTTTAGAGAATTGCTACACAAGCGTTGTCGCCGCTGCTTTGTTCTACGTATAAATAAACCGACATGCCCCACGATACGTTAAATTACTTGCGTTGCTCCATGTTGAAGTCACATCGTTGCGACGACGCAGCGCATTGACATCACTCGTGTGGCATCGCTTTTAAACTTATAACACGTGCGATGCTATCTACAAATAAAAGCCGCAAATGTACTCTAACCCGATTTATATTGCTCAAGGGCAGTAGTAGACAGTTGACAGTGATAGTGGAACTACAGTAGTGTTTAGTAGCGAGTAAAATTGCCTTGCCACTGTCCCTGGCAATGCCTGGCAATGGCGGGAACGTGGTGGATGCGAAAAGCACAAAACCGGTCTGAGTGGAGAGACTTGGGGGAGGCCTGTCCAGCAACTACGCTTTTTCATACATCGAATGTAATATTACTTGCTTTTTGTACGATTTTCCCGCTTACAAGGAATTTACTTCTATTCTTACGGAAAGTTTGTGATTTAGATTGAATATTTAGAATTATTTTCGTATTTTCTTGCCGTGCCGTGTGGTAAATAAAGAGTTTTGTATTTGTATTTGAATAGCCTATGTCACTTTAATCATCAGTCACCTCGCTTACATAATTTTCAGAAAGTGACGGGTATTTTGTCCCTAGCAATAAACTCATGATAATGCTGCAGGTATGTTGGTAACAAAAAATACGTCAATCCGTGGCTCTATCGCTGCCCAAAAGAAGAAACCAACATACACCTTTCGCATCTTGCATGTAGTTGTAACACATAGACCGTTCGTATTTCTATATTTGAAATTTGACGTAAATTCCATTTTAATTCTATACACAACTACATGCAAGAATTGATTTACTTAAGTTTTTCACCTATATACTTTTTAGTAGTATATTTTCAGTCTATTTATTGACAACCTAGCTGTCCGTGCGGGTGTTTTTTTTTTCTTTATAAACCTTGTCCTGAGAAATGAGAATTAGAAACACAACAAAAAAATATCATTCAAATCGGTCGAGCCATTCTCAAGTTATGACGCGATGATGAAGAGGAAGGGTATTCATTGTTATATATTATAATAATTATAGATCAGTCTTACCTGATTACCGTCTTTCGAATTCCAGCTAACTTTGACACCACCACCACGCACCTAAACGTTTTGAAGTCAAAAACCCCGTCAGCAATGCAACATGTCAATAACAAAGCCTTTGTTGGGCAGCTTTGGCGACAAAGCGCCCAACGGCCTTTAGTTTGCTCGGTTATTTCTGCCGGGGCTCTCTTTGACTATGCGCTGCTTATATTAAATTGGGCCTGCGGTGTTGCAAACAATTATTTGGATAGTTTGTCGCTTGGGCTTTGACGGCCTTTACGTCGTTTTAATTTACGATCAGAGCCCTAGCCAAGATTTTTAAACCAATTACGTCACTGGCAGATCATGTGACTCTTCGTATCACGTCACTAAAGGACTATTTTAGACGACGAGGTAAGTATTTTTGTCTGTTAGATAGCCCTCGACCCTAAAGTACGCTTTAGACATTATCGACTTTTTTAAGTAATTTTTAAGTGCTGGAAAGGATAACTTTAAAAATACGTCAGGTAATTTATTATAGAATTTAATGCATTGACCAACAAATTACTTACTACTACTTTAACCCTTTTGCCGTGTGGTTGCCGGGTTAGAATAGTGCCACTCCATGTCTTCCCGTGGATGTCGTAAGAGGCGACTAAGGAAATACTTAAAGGTTTGTAGTACTGTTAGGCGATGGGCTTGCCACCTGGCACTAATACACTGGGAAACATCTTAGCCTACTTGTGCAAAATGTGGTTGCAGAATTATCAAGAAGTTTTAAGGCTTGTTGGTAATTCTTTAGCTCTGCCTACCCACTCTGGGAATGAAGGCGTGAGTTTATGTATGTAACCCTTTTAAGTACGGTACCGTGATTAGAGATCAATTAGCGATACTGCTTGACGTCTATAGACGTCACCAACCTTAAAAGAGTTAAGCAAACCTATTTTTATAAAACCAAGCTTCGTAAGCTACGAGTATCATGATTAATAGAGATTTCTTAAAAAAAAAACTGTGTCTGGATTGATTCATACGTTTTGGAAGTAACGATGCCTCAGATACAAAAACACAATTACACATGTACACACAAGTTGACTTATAGATGGATAAAAGACCCGATAACAGCGGACTCCTTCCTTCTAAAACATAGCTAAAAACCTAACAAATAAAACAAAACCTAATTTAAATCGGTTCACCAGTTTAAGAGCTACACTGCAACAGACAGACACACATTATTTTAGTATCGGGGATTAAAAATAGAAAATCTTATAACCCCACAATAACAACATAACCGAAACCATACCACAAAACAACAAATAACCCTCCCGTTACCATCCCCTACATCATCATTTTACTACAACCACTTATCTGATCAAATAGATAAATAGAAATAACACTCACATTACAAACACTATAAAGACTATTTTCCTATCAAAATATTCGTTCACATAAGAGGTTGAGAAAATAAACGGACGATATTCCCCGAGAAACCTGCATCGTTCGGGAAGCACGGTGCAGCTTCTTGCCTAGCTCATGCCTTATTCATACCGCGAGAGTAAACACGCGTAATGGGAGTATACTTTCTTATACCACTGTCCTTATTCCCTTGGAGAGTTGACTGGAACAGCTTCTTTGAGCGTTAGATTTGTCATGGTGATTTTATTGCGAGATTTTCATAGCATTTTATTTTGATTTTGGTTTATTTTTAACTCTCGACGAGAAAAAAGGGTTGAGCGCTGTGTGAGCGTCTGTCTGTGGCACTGTATCTCTTAAACAGATGAAGCTATTTAAATGCGGTATTGACATTTGAAAGCAGATTTTGTAGAGGTGGTTCTTTTTTTATTATTGGGGGGGGGGGTTGAGGTGGGCCTTGTGAGCCACTTCGACCATTGCTGATGTTTTGTAGCAGCCTTTATTTTAGAGCTCACCGCAAAGGCCCGGAATTTCCAGATGCTTTGGGCAGTGACGAGTTGTATCTCTTGTGGGTCCATTATATGTCGCCCTAGGTAGATACTTCTGCTGCGCATTAGTGGTCCGCAGGAACAGAGGATGGCGGTGGTTCTTAGCTAGGTTTCATGAAAATCGATTTCGCCGTTTAAGGGATATCCGCCCCATTATTATGGGGTTTTATTTTTTTTCGTTCGTTCTCGAAGGCTGCCAAACGAAACCCTATTAATAAGCTTTCGTTATCTGTCTGTCCTAATTTTAAGATACTATAATATTATAAACCGGAATAACCTAAAAAAATGAAAACATAATAAAGGGGACCCATATAAAAACCTTTGTTTTTTCTATTATTAAAACGGTAATACTAATTCTATAATTCAAAAAAAATACAGTAGCCATTTTGCACACATATCGCTTTTACACTTTCGGGCATAACAAATACTTCCCGTTGCCAGAGCGAGTGTGACAGAGATAGACAGCCGAGTGTACTATATGTATATTCGGGTATTACTGTAATCTACTCCATTTCGCTTTTGTGCTTATTTTGCCCCGGTGGTCCCAATTTGACAACACTAATTGCACGAATTTAGTGTTGCCACGATATACACCGTTCGTAATAATATTGAAAAAAGTGCTATGGATCTATTTACCGGATCGATACGGTAGTTTATATTTAAATAATTTAATATCAGTCGTAATTTAATTAATCATAATCAAATATTGAGCTTAGTATGGTATTTGATAAATTTGTGTGATACTACGCATTACGCAAGATATTTATTTATGTCTTATTTTTAATAGCACTCAAAACATCGATATTTCTAATCACTATCTGACAACACTATTTCTGTCAAATTTATTCGCATACAGAAAAACGACTTCAATAAATTTGCAAATACGTGTCTACTGAATATCAAAAGACAGTCTGCAAAAACCGTGTATTTTTTGTATGTTCCTAAGTTGCGTTAATCGGCTACGTGCCGAGCTCGGCTAGCGGCGTGCCAGTCGTCTACCCGCATTTAATTATTCCCACTCCATTCATATGCTAAAGCCGGACCGACGTTTGAAGTGTTGACAAGAGTATCTCTGTTTTAATTTATTAAGTAATGTAGCTAGAATATTTTTAATTGTTGTTAGTACTAACCGGTGAAGTTACAAAGAGGTATTTTATCTTCGTGCCCAGGGTTGATCTTGAGTTCGTAGTCTTGAGATTATAATCTTCAGATTCCAGTCTTAAGACAGTGTTAGCTTAAGTAGATTACGTTGCCCCTTTAAGATGATTGAGAAGCATAAAAATCTATACACAATGCGATAACGATTGTCACCTCCTAAATCAAGTCAGATTTTTACTTTTTTTTTATATATGAAAAAGCGTTTTCCTTTCCAAGGACGGACCAAAAAAAAAACCGGACGTAACCTCATCTAATCATGAGTGAGGCATGAAAAATGGCTGTCTGTGTGCTTGCACACACACACACATGTCAACTGTCACTCCATAAATATCATTCATTCATTCATTCATTCATTTATGTTGATACTTCTACATTGTCTTTCGTCTATGACATTTATGGCCTGACCAGAAAAATAAAAAAAAAACGTTATATTGCGAAAATTATGTGAATTGTCATTTCCAGAGGGCGGAATTGTCATGGCAAAAATCAAACGTCAATAGTGTTGGTGTGGAACATTGAATTTTATCGACTATCGATTAATAATATTTACGAAGCGTATCTTTATTTAGCATACGTTATTAAATATAATATAGGTACTACAATTAAAACTTAAGTTATTAAAATTAAAATTAAACTAAGCTACTCAAATATTAAAGATTTAAATAATAGTCACCACTATTATCACTATTTAGCTATTTAGTAACAAAAATAGATATCAAAATGGTGATTAACAGGAATAGCAAATAATTATATTTAAAAGAAAAAAAATAATTGTAGATAGTTAATTCTTTTCCATGGGATGTTGCAATAAACTAAAAATATAATCCAAACTAGATATGTTGCCAGTAAAAAAAAACTTGTATTATGACTTTTTTACATACTAAACAAGTTCTAGATAAGGTTAGGTTAGGACTGTGCCACAAAAAAAATGTGATACACTCTTGGCGGGATCCCTTTGAAATACATAAAATATTTTCTCATAATGTATCTTTTCGCATAACATCATTTTAGGGTGAAATTGCAAAATTTGATAAACATATTGTATTATGTAGATAAGGTAACGTTAGGTTATATTAGTTTTTTATAATAATAAAAATAAAACCATTTCCATTGTAAAAACCGTTTTCGGCCAAACGATTTTATGCGATAAGATGCATGCCATCCAACAGTAAACTGCCAATTCATTGTTAAACCGATCCAATCCATATCCTTCTTGCGTTTGAGTAGTTAGTTACTCGTGTCATCGCAGTCTCCCTGAAACGCTGGATTTTTGTAGGTTCTTATAGCAGGTACGTACGCTTCGTTCGTCTCTTCATTTTCCATTGCCTTTAAAAAAAAAGATAAATAATATGTCTACATCTTATAATAATAATACGCATTGCGTAATGGTACAGTCGGAAGACAATGTGATCTGCCGCTCGTATGGAAAGAAAACAGATTTTATAACTAATAAATAAATAATTGAGTAGGACAAAAATGAAAAAATGGTTGCTTTGGAAAATAATACGATATATCTTAAGATGCAATTTTTTAAGTAATTTCGTCGGTGATACTGCAAAACCGTGTAACTAACAAATTTATGATAGAGCAAAATAAACCTTACAGTCTTATTAAAAAGGTGCATTTTGCTCCTTATTTAAAATGATACTTACGCGGTTTTGCTGTTTCACCGACGATTTGGTATAAATATTAAATAAATAAATAAATATCAGGGGACAATGTCACACCAATAGAGAAATATATACTTAAATACATATAAAAACCCTGTGTGGTTGCCGGGTTAGACCCCGTGTGGTCGCCGGGTTAGAATAGTGCCACTCCATGTCTTCCCGTGGATGTCGTAAGAGGCGACTAAGAGAATATAGGCTTGTGAGGCGATGGGCTTGCAACCTGTCACTAATACGCTGGTAAACATCTTAGCCTATTTGTGCAAATTGTGGTAACTGAATTGTCAACAGCTTTTTGAAGTTGTAATTCTGTAGCTCTGCCTACCCCACTCTGGGATTACAGGCGTGGAGGTATGTATGTATGTATACATATAAAACATCCATGACTCAGGAACAAATATTCGCGCTCATCTCACAAATATCTGCCCTTACCGGGATTTGAACCCAGGACCACTAGCTTCGTAGGCAGGGTCACTACCAACTAGGCCAACCCGTCTAGTAGTGCCTACTAATAGTTAATATTATATTATATTTCATGCCTATTTCGAATGACAATGGCATTATAAATCATGTCACAAACTAAAAAGGGCAGGTTTTTTCGTAGCCAATTGTGAAACGGTCTGTTTAAATGTGGTATAATTATTCTCCTGCATTATTGTCGGAAAATAGCAAAAAACTATTTAACTACTTCGGCGTGACTAAGTATATTCATGCCAAATTACAGCTTTCTAGAACAAAGTGTTAAGCTGCAGACATGGCGAAAATATAAGGGTTCCTAGTATAACTACGGAACCCTAAAAACGTGGCTCTAACAGCCGTTTGGTTAAGCCTTGGCCTATCAGTATTCTGCTGGGATAGACCAAAAAAATACTTCGGTTTTTACATTCTAATTCGAAAGAATAGATAATTTTAAGAGACCAATTTCATTAATTTTGTATTTGACCCAATAGTTTGGTTTTAATATCTTTATTTATTTAGCAGACATTATATGGATGACATGATTATTTTAAATTTGGGTTGGCATTTTCTAATAAATTACAACAATTAAATGATATCTAATGATAAAAAGCGATTGTAATCGTGTAATAAAACATACCAACTATTTCAAGCAGTTTTCGCCTAACCCGTAAGATACACCTCGGAAGGCTTCAAGCCAGAAACGAAAGTCAAACAAAGGTCAAATATACTTTTGTTGAAATGTCCGATAAAGTTAAATATTTTAAAAACTTAATAATGCATACCGGCTTTAAAACCGTATTCCTCGAAATGGTTTTCAAATTAGAGTAAATTAAAAAATATGAACAATCCCAATTGGCTGATAAACTATAGCCCGTGGTTTGTTTGTTTACATTTTGTTATGTACCTAAGCAAATGCAGAATATACTATCCGCAAAATTAAGTGGCGAGTCGAGCAATAAACGTCAGTTACCTTTATCGACATTATTTTTGTGCCTACCGCTACCACGCCTACGTGCAGGTGCGATGATACTTAATTTTGCGGATAGTATAGTAAAAAACCTGCGCATACCTCCGCTGCCTCTAAGAACTGTTTGTATTCGCGCCGGTCTCTTGCATCAGTCATCAGCTTCCACGCCACCAGCGTCGCTACTCCCACAAGCACCAGTACAATAAGGGCTATGCATCCATACACTAAAAAAAAACAGTTGCCAATAAACCCCAAAGTATTTTCATTAGTAACAAGAAGACTCAAAGCAGTGAATCGTTAACAAGATGCATTTGGCGTTCGTTATTGTTATCAAACATGTGTAGGATTGACGTAAGCTGTCAGACCTGACGGTCGCGTTTTGGCAACACATTTGCAATTTTAGGGTCACAGTCATAAGATTGCAGTCTTGAGGTGCCAATATCTATGGGTTTCAGGATCCTATTTAACCTCGTAGGGCCCCACGTCCTAAATAAAGGACATTTATCAAAATGACTTTTGACTTTAGTTGAATGACACAAGATTATTTAGTGAACTAACAAAATTTGTCATACATACATACGTTTGTGATACATACATAACCTCACGCCTTCGTTCCCAGAAAGGCAGCGCTACAGAATTACCTGTAACTCTAAAAACTTTTTGAAAATTCTGTAACCAAATTCTTCATAATTAGGCTAATATGTTTACCATAGATGGGTATTATTTAAAAAAAAATAACCTATTAAGAGCCAAGCAAGGCAAAAATAGGTTCAGTTTAAAACAAATTCCATACGATACGATGGCGATCGTCCCCATATTAAAAATACATCACGTTGCCAAGATCTATAAAATGAGACATGTTTCATCTCTGTTGGTGGGTGGGGTCTTTTTTGCCCATCGTCCTTTATTGTAGTGGTAATTTAGGTGGTATCTAATAAAGTGTCTTGTATTCTAAATCACTTACCGATCTGACTTTCATTGCAACTCCTCTCGCCCAACACAAAAAGCGTCATCGTTCGATTCTCATTATAGATATACGAGTAGTTCGCGTAGCAACCAAAGTCAACTCTGACTTGCGAGCAAACTTTCCAGTTGCTCTTAAACTCTCCAGAAATATCCGCTTCTAACTGCTTGATGACTGTCATGTTCCCTCCACAAGTCTCTTCACAGACCTCCCAGTTCCCACTATTAAGACATTCTACGCAGGGAATGATTTTCCTGCATTGGCGCTCATGGCAAATGCCGTTGCAGGGATTCTGCTCGCAGTAGTCACCTCGATAGGAGCGGACATCCCATTTAGACCTTTCGTAGCATTTGCACTGTCCACATTCACACCGGCCCTGGTTGGAGCATTCCTGGGGGAAAGAAAACACGTTGTGTTGAATGTGATGATGCGATAGCCTAGTTGGTAGCTGGTATGGGAAAATAATTGTGTGATGAGCACAAGTATTTGTTTTTGAGCCTTGGATGTTTGTCTGTTATGCATATCGTTGTCTAGTACCCATAGTACAAACCTAGCGCTAAGTTTGGAATTAGGTTAATTTGTATGAGATCGTTCCCTGTTTTTTTTTAACTTGGCATTGGTTAGTGAATTTATTAAAATGTAAAGAGTGTTGGCCAGAAATACTAGCAACCCTGGGTGTTTTTTTTTGCTTGACATTTTTTCGTAAATTTACATTACGAAAAAAAAGTCCATCCATCCATCTTAAAGATGATGATGTCGGTTATCGAAAGCTTAATAATATCCTTTTGACGTTTGGGAGCGACTTTAAAAACAGCACGGTTAAGGATCGAAAATCCAGGGGATCACATGAAAAGCATGTGATTAGTTCCTCACCTGCTTATTCATCAAGCACGATGCCTTGGACAGGATACACTCGCAGCCAGCTCCTTGCCAGCCAGGGTAGCAGAGGCAGACGCCGTCCTGGCACCTGCCCTGATTCGAGCACAGTAGGTCGCTAAAGCCTCGCTTGCAGTTGTTGTTGCGGTACTGGCAATAATCACCGGCATAGCTGTAAACATTATTAATGATTAAATATACTGATTTTGAAACTGTAGAAAGAGAGGACACGTACGTTACAGCTGTCATCGCTGACACATACTACCACAGGTAATGCTGGTTATTGCCTGCGTGTTTTGAACACATAATAGAGGACATGATATGATTGTAGATAAAAATACTTACCCAGTAAAACAATCGCACTTCCCGCAGAAACAGTTGCCGTGCCCGCTGCATTCCGTATCCACGCCGCTGGGTGCGCACCCTGAAGTGGTATCGGAACAATTGCAAGTCGGCCCAAACCTGAAATCATTATGTAGTTTTTCAGGATTCCTTACCAAATACTGAAAAACCAGAAAGCAAGCATGCTTTCAAAAAATCCTACTGCTATTTAAATAATGTCATCAATGTATTTTTTTTAAATGACATAGAGAAGGCAAACGAGCACACAGGCTACCTGTTGGTAAGTGAAAACTGTGACCCATAGACAAGTCTGCAATCCTAAGACTGCAAATGCACTGCCCTGAGGACTAAGATGGAATGCCTCCATGCTAGTCCTTTCACGGGCTATTTTATCCCCAAACCGGAACACAACAATGCGAACACTGCCGTTTGGCGGTAGATTAATGGATAAGACGGTGGTAGCGATCCGGATGGACCCTGTACAAGGTCCTACCACCGACAGTTTTTAGAGTTGTTGATAATTCTGTAGCTCTCCCTACCATACTCTACGAATGAAGGCGTGAAGGTAAATGTTATTTTTCCCCATTAAATTACATACCTTCACGCCTGTAATCCCAGAGTGGGCTAGGCAGATCTACAGAAATACAACTTTAAAAAGTTGTTGATAATTCAGTAACCACAATTTGCACAAATAGGCCTAATGATCTTATGTTTACCAGCATATCAGTGACAGGTTGCAAGCCCATTGCCTAACAGTACTACAAGCCTATATTCCCTTAGACGCCTCTTACGGCATCCACGGGAAGACATGGAGTGGCACTATTCTAACCCGGCAACCACACGGGAATTTCCCCAATGCCTCATTTTTTGTAAAGTAGCCAGTGACACCCGCTACGCTAAGACAAGAAAATCTGACGACATCAGCAGCGGGGCGGTAAATTGTGCGTGAATCTATCCTATTAATAGTATTTTTCAAAAAAACCTCCCATAATTTATGTTTGTTTGAAAAAAGCATTCCTCGTAGGCCTCGCCAAAGCTAGGCCCGCCAACCTCCTCGTCAGGATATCCTCTACTTTCCGGGCCTAGGATTGCCTAACCTGAGGGGTTATGATGACATAACTATGCAGTACAGTTTACGCTGAGGGAAGAGGACAGTGCTATATAACTGCTACAGCTCTGTCCTTTACTTACTTGTCTTTGAAGCACTCACAAATGCCACACCGCAGATTTCCGTCATTGTTACACTTCGACGAATTATTTTCCACTGTTTGGTCACAGTCGCACTCAGCTATCACATTAACTTCCAAAGACAATTTCTCATTCAAGCCTTTAGGATTGATTCCGATGTTAATTTTCTTCGCGCCAAAAAACTTTTTTACATTAATAGTGACGTTGATCTGTTTCTCTTCACCTTTTTCTAATAAACACTCGTCAATTGGCATATCGCTGTTACATTCGGGCTGGAAATTAATTTCTAGATCTTCAGAAGTGTAGTTTAATTCCAGAATCAGTTTATCAGTTATTGTCTGTAAAATAGAAAGCGTTTTTTTTTCCAAAGTAGGTTCACGTGTTATAACATACATTTTTAATCCCCATTGCAAAACGAGGGGTATTATTTTATACGTTTGACCACTAACTAAAAATGTGTGTGTCTATGTGTGCCACCGTAACTCTTAAAGGGGTAAACCAAATGAAATGCGGTTTAAAAAAAAAAAGTGGTGGTTTTTAGCCAGTTTCATGATAATCGATTAAAACGTTAAAGAAATATCAGCTCTGAAGGTCACAATGATATCTAGGGATTTGAACCGGTCGAGCGATATGTCAAAATTGTTGTACATCAAAATTAAACTTTATGTCAAATGAATAAGTCACGTAATGACCAAAAAAACTACGCACACATGTTGTGCGTAGGACACTTGAGGGGTTATTCAACATTGAAACTACAGTGAATTTTTCTCAAAAATGACCGGAAAAGTTAACATTACTAACTCAATACTGAGACGCAAAGTACATAGTTTACAGACAGTTCCCTAATTAAAAAAAAAACATTGCGTGCTCGCTACACAAGCCCGCAATGTTGCATACAAAATACATTGTTATCTAGTTTGTAACTTACCATAATAAAATGAGGGCACAAGTCTTATACATCCATATTTTATTCGAAACGTAACTTTTTTATCTGTGTCTGGAATAGCTTGAGTTTTTTTTTCTAAAAAAAGCTTGCGTTTCTCCTTGTCATAAACATAAAGGCGGTAAAGAGTGATGTTATTTCAAGTGAAGTTTCTGTTTATATGCGATTTGAATCTTGCGATTTTTGAGAAGAGCACTATATTTATATGCCTCGGCAGGAACGGCAATTGCCTGCTTCACTGCCTAGGCAATAATATACTATTTGACGGTTGTTGTTGTTGACACACACTTGGTTCTAATAAAAAATATCACTTTGAAGTTTAATATTTCGTAATCAAATGCTTACACCTATAAATGTTTACATTCCCCAAAATCCCCACTTTACGTGTATGAAGACAATAATTATGATGTATGTATGAGTCATGCCAAATTATAAATAAAAGGATTGCTTGTTGATAACGCCTGAAACGTCGTCGATAAACGACTTTTTTTTATTCGTACCTCGTATATTTGTTTTAAATTATTCGTTATCGCTTGTGCTTGGTATTTCTCGTACACGGAACCACTGATAACTGACTGCAATCTACTGTACACCTTTTCATCGGTGTAATCGGACACAAAAAAGAGTATAATCTGTTGGTTGGTCGCCATCTTGTTTATTATACTGACAGACGGATAGTCCATTATTTTCTCCATAACATATAATCCTTCGTCGTTTAGGTAGCACTCTCCATCATAGGGTTTCATTCTTCCTGCAAACTTGCCATCTCCTGCAATCATTATATTAGTGTATTTGTGCTCGAGCTACTGGAGAACATTCAAGAACTATCGTAATACTTTATTAATATTTTTGCCCAAGATTTAAATCATTATATAAATATTAAATAGTAATAAATTGATATCGGCGACCACCTCTCACACACATTAGACCTCCCTATCCAAGCTATGCGATAAACGCTGGCTAAGCGATAAATCTACTCACATATACAAATAAATACTTATATACTCGTACTAAGAAAACACCCAATACTCGAAAACAAAATACTTGCGCTCACCACACAAAAATTTGCCCTGACCGGGAATCGAACCCAGAACCGCTAGCTTTGTAGGCAAGATCACTACCAACTATGCTAACTGCGTCATCACTATAACTATAAACTTGACGTTGGTACTTGTATTTATATACAGGGGCGGATCTTGAATTTGTGGGGCCCTGTGCTAACACTGCTTAGGGGCCTAACCTAATTACTCAACCAATTGCCATTTCGTCAAAAAACTGATTCTGTTGTGATGTAGGTATATATAATATATGTTAAGTACAAGAAGAAAAATAGGACAACAAAATACTTTATTCATTAATTAAACATTATTTTTTGCAAAATAAAACTTCAGGTTATGAATGGTTATGTTATATAAATTATAAAGCAACCTTTCTGCATTTTTGTGCTGCAAATTCTTTTGGTTTTGGCTTTCCAAAAATTCCTTTTTATGGAAAGAACTGATAAATGATTTAGTCGATAGTTCGAAATTGTTGTCCTGTATTTGTTTTCTATATACGACAACCTGGAGAAAGAGCGGAAGTCCCCAGTAATAGACAATACACGGAATACACCGACCGAAAACAAGCGACCGTTCCGTTTGATAGATGCGCACACGGGTTATGATCGGTTTTTTTAATCTTAGATATTTTTTATTATTGACAATATCGTCTATTGTTTTCAGTTCAGGTTGGGGGCCCTCTGTATCCACGGGGCCCTGGGCTGCAGTCCAAAAAGCCTTTAAGTAGATCCGCCCCTGTTTATATATTAAAAATCTACCTGCTGAATGGTAGCTTTGGTCAGTGATGTGAACCAATATCTTCCGCGACTGATCCCTCCACTGTATATGGTTTTTGCACGCTATAGCCTGCGCAATGGCATCGAAACCACTCTCTGGGGGGTCGTCATTCTCCCCAAACTGTAGAGCTTCCAAAATGTCAGTGAAGTTTTTCATATTGTTTGTTAAACTCAGCCGGTTTTGGAAGGAATTGGTTTGGTTGTCATCAATTAAACTAAAATGCAAGAGATGCGAATAAGTAAAATTTAAACAAATCCAGATGTCAATAAATAATTAATAGTAGAGAATCCGAATTGGAGACGAGTGAAGGTCGACTGTTTATTCAAACAAACAGCTTCTTCTTCTTAGCCTTATTGTGCAAAGTGTGGTTTTAAAAGTTGTTGGTAATTCTTTAGCTCTGCCTACCCCACTTTTGGGAATGAAGGCGTGAGTTTATGTATGTGTAAGTATTTTATATCAAATTAAATAATATGTAAATTAATATAATGCCGAAAAAGTTGGCTGAAAAATTTCAGTCCAGTATTATATATTTTTTTTTTTTTAAATGAACTTTGTTTTATAAAATTGCAATTGCTTGTTTAATAGACAAATTACATACCAATTGAAAGTATGAAGCCTATAGACGTAAAACATTGGTTTGACTATTTTTTTCCCGTCATAATTATTAGGTAGGCAGGCATAAACAGATAAGTCGGTACTTAATAATTTGCACTTAACCTAACGTTCGCAAATTCTAACGGCTTCACACTTTCGATTAGTATGGTAATTTGTCTATTAAACAAGCATGCAATTTAAACAAAAAGTTCATTTTTATATTATATTTACTATACATACAGGACTTCCTGGGCT
Source organism: Acleris emargana (assembly GCA_927399475.2). Lineage (NCBI taxonomy): Eukaryota > Metazoa > Arthropoda > Insecta > Lepidoptera > Tortricidae > Acleris > Acleris emargana. The sequence goes on along the minus strand of OV656836.1, from coordinate 27,064,076 downwards.
GAAATTTTTGACCCTACCTATTTACCATAATAACTTAACATTTTAATTTTAATATAAAATACTTTTTATCAAATAAACAGCTGGGTGAATGACTCGGTGTATGAATGTTGAAGAAGCGAAAGAAATTTGTCAAGATCGTTAAAAGTGGAAAGAAGACGTGGTCTCGGCCTACCCCTCTGGGAAACAGGCGTAATTTAATGTATGTATGTATGTATGTATTAGCATAAAAAACCAATTGTATAATTTTATGTGGCATACGATCGAGTAACATAGGTAAAGACACCAGTTTGGTGTCTTTACCTCATTTAGCGTTACCATCATTTTCTGGTTAAAATACATTTTAAGTCAATTTCTTCTAACTAGTATAGGTTAAATTAGAACTGTGACCACATTAATAATAATGAAAGCCGTTAGAAATAGTTATTTAAAATTATGCATTTCGTTTTATGCATCATGACTATTATATCGATGGTTTATTATAGATCGACATCATGCAATTCGTGTAATGTAACATGATCAATAGACCATTTGTTTTTATGCCAAAATTACACACCCTAAAATTACACAGGAATTCATCGAAGGTGTATGATGTATAGGTATGTGACAAGGTTCTATAGTGGTTCACCAATTAAAGTCCGTGACCGTTCCAACTTACCGAGAGAACGGCATCAAATTCTTATCACCAAACGTGCCTATTCCCATTCGTACGTCACTGGTCAAATTGCCTAAAGTTTCAAATATGTTTCTACTCTGAGCTACCAAATCATTTCTCATGTGTTTCGTTGATTCAGACACGTCCAGCACAAAGTAGACATCGACAGGGAAGTTGTCAGTTGCTTTATATGAGAAATTAAGCGATATTGACTCCCCCACTCTGAGATCCAGCTGATATTTCTGCGGCTTGAGTTGTATGGAGTCTCCTAAGTCCTTTGCTTCTGTGACGTTAACCTTGCTCAAAGGGTTTTGAAAACCTAAAGGACACCAATCTGTTGCGTTCACTGAATCAGCTGGTTGGCATCTTGGTGTGTCGAAGTTCTGAAAGAGAAATGGTTATTCAATTGTTTACGCAAGTTTAGTCTAGTCGGTAGTGACCTTGCATACGAAGCTAACTGTCCGCGGTTCTATTCGTATGGGAAAATATTTATGTGATGAGCGCGAGTATTGCAAATCATAGATATTTATTTCTTTCTTTTCTTTTCTTTTTATGCCATAGGAAGGCAAACGAGCACACAGGCCACCTGATGGTAAGTGGATACTGTGACCCATAGACATTCGCATTCACAAGACTGCAAATGCACTGCCAACCCTGAGGAATAAGATGGAATGCCTCTATGCTAGTTATTTCACCGGCTGTCTTATCCCCAAACCGGAACACAACGATGCAAACACTGCTGCTTGGCGGTAGGTTAATGGATAAGATGGTGGTACCAACCCGGACGGACCCTGCACAAGGTCCTCCCACAAGTATTTATTGACCAATACACCGAGATAATTCAGGATTAATTACAAGCAGCAGAGAAAATAAATTAAAAAAAGAAGTCAGTGAAATACTAGATGGCCTATCCGTCATCAGAACCTTAGACATTCACGACACACCACTGCCCATCGCCACGCAAACAAATCATATTGAGGTACTGACACCAGAAGCGCATTCAGCTGCGTAGGCGCAGAGCAAGGGCGATTTCCTTCGCTGACCTTCGTACGCTGCCGTCCTACCAAAGAAGGTGGCTAAGTGCACAGTATTAGTATTAGTATTTTAAATTTAAAGTGGTTACCAATAGAGTTCAAAATGGTTCGACAACTATATTGCAGTTAGCCGCCTTCTTTGGTAGGACGGCAGTACGCGACCGAATGCGTACTCGTTCTGCGAGCTCAGGGCAATCCAACTCCCGCGCAGAATTTGACAGGCAGTAACCAGAAGGTGGTTGTTGCGCTTTACCTCTAGCGAATTACATCCTAGGGTACCAAGTAAAAACTTTGTAGGGTAGTATACCAATGGATAATATCCGTATCCGTATATGCTTGTAGTACTGTTAGGCGATGGGCTTGCAACCTGTCACTAATACACTCGTAAACATCTTAGCCTGATTGTGCAAAATGCGGTTACAGAATTATCAACAAGTTATTAGAGTTGTTGGTAATTCTGTAGCTCTGCCTACTCTACTTTGGGAATGAAGGCGTGAGTTTATGTATGTATGTATGTATATGTACGGTATATTCTATGTATATGATAAATGTATGTATTTCTCTATTTAAGTATGTTTATCGTTGTTTAGTCCCCGGGTAAATATTCGGGCAAGTCAAAAGCCGTCATTGTTGTCTTGAATATATTGACGAAAATACCAAGCAACTTATAATGTCAAATATAACAGACCTGGGGGGTTACTATGACATAGCTATGCAGTTATATAGTTCTGTCCTTTTCTCTCAGCGTAAACAAAATTGCATTGCTATGTCATATTAACCCCGCTGGTAATAGTATCCTTTCCAATTAAAAGAAGAAAAAAAAAAAAAATCTTGAACAGTATGCGAAGATAATAATGATAGTCGTACTCATCGTACAAAGATGGAGCTTAAAAGATAAGATAAGAGACCAATGCTGAGAGGAAACACCGCAGCCTGTCGTTTTTTAAACATTGCTTATGAGTTATGATATAAAATTATAAATCTTAACTTAGCATCATATAGCTTCTTAACTAGCTTAGTTTGGGACTAGGTCTATTTATATAATTATGATTAAGCCTTGGTTTTTTTTAAATAAAATTGTACTGATATTAATAAAGTTATGAACCAGTCTGATATAATTTTGTTATTCATAAATATGTTAGTAACACATTTAACTTTCCTGTTATTCTTAATGATAAGGGTCATAAGCCAAGCTCGGCAGAGGTGAGCCATTTTTACGTCATTAATGTCAAGTGTAGATATTAATATGGATACACCAACAAAATTAATATTAATAGAAAATAAAACTTTGATAATTATAATGAAACTAAAATGATAATACATTATGTACAAAACGAGTAGGTACCTACTAAGATTTTTTATTAATTCTAAATATTCTTTGTTATTTTAATAAATAACATATAATAAGTTTTTCTGTCTTCAATTTTTAACGCATTTCTTCTTGAGTTTAATATCCACGTATTAATAGAAAAAGATATTTCTACATCCACTGAAGTGAGTGGAGTGAAATTGTACATTAAAACACTGTCCACATCTGTTCCTTCAAAGAGATTTGCTAAAAAAGCTTGCTATAAAATTCATTTGTTTTGATAGTGACGTAAAGATCGTTGCAGAAAGGCAGCCTTAATAAAATAATTTCGTTAGTTATTAAGTAAATTATGCCACATCTACCATCGAATGAGAAGGTATGTCCATGTTATGCAAACTCTGAAAACAACTCACCCCTGCCGAGCTCTGGTCATAAGTTCATTCCTAACGTTTTTTAAATCATATTCAAACAAATATTAACCCATACTGGGAACCGAACCCGAGACCGATTACTTCAAAAACACGGTCATATCAACTAAGATGAACGTGCGTTTAGATTTTCATTAAACCCAGGTTTCATTAGTGTTCTTATAAGAAACCGCTTTCGAATCGATCTAGCTGTTTGGGAGCTCCGATATCACAGATACCTACATACATTATACTTGTAATATACCTGGAGGATTATTATGACACAGCTATGCAATTCCAGAGCCTGTATCTTGGGCATCCCAGGAGTGAAGCTATCATGTAGGCGTCATTTTCATTTACCAAATACCATTAAAAATAAACTATGATGAAAATATCAAAAAAAAATACGAAGCAAAAATAAACTGTGTGTGTCTGTGTGATCGTTTTTTGAAGTGAAGCCTCCTATGCGGAGACCTCTAGGCGGTACTCAGTTTCAGCGTAAGACAGAGCTATAGACGCTACATAACTGTCCCTTTCTCTCAGCGTAAACCGAACTGCTTAGCTAGGCCATAATAAGCCCCCATCGCAGTGAATAAAGCTTCCGTCTCTTTCACACTTGCTTACTAATGTAGGGCTCATGGCTGCGTTTATCGCGTGACAAAGTTTGGATGAGGCATCTGTCACCTTCTAACACGTATATAAGTACGAAAGTGACATATGCTGTATCCTCAGTTGACACGCGATATAGACGCAGCCATACTAGGTCCACAGAAAGTGACAGAAGTTATTTAATACCTTTAAATGAGTAATTGAGATAGACCAAAAAAAATAACTCACGTTGATTTCATTCTACATAATTCGAAATAATAGGTAATTTTAAAGGACCACTTTCATTAACTTTGTATTTGACCCTATCGTTTTGTTTTAATATCTTAATTTATTTAGGAGATAATTTATGAATGACATAATTATTTTTATGGGTTGGCATAATCTAATAAACGAAGATTAAATATACTTTTAACAAAATATCTCAAATACATAATAATAAATATTTCAAAAAAAAAATGCAGAACTGTTTTAAAACCCTATTCCTCGAAATGATTTTCTAATTATAGTAATTGTAAATATAAACACTGGAATGTTTTCTATGTATTTAAGTATGTATTTTTCTAGTAGCTAAAAAACAAGCCTAGTGCTTAGTAAGACTACATCAATTTTTGTGACATTAATAAAAAAATAAAAAAAAATATTAGGGGACAATGTCACACCAATTGACCTAGTCCCAAACTAAGCTCTAGACAACGATATAAATACTTATATAGAGAAATATATACTTAAATACATAGAAAACATCCATGACTCAGGAACAAATATTCGCGCTCATCACACAAATATCTGCCCTTACCGGGATTTGAACCCAGGACCGCTAGCTTCGTAGGCAGGGTCACTACGAACTAGGCCAGCGCGCGGTCAAACATTTTCTCCTCTTTATTTAATTAGTACATTCAAATCCTAAATAAAATAAGGGATTACCTCAGACGAGCACCAAACACAGTTATCCGGGTCCACGATGCACTCACGGCAGGTGGTCCACTCACAAAGTGGTTTATTCCAAACCACTTGAACACACCCAACGATAATAACCCAGCCTAAGCGACTCTCCATGATTCAGTCTGAATTCCTACTAACCGTTAAGGACACATGGGGAAACTGCGACGATATAATTTTATTCTAGTTTATCCGGTATTAAAAACAATCGACGCTCTGGCCTAGTTGGTAGTGACCCTGCCTACGAAGCTAGCGGTCCTGGGTTCAAATCCCGGTAAGGGCAGATATTTGTGTGATTAGCGCGAATATTTGTTATGTATTTAAGTGTATATTTCTCTATATAAGTATTTATATCGTTGCCTAGTACCCATAGTACAAGCCTAGAGTTTAGTTTGGGACTAGGTCAATTGGTGTGACATTGTCCCCTGCCTGATATTTATTTATTTATTTATTATAGTTAGGTAACACTAGCTGTTTACCGCGATTCCGTCTATGTAGAAGTTGTCGCGGGTGAAAGTACCTACCCTATGTTCGTGTTCAGAGCTTAAGCTATCTCCATACAAATTTGTTTCAAAATCGGTTCAGTGGATTAGCTTTGAAAGTAAACAGATAGACAAGGTTAGTTTGGTATTTAAAATATCATAGTTAGTATAGTATGGTCACCACAAGAAACTAGCGTTGTAGTACTTACCATGTCGCTGCCGTCAAAGGGCAAAACGCTGCAAATAAAAAACATAGTTTCAAGAAAAACGCATATAAAGATTTTTAAGTTTCACGGTTAAAATCACCTATCAGCTCACTTAGTTCCTGCGTTGGTTTGATGGTGATGCAGATTAAGCAAAACGTTGCATCTTCAATAATTCTACACTAAGATTATAAAGGAGAAAGATTTGTATATTTGTATGCTTATAACGAAAAAACTCAAAACTGCTAGACCGATTTCAAAAATGCTACATTATCTGTGAGTAACATAGGCTATTATTTATTTTTCTGCGCGGAAGGAGTAGCGTGTAAAAACTCGTCAAAAAAAAATGTGTCGTGTTTGAATCCCATCTTTAACCTATAAATCATTCGAACTCAATATTTCTATGGTCACCCATACTGTTTTGATCTGTTGTAATTTTCGTTTTTGACTTTGCTATACTTTTTTTAAAATAAGAATAAGAATAAGAGATGTTTCATTGTCACACATAAATAAAATATACAATAAGTAGACAGAATCTACATTTTACGACATGAATATGTTTTAGAATGATCTCGGTCGAGTGACAAAAGGGGCGGGGTCAGCGTGTGCTGCGAGCGCGGGCGCAGGCGCGTCTGCGCAGGCGCTGGTTTTCAGTCCTCTCCTTCACACACAATCAAATAATAAAAACAAAAGCTGTGCTTGCTCTTTAAATGAAACACGAAACAATAATAAAAAAAGCGATTATGAGACCTTGTAAAATATATTTAGGATACCAGTAAAATACCTTCAATAGTTTACTTCAATTTAATGTCTTAATATATTTTCATAAATTATGTATAATAAAAATGAATCGCTAAATGTGCTGCTAAGCGCAAAACTCGAGAACGGCTGAACCGATTTGGCTGATTTCTTTTTTGTTATGTTCGTCATTGTCAGGACATGGTTTGTATGAAAGAAAATAATTGAAAAATCCACCGGGAAAATCAGAAATTTGCAGCGGAGCTAAGCCGCTGGCGGGCGCCAGTATGCTATAGTAAAACAAAACTTGCTGTATGTTATTTGAGGACCAAAAGCTATATTACATTTAACGACTTATTTATTTTAATTCTTTTTAAATAAATATTTTTAATTCTTGAATAACACTGAATTACTTAAATATAATCGTTAAAATTTAACTGCTTGTTAATCTGCTGCGGTTGGAATTTTTAACGAACTGTTAACGCGAAACAGGAAAAACATTAATAATCACGTTTCCGTTTCAACTTGTTATTTCTTGGGTTGTCTTTTATTTAAGTAACAAAAGTGAAGGATAATTATATAGGTACCTACTCAACTTCAAAACACCCTTAACTCCAATAGATAAAAAAAAAAGCTTAGTTAAAACAAAATTAATACCTTGTGCAGGGTCCGTCCGGATCGCTACCACCATCTTATCCATTAACCTACCGCCAAACAGCAGTGTTAGCATTGTTGTGTTCCGGTTTGGGGATAAGACAGCCGGTGAAATGACTAGCATAGAGGCATTCCATCTTAGTCCTCAGGGTTGGCAACGCATTTGCAGTCTTAGGATTGCATTGCAGTCTTGTGAATGCGAATGTCTATGGGTCACAGTTTCCACTTACCATCAGGTGGCCTGTGTGCTCGTTTGTCTTCTTTATGCCATAAAAAAAAAAAATGTTATTGGTATTTTTAACAGTCTCACTAGAGCTGGTAGCTATAAATGGAAGCTGTTTTACCCAGTGAATTACTTTTAAGGCAATTTACATGAAATTAGGCAAAAATCATTCAAATCAAAGTTTACTAGCTTTCTTTAAAAACTGTGACAAAATCAGTTGATCCACTTCGGAGCTATGACGCCACAGACTGACACACAAATTCACAAACTTACACTTTAAACTTATTAACAGCCCTATTTTTTTTCCGTGTGGTTGCCGGGTTAGAATAGTGCCAGTGGATGTCGTAAGAGGCGACTAAGGAAAGAAAGGCTTGTAGTACTGTTAGGCGATGGGCTTACCACCTGTCACTAATATACTGGGAAACATCTTAGCCTACTTGTGCAAAATGTGGTCACAGAATTATCCAGAAGTTTTAAGACTTCTTGGTAATTCTTTAGCTCTGCCTACCCCAGTCTGGGAATGAATGCGTGAGTTTATGTATGTTTGTATGTGTTTTTTCAAAACACTGATCCTCTTATTTATTTAAACGCGCAATAGCTAAAATTTGCTAATGTCCAGTTTTAACCGGTTATTTTTAAAACAAAAACTATTAATAACCGGTTAAATGGCATGCCCTAATGAACATACTATTAGCTTACTTTTTATCCATAAACCTCTGACAGAAAACTATAATAAATATTATTAATGACTTGCCTTACCTTGTAGAAGTCGGTTATTATTGACCGGTCAATTATTGACCTTGACTTTTACCTTATGCCCAAGCAATCAGCAGCCCCTCCCTCTCCCGCATTATCACATCATATTGTGAACGTGACAGAACTGAAAACTAGGGCCAAGTCCAACCACGAACCAATATCTTTCAATGAGTTCTCGACCGCCATAAATCTTCAGGGATTTATATAAAAGTAACTATCAATCTTGGGGCCACGATTCAATCGAGAAATACAGTTGTATCCCTTATTTTGAACCATTTTTAGGGTTCCGTACTTAAAAGGTAAAAAATAACCCTAATGGTGACACTTTAGTGCCTGTCTGTCTGTATGTCACAGTAGTTTTTCTCTGAAACAATAGAAGCTACATACATACATACATAAACTCACGCCTTCATTCCCAAAGTGGGGTAGGCAGAGCTACAGAATTACCAGCAACTCTAAAACCTTGTTGATAATTCTGTAACCACATATTGCATAATTAGGCTAAGGTGTTTAACAGCGTATTAGTGACAGGTTGCAAGCCCATCGCCTGACAGTACTACAAGCCCTTATTCCCTTAGTCGCCTCTTACGACATCCACTGGAAGACATGGAGTGGCACTATTCTACCCCGGCAACCATACGGGGGTACAATAGAAGCTATCAACTTAAAATTTGGCGTAAATGTATAACTTGCTTGCCCGCATACTTATAATAGTAGAAACAATATGACATTATTTTTCAAAATATTTGGAAAGGGGTCTAGAATAAGGGCTTGAAAAATGAAAGCGATTTGATTATTGCAAACGGAATGTCATATGAAAAGGGTCAGTCTGTAAATTTCAAAACTTTTTTTTTTTTATCTGTGTGTGTGTGTCTTTTTAGGGTTTCGTACCCAAAAGGGTAAAAACAGGACCCTTTCACTACGACTCCACTGTCCGTCTGTCTGTCTGTCTCTCTGTCTGTCGGTCTGTCACCTGTCTGTATCTCATGAACCGTGATAGCTAGTCAGTTGAAATTTTCAGAGATGATATATTTCCGTGTGGTTGCCGGGATAGAATAGTGCCACTCCATATCATCCCGTGGATGTCGTAAGAGGCGACTAAGGGAATAAAGGCTTGTAGTACTATTAGGCGATGGGCTTGCAACCTGTCACTAATACGTTGTTAAACATCTTAGTCTTTTTGTGCAGAATGTGGTTACAGAATTATCAACAAGTTTTTAAAGTTGTAGGTAATTCTGTAGCTTTGCCTACCCCACTCTGGGATTACAGGCGTGAAAGTATGTATGTATGTATGTATATATTTCTGGTGCTGCTATATTAAAAAATATTGAAATAAAATAAAATTAATTTCTTCTATATTTACAGTTATGGAAAAAAAAATAACTTTTAAAATCTGCGTAAAATTCAGGCTAGTCGAAATTGACCTTATTGCATAGAAAATAAAGTTCAAAAAAAAATGAGTAGTTTTCCAAACATATTATCTTTAATACGGAACCCTTCGTGTGCGAGTCCCACGACCATTAAACCGTTTTTTTTTTTGAAGCTAGAAAGACGTCAACATGCGTGTCCACCAAGCTCGCGGTAGCCGCAACAGCACTCTTAACGCGTTGTTATACTGCCGGTAAATATTTGTATTACAAATTCTGTGATACTTAAAAACCTGTCAATTCCTTCATATACTACTTGTCTTTATAAGTGTGGTTATAATCATTTCCTCCTAAATCCCGTTTTATTTCACTAACCTACTCTAACACCTATACCTAAAATTTTGTGCCTTCTAAATATTTACATACATACATACATACATACCTTCACGCCTTCATTCCCAGAGTGGGGTAGGCAGAGCCACAGAATTACCAACAACTCTAAAAACTTGTTGATAACTCTGTAACCACAATTTACACAATAAGGCTAAGATGTTTAACAGTGTATATTAGTGACAGGTAGCAAGCCCATCGCCTAACATTACAGTACTACAAGCCTTTATTCCCTTAGTCGCCTCTTACGACTTCCACGGGAAGACATGGAGTCGGAATATTGAAAAGCCATCGCGCAAACGACTCAGATAACCTTTTTCTTTACTTCCAAATACGAACGGTTCTCCATTTTTATCCCCCGTGGAATCATCAACCAACACTCTTTCATTATGTTTGCAAATCCCGCTGAAGGTAATTTATCATTATTATGAGCTCGCTGTCGCGTCTGCGACGTCGTTAATCTCTCGAGAATCATTAAGGAGTGGATTAATTCAAGTTAGTACTGTCAAAATCAAAGTCAACATTATGTTTAAATTATTTGCGTCATCCTGTATGGGTTATATAGGTATGATATATGTTAGCAATATGTAATTTACAGGAAGTTAAGATGAAAGGTGTAGGTGTTATATGAGTATTATCCTTCTATTTATAAATGCGTCAATAGGTACATGTAAAAAATATATGTGTCAAATGTGTACACAATTGGGATAGACCAAAAAAAATACTTACGGTTTTTACGCTCTCATTAGAAAGAATAGTTTTTATTTTTGTGTAAATCATCAATAACATAGGTACTACAATTAAAAGTAAAACTAAACTTATTAAAATTAAAATAAAACTTAGCTACTCAAATTAAAATAAAACTAAGCTACTCCAATATTAAAGATGTAAATAATAATCACCACTATAAAAAGAGCACCCCCTCTAGCAGGTCCGCTCGCGGCATGGTCCCTATGACACTGGCTGCATTACCTCTCTGGATAGGTAGTTAATTTTAAGAGACCAATTTGATCAATTTTGAATTTGACCCGATAGTTTTGTTTTAATATATTTATTTATTTAGCGTACTCTGGGGGGGCACAATAGTGCGAGTATGTTCAGATCCCTCCGGGGATCGGAACGGCGGCGATGCCGTTTGCCACGCGTCACGCTGTGTTCGCAGGGGGGTTGGCAAAAAGCGGGCCGCTGAAAGCCGCCTTGCTACGATGAATGTTTGTGGAGGGATGGAACATAAATTAGATGAGGTATGTATGATGATGAAAGAGAGAAAGCTGGATGTTCTTTGTGTGACTGAGACGAAGAAAAAAGGGGTGAGTACGTCCACACACGGAACCTTGACGGCTTTGTGGTCCGGAGTTCCGGTATCCGAGCACGGTCGTCAGGGAGTTGGCATCGTACTCACAGAGCGAATGGCTGAATGTATGCAAGAGTATGAATGTGTGAGCCCAAGACTTCTCTGGGTGAGACTCAAGGTAGGTCTCACCCGTTTATTCGTAATTGGGGCTTATGCCCCAGATACGAATAAATCGAAAAAAGAAAGGGAGGAGTTTTGGGAAAGTTTGCATGAGGTTTCAACAAAATGCAAGGAGAATGAAAGGATTATTTTATTAGGCGATTTTAATGGTTGGACAGGCGTGCAAAGGGATGGTTATGAATCGGTTCTGGGTAAGTATGGTGATGAGCGAGTGAACGAGAATGGCAAATGTCTTCTCAATGTATGTTTGGCTAAGAATCTCTGCGTGACAAACACTTTGTTTGATCACAAAGAGATTCATCAGTATACGTGGAGACGGCAGAATGAGAAGTCTGTGATAGACTTGATGATTGTGGATGAACGGTTGCGTAACAAAATTGTAGATACCAGAGCATTTCGAGGAGTTAGCGTAGGTTCAGATCACTACTTAGTGGTAACACGAGTAAGGGGTCTGTTCACACGTTGGCGCCATCGTGTTCCCGTACCAACAACTGCGTTAGAGAGGATAAAAGTAGAGAAACTGAATGACGAAGTTATACAAGATGAGTACGTAAAAAAGCTGAAAGATTGTTTTGAATGTGTCAATAAGATGAATGACAGTGAAGTTGAGAATAATGTAAATAATGTATGGGAGATTATGAAGAATGGCATGGTCAAATCGGCCACTGAAGTATGCGGTGTAGTCAAAAGAAGAAAAAGCAAGAATGAACGTCCGGAATGGTGGGATAGTGAGGTAGATGATGTAGTGAAAGAGAAGAAAAAGTGTTGGTTGGATTTTGTAGCTGTAGATCCAGGACAAGATCTAAGCGACAGAAAGAAAAAAGAGTATAATAGATCAAAGAAAAGAGTGAAAGAAGTTGTGGCTAGAAAGAAAGATTTACTGAATGAAAAGTATGATAGGAGTTTCTCTGACAACTTCCGGTCGAATATTAAACTCTTTTGGAGCTTGATTAAATCGGCTCGGGGGAAATAAGAAAAAACTAAATTAAGCGCGGTGAGGGATGAGTCTGGTGACTTAATATGTGAGGAAGAAAAAATGCTTGATAGATGGAAAACTTATTTTGAAAGCTTGTTTGAATGCGAAGATGTTTGTCTTGAGCCAGAAAGCATGAGTAAAGATGCAAGTAGCGAAGATGAAAGTGTTATTAGTATGAGTGAAATCATGAAAGCTTTAAAAAGTATGAAAGCGGGAAAGTCAGCAGGTTGTGATAGAGTGTCGATAGAAATGCTGAGGAGAGGAGATGGCCTGGTGGGTAGTCTGTTGTACCGTCTTTTTAATGCATGTTGGAGTAGCGGCCGAGTCCCGGAAGATTGGGTCAAGGCCGTTATCGTCCCTCTGTATAAAGGAAAGGGGTCACAGCAAGACTGCAAAAACTACCGCGGTATCAGCCTCCTTAGTGTTGTCGGCAAAGTATATGCGAAGATTTTAATTGAAAGGGTATTGAATGTTACGAATGACAAAAACTGGGATGTACAAACGGGATTTCGAAAGGGAATGGGATGTACGGATCAGGTCTTTTCACTACGGTCCATCACAGAAAAGTTCTTGGCTGTGAACCAAAAGGTTTTCTGTGCTTTTGTGGACCTGGAAAAGGCCTATGATAGGGTAGATAGAAAGGAGTTGTGGACGGTGCTGTCTATGTATGGAGTGAGCAGCAACCTGGTGCAGGCTTTGAGGTTCCTTTATGAGGGTTCCAAAGCCTGTGTCAGGATAAATGGGGTATACTCGGCCTGGTTTAATATCTCTAAAGGTGTAAGACAGGGCTGTGTTGCCTCACCATGGCTGTTCAATCTATTTATGGATAGTTGTATGCGGGATTTGGGAGAGTATGATAAGGGTTTGCGTATGCAAGAGTTGCTAATCAAATGCCTCTTATATGCCGATGATCAAGTTATACTTGCCCCATCGGTACTTGAGTTGCAGGAGATTGTGACAGTGATGAATGAGGGATTTAAGCAAAAGGGGATGAAAGTAAATGTTGCCAAGACCAAGGTCATGGTGATAGAGAAGGATGAGGAGATGACTGAGTGTGTGATAAATATAAATGGTGAATTAGTAGAACAAGTGAGCGAATTTGTGTACCTGGGAAGTATGTTTACAAGAGATGGTAAGTGTGATTAGGATATCGAGAGGAGGGTGAATGCGGGCAATCAAATTAATGGGGCCCTGTACTCCTTTGTAAGCAGACAGGGCGTTTCACAAAAAGCCCGGCTGGCTGTTCACAATGGAGTGCTAGCCCCTACCCTGATGTATGGTAGTGAATGTTGGGTGTGGCAGGACAAGCATGTAAGTCGTGTAAATGCAGTTGAATTGCGCTCTTTGCGTAGTATGTGTGGTGTGAAACTGATTGATAGAGTAAGAAATGAAAAAATCAGAGAGAAATGTGGAATAAAAGAAGATGTAGTGACTAAGATTGAAAAGGGCATGCTTCGATGGTTCGGTCATCTGGAAAGGATGGATGAAAGAAGATTGACGAAAGAGATATATAGATCGAAAGTAAGTGGAAGGGTCGGAAGGGGCCGTACTTTTTCGAATCAAATCGGAGAAATACTGGAAAAGGGCCGAATCTTAAGTACCCGAAACCGACGTGCGTGCATGACTCGATGTATGAATGTTGAAGAAGCGAAAGAAATTTGTCAAGATCGTAGCAAGTGGAAAGAAGTGGTCTCTGCCTACCCCTCTGGGAAACAGGCGTGATTTAATGTATGTATGTATGTATTTAGCAGAAATTTTATGGATGACATGATTATTTTAATTTTAAGTTGAAATTTACTAATAATTTACAACAATTAAATGATGTCTACTGATAAAAAGTAATTGTAATAGTGTATCAAGCGGTTTTCGCATAACTCGTAAGATACACCTCGGAGTGTTTCAAGCCGAAAACGAAATTCAAACAAAGGTTAAATATACTTTTGTCGAAATATCTGAAATAGATAAATATTTTATAATATTAATGATGCAAAAGGACTTCAAATTCCTATTCCTCGATAAGGATTTAGGTAATTGAAAAAATATGAACAATGCCAATTTCAGCTTTATGCCTTTGATAGTTTTTGAGAAAAAAATAGTGTGATACAGACAGTAAAGTTCGACAGATGGAAATGGCAAATCTATCAGGACTTTTATTTACGCTAGAGAAATGCATTTACGCATTCAACTAGGGTCCGGGAAGACTCAATGTGGTTATGCGGGGACTCCCCTATCAACAGCGGAAGGAATACCCACTAAATACCCAGCAGTTCTCGCTCCACGTAGTTGGCGAGGGCCGCCGGCTACCTATGGCGGTTACCTAGTTTGACTACTATTTACTGTGAATACTGTTTGGCATCTGAATTGGCTGTTCCGATTAAGGGCTACGAGTACGATGCCACCTCCCGGGTAACCGATCAATTTATCGACTTCCACTTTAACATTGTATCATGTTATCAAACGCTATTATCTGCTGAACCCATTATGTTTCCAGGATATCTTAAACATCAATTGCGGAGGTTAGATAAGAATAGATTTCTGAGTTCCATACAAAATAATCACATAAGTACATAGATTACATTAAATCACGCCTGTTTCCCAGAGGGGCAGGCAGAGACCATTTCTTTCCACTTGCTACGATCTTGACAAATTTTTCACTTTTTCAACATTCATACATCGAGTCATGCACGCACCGATTCGGACCTTTTCTAGTATTTCTCCGACTTGATTCGAAAAAATACGCTTAAATTAATCATGCAGCGAATCAATCATGCATGATCGATGAATTCTTACGGACATATTTACATTTTTTGCTCATGTTTTTCAACAAAAAAGAATTGTGTCGCTTATTTAAAATAATTAATATAGCTCTCTCTCTTCTTTAAATTACCTTCACAATTCAATCTTGAACTGTAGCTGTTTTCCTTGTTGGTGTCTGATGTTTCAAACCTGGAGGCCGGCTGGTCGCTAATGGCCCCCAAGGGGGCAGTCCCACGTCGCTCATTGTTCCCTGGATTATCGGTTTTACATCATTCCTTTTATTATTATTCCGCATTGGCGTTTTTTTTTGTATAATCAAAAACCATACATGCGTACGTATAAACATATAAACAGGGGTTTTATTCTACTGGGTAAAATAATAACTTTATTATTAGATTTCAGATTATTCTGGGGTCCTAGTATAATTATCTCGAAGATCAAGTTAGAAAGGGCTTAAGTCTAGTATACTTGGTTTATGTATTGATCCTTTTTTTAGTACGGGTGTTCTTTTTCACTAGGACCCCAGTATTATCGCATTGTTTTTAGAAGGGCCGCCATGAAGTCACGTAACAAAAGTATTCAAAAACTAAGTCGGTTATATGAAATGAATATACTAGCGCTTCAGACAAGACCATCATTTCGGAAAGAACCGCAAAAAACTCCAGCAGAAGGACATATTTACAATCATAAAAGGCAAAAACTTTTCAACCTCTTATTCAACTAAAATGTATGACTACGAGAACTACAATCTCTACGTCAAAGCAAGCACCTAAAATAAGAGCCATAGTAACGTTGCCAATTCGATAACTGGGGGGTTATTATGACGTAGCTATGCAGTTCATTTTACGCTGAGAGAAAAGGACAGAGCTATAGCAGTTATCCTTTTCTCTCAGCGTAAACTGAACTACATAGTTATGTCATAATAACCCCTCTGGTCTAGCAAAAATCCTCCTTCTTCAGCAGGCAGCAACATCAAAAACCACGACACGCACTTGATAAAGCGAAATAAAGACTATCTTTCCATAACAGGCAAGCGACGCTTATTGGCACAACACGACAAATAAGTGATTTTGCCGCCCGGGAAACGGACATCGAATAAAAATTGAAATATGCGAGTTTCACCCTTCGGCCATTGATGACAATAATGTAAGGGCAAAGTTCAGCGAGCCGTAATTTTGGGAATGGGTTTCAACGTATTTTCACTCAACTTTTGTTTAGCTTTACGGGCCATTTTGTCTTCCGTAATGTGTTTTCCAACGTTTAAAAAAGTTTTGTTTTCATGAATATTTTGCGTTGGACGCTTGACAGAATGCTTGATAAGGTTTTTGCTATTTTATGTTTGTTTATTTTGAAAGTTTTTAAAAAAACTGAGCAAGAGATTATCGGACGCTCTGAAGTGGGATTCTAGGCGGAAAAACCATATTGTATTTGCCATCTGGTAGCTCCTATCTTTAAAATAATGGCGGCCGAACTAATAACAATACTTACTATAACAGGTCAAAGACAATAAAAAAAAGTATTTATGTAACTGTTACATAATGAAGCTTCTTAAGTTACGAGTGGGCTCGCGCTCTAATTACAGGCATACATTTTTCTACAAGCCTATAATGATAATTACAAAAATAAAAAATAAATGATTTTTCTGCTAACAAGTTACTTGTCAGCGAAGTCATTTTTATTATCACAATTGGCGTTAATAGTTTGTGAATTTTATTACGACATGTTTACAAAATTCATGCAAAATATAATAGTTAGTACTACTAAACCCGTTCTGTCACTTTATCATAAAAATTGGGATTCCAAACGAAACGCCATTTTGTTGTTATCCATATTGAACGTAGCCATGGTAACCAAATAACAAATCCATGGATATTAACCATCAATTTTATTAACTTTATAAAAATTGAACTTTAAACACATAATCAGTCTCAAAATTAAAAAAGTTTTATTATACAAATTAGGATGTCAAATGTTCACGAAACGACAAGACTAATGTCCGGAATGACCGTAACCATGGTAATAACAATGCTATAATAATTATAATATAATTTTTATTACCATGACAACGCTAATTATAGAATTGTTTTCACGCTTCGTTTACGCAATAGGTGTTATTCTGACACCAATAACGATATCAATATTAGCGTTTTATTTATTGTACGCGAGTAGGAAAACTGCCTATATTCAGGCCAAATTACAGCTTTCTAGTACTAAGAGTCTCTGAGCTAGGCTGCGGACGGACGGACGGACGGACGGACATAGCGAAACTATAAGAGTTCCTAGTTTGACTAAGGAACCCTAAAAAAGCTTTTGGCTTATCAAATTTCGTTAGGAAATTGTGTTAATTCTTCCTAACAAAGATTATTATTTCAAATAAATAATAGCAACGTGTACCAACGCATATTTATGGACTGGACTGTACAAAACATCTGTATCAGGTCCTCTATTATAATGGATAAAATCATATTACCTTTGACATTTGTTCTATTATCAACATTATAGCTATTATTTACTTCACAGTGATACTGCCGTGCTAAGCCAAAAAGGCTATCCATATTGAACGTAGCCATGGTAACCAAATAACAAATCCATGGATATTAACCATCAATTTTATTAACTTTATAAAAATTGAACTTTAAACACATAATCAGTCTCAAAATTAAAAAAGTTTTATTATACAAATTAGGATGTCAAATGTTCACGAAACGACAAGACTAATGTCCGGAATGACCGTAACCATGGTAATAACAATGCTATAATAATTATAATATAATTTTTATTACCATGACAACGCTAATTATAGAATTGTTTTCACGCTTCGTTTACGCAATAGGTGTTATTCTGACACCAATAACGATATCAATATTAGCGTTTTATTTATTGTACGCGAGTAGGAAAACTGCCTATATTCAGGCCAAATTACAGCTTTCTAGTACTAAGAGTCTCTGAGCTAGGCTGCGGACGGACGGACGGACGGACGGACATAGCGAAACTATAAGAGTTCCTAGTTTGACTAAGGAACCCTAAAAAAGCTTTTGGCTTATCAAATTTCGTTAGGAAATTGTGTTAATTCTTCCTAACAAAGATTATTATTTCAAATAAATAATAGCAACGTGTACCAACGCATATTTATGGACTGGACTGTACAAAACATCTGTATCAGGTCCTCTATTATAATGGATAAAATCATATTACCTTTGACATTTGATCTATTATCAACATTATAGCTATTATTTACTTCACAGTGATACTGCCGTGCTAAGCCAAAAAGGCCTATGTCCGAAAATTAGTAAAGTCTGTTTTTTTTGCGTTGGATTCCTTAAGCTACAAGGAATGAGATTCTGTTATCGAAAAAGTAGTTTTTTTTAATTATAAGTGGCTTAAAAACGATTAAGAATAGAAGACTTGTTTTTCCCGTAATTCCTAAGGAAATCTAGGTATGTTGAAATACTTAACAATTAGGTCGTACTTTACTTTTTAGTTCAATTTTAGTTACGGCAGTGTTTTTTATTTTTGATTTTATAAATAGAATCTTGGAACAATATTTACAAAACGAGAACGTTAATAGTGTTTACTGCATCCAGAGTATAATGTTATCTAATAATAACAGAAGCAAATTGCGGATTAGATAAGCTAATGGAATAATCATTAACGAACTACCGCAGTCCACTCGTTACATAAGTTCTATCAGTGCTAATAGATCAGTTAGATCACTCACAAGAAATATAAACGTAATGATAATAAGGACACTGCCAATGTTAGCCGGACCTTACCAAAGCCACCATGTCAGGAAAAGTAGCTGTCGTTACCGGAGCCAACAAAGGCATTGGTTTCGCTATTGTAAAATTACTGTGCAAGAGATTCGATGGTACTGTGTACCTGACATCCAGAGATAAAACCAGAGGACAGGAAGCGGTTGCTGAGCTAAAAATATTTGGATATGAACCAGCGTATCATCAGCTCGACATCATTGACAGAGCCAGCGTTGAAAAGTTCAAGGATCATATTAAGAAGAACCATAAAGGTATCAATGTTCTGATCAATAATGCCGCTGTAGCTAATAGTGAATCGCTATTCAATAATTACGACGAATGGAAGTATATGATTGATATTAATTATAGAGGTTTGTTAATCGTACAAGAACTGCTGTTCCCACTAGTTAGGGACAATGGAAGAATAATCAACATTTCCAGCGATTGTGGACACTTGTCAAACATAAGAAATAAGTACTGGATTGAACGACTGTCCCGTAAAGATCTGACTGTTAAAGATGTTAATGAATTTGTGGATTCGTACTTGGAATCAGTAAAGAACGGAACGTTTAATAAGGATGATATTGCTGATGGGGGTACAGTTGCTGCATACAGAGTTGCCAAAGTGGGAGTGTGTGCGCTGACCATGCTTCAGCAAAAGGAACTGGAGAAGCGTAACATTTCTGTCAATTCCATGCACCCTGGTTTGGTTAGGACCAGCATGACGTTAGGTGCTGGTTTCTACGATACCGACCAGGCAGCTGAAACTCCAGTATACTTGGCTCTGGATGCTCCACAAGAGCTCAAAGGGGCGTATGTTTGGTTTGACAAGAAAGTTATAGACTGGTATGATTACAAGGCCGACTTGTATTTCAAAACGAGTACTTTAAAAACATAATGTAACTTATGTTTACTTGAGTTATTCAGATTGTTATTGTTTTAAAAGTTAAAAAAGGAATTTGTGTTTTTAACAGCAGATACAAGAAATCATTAAAATGAATAAATGACTAGCTACATTTATTAAACGTTGAATATAAATTTGTTCCTTTATTTTGTAAATACACGGACTCAGTAACGAAGTGGAAACAAATAACAATAACTGTATAAATATTTGTTTGGGACTTAATCGAAATGCCTCAGGATAGCTAAAAATAAATTGTCTTTGTTTATTGTCATCAGCAATAATAATATTTTTACAAGCTTTTGTTTAACTTCCTTTGTTCGTATATCTGTCATTAGGGTTCAAATCTTGCAAATCAATTTTTGAATATACTTTCCGTCATCGTAATTGGCTGAAATTTGAAATAAGTAAATGAATCCGAAGGCGATGTAATATTATACAATACAATACAATATATAATACTCTTTAATGAACACAAAAAAAAAAACAAAACATGCAACAGTACATTTTTAACTAAAGGTATACAACAGACAGTCTTACCGCTAAATAGCGATGTGTTCCCGACAACCTTGGACAGAGAAATAATAATAGACAAAAATACATGGCAGGCGGTGTCAACGAATTTCTTCAGAACTCAAACTTAACTACAAGAAACACTTCTGTTATTGTAAAAACTACCTACACATATGTAAACAACATAAATACACACATTCATAAAGTAAATGAGTAAGTAAATACATACTAAATACACACTAAATACATAATTATTATTATTATGGTACCTATCTAAGAGCTGATCTGATGATGGAGTCGGAAGCTGGAGACAAGATCTGTTCTGATACTTCTGATCTTAACGTAGACCCACCCAATTTGGATTATATAGTTTTATCTAGTTAAAACAACATAAGGTAAAAAAAAAACGTAGTAAAAAGTAGCGAATGATTTCCCAAATTTAAAAAATTAATTGATACCAGCTTTAGTTTGATTGCTCAGGATTTGATGGTTGAGGAGTTCTCCTGGTACTTCACCATCACATCCACATCACCATAATACATTGTGACGAATATGAATTGCTTAGCAATCATAATTAAGTAATCGTACCGCATCTGGCCATCCGTGGTCTTCTCCATTCATTCCATTCAAATCAAAATCAAAATCAAAATTATTTATTTCAGATATTACATTTCCATATACTGCACACAAATTAAAATAAACATTAAAATTAAAAATTTAATAAAAATTAAAGTTAAAAATAGAATCATAATTTATAGTGACATTACACAAAACTTTCACAACTAAAAACTAAAACACAATTACTAATAAGTACGATTGCACCCTACATGCAGCTGCACCATTGAACCATGGAGGGGCAATCAAACCTCCTCGCTATCATGTCCAGGATGCAGTTGCCGCTACCGCGCACTCTGCTCAGCAGAGACGCGCATCGCTTGCGCAGAGTGGTGTAGAAGCAAGCATTACACCAAATGGTGCTTTTTGAGAGCAAACCACCCCATTTTTTTTAATTCTGCTAGCAATTAAGAAACTTCTGCCAATATTATATTATAAATGTGAAAGTTTGTGTGTGTGTTTGTTACTTCTTCACGCCGTAACGGCTGGACGTAATTGAATAATATTTGGAAGTAAGATAGCTTATACCCTGAATTAACACATGGGCTACTTTTCATCCCGGAATTTAAAAGTTCGCGGACGAAGTCGCGGGCAGAACCTAATTTCAAAATAATTAATTTACTTGTGGGAGGACCTTGTGCAGGGTCCGTCTGGGTTGGTACCACCATCTTATCCATTAACCTACCGCCAAGCAGCAGTGTTTGCATTGTTGCGTTCCGGTTTGGGGATAAGACAGCCGGTGAAATGACTAGCATAGAGGCATTCCATCTTAGTCCTCAGGGTTGGCAAGGCAACGCATTAGCAGTTTTAGGATTGCGGTCTTGCGAATGCGAATGTCTATGGGTCACAGTTTCCATTTACCATCAGGTGGCCTGTGTGCTAGTTTGGCTTCCTATGCCATAAAAAAAAAAAAAACTGATATACAAGGCAACTTGGTATCTACTGAGTGAAACAAACAACGATAACACCCAATGTTGACATACAACGTAGCATTACTTAATGAGTTATTGTGAACTCCACCAGTAATTAGTGACAATATCGTCGGTGATGCTGCAAAACCGCGTAAATACGCGTAACTAACAAATTAATGATAGAGCAAAATAAACCTTACCGTGTTATTAAAAAGGTGCATTTTGCTCCGTATTATAAATGTTACTTACGCGGTTTTGCAGTTTTTTATACGATATGCATCTAAACCGTGCCTCAACCTTAATTACAGCAGTTTAGAAGTGATACTATAATAACTCTGACTCCGCAAGGTCACAGCAATCATCAAGGCTGAGTTTAATTGCTCGATAGTGATACATTGCGGCGCTGTGATAGCGGTTGGCTTAAAAATGTTAAACCAACCCGTCAATGGATTGCTACAAGCATGCGGACTATTGACTAGGGAAACTGAGCCAGCAAGCCAGTAGAACAGAATGCTCCTATATAATAATAATAGTAGTTGCCTGCGTCTTCATCCGCTTAAAGGTAGTCGTTGATCGCTACTTGTGGTAAAAGTAAATTTATTATTTATTATTTATTATAGTAGGGGATCAGAATAGGATTCGATAAAAACTATTTTATATCAAAAATATGGTAAATATAATATATGGATAATAATTTAAAAACCTTTTTTTTAACAAAAATTACATACCAATCGAAAAAAGAACTTTAGAAATACCAACAATTGAAAAAAAATTGTGACCTCTCCAAAAAGAAATTGGGCTAGCTTTCCAGAGAGGTAATACAGCCAGTGTCATAAGTACCATGCTTTATTTAAAAAAAAGTAAGTGTGATACTTTGTAAGAATGTACTGTTGTTAATAATTCTGTAACCACAATTTGCCCAAAACAATTTGTTTGTTTACTAGTGTTTAATTTGTTATATGTTAGTGGTAGGTATTAGGAATAACACTTTTTTTTAACAATTCATGTATCTATCTAAAATATGGTTCAAGAGACAGACTGCCGATCAGACAAATGTAAAGCGAAGTCTAAGCACCTTTTGGGTAATGAAAAAAATCTACTTATTTTCAGTATTTACTTGTGGGAGGACCTTGTGCAGGGTCCGTCCGGGTTGGTACCACCATCTTATCCATTAACCTACCGCCAAGCAGCAGTGTTCGCATTGTTGTGTTCCGGTTTGGGGATAAGACAGCCGGTGAAATGACTAGCATAGAGGCATTCCATCTTCGGCCTCAGGGTTGGCAACGCATTTGCAGTCTTAGGATTGCGGTGTGAATGCGAATGTCTATGGGTCTCAGTTTCCACTTGCCATCAGGTGGCCTGTGTGCTCGTTTGCCTTCCTATGACATAAAAAAAAAAAAAAAGTATTCAGCCTCTAAAGTGAATCTTATCTCACTATCAATGGTCTGTATGCTTGTTTGTCTTCTCCATCCAAGCTATAAAAATACTTGCCTATTAGAATAACATCACACATTGTTCCAAAAACTACGAGCAGTAAAATAACTTCTTACCGGTGAATAATGCTGATTTATGACTTATGGCGGCAAACAACTTGTTTGGGGCGAATGGTGAAAAACAGTCTGGTTCAAACAATAATTATATCCTCAGTTTCATCATTTTTTACTGCTTCTAACCATGTTTCTGAAGAAATTTAGTTACGTCAAGGTTGTAACTTACTATTTAGGAAAATATAAGGGTCTATATCGTCTGGCATATCTTTTTTACGCATAATGTATCATTACGCATAAAATCGTTTGTCCTAAAACAGTTTATACAATAGAAAGGGTTTTATTTTAATTATTAATAAAAACGAACCTAAGTTAACCTTGCCTAATCTATACAATAGACGTTTGATATATTTTGGAATGTCAGCCTAAAAGGGGTGTTATGCCAAACGATTTTATGCGAAATGAAACATTTTGCGTAAAATAATTATTCGTTTCGAAGGGTTCTCGAATAGAAAACGACGACGATGACGGCGTGTGACGATTTGTGGTTCAAATTTTTTATAAAAGAAAAGTTTTAGAAGTATTTTTCCAACCAAAATAATTATATATAAGTTAGACCACCTCACACAAATTGACCGAGTCCCAAACTAAGCTCGAAATTAGCCTGTACTTTTTAGTACCCTAGTACAGCTCTGCCGTGCTAGTGTAAAAGGCGACTTTTCGACAAAAGACACTTTCGAGATAATCGCAAAAAAGTGACCGAAATCTTCATTTTCATATTTCTAGGTAATTTAAAGAGATATTGAAATGAAACTTTTTGTGTCGGATAGTCATTGTGTTTTACTAGTTTTCTACATAAGTAATGTATTTTTATTACCTAAAGTTTTTTTTTTACACGCATTTTTTCCTTTTTGTTTAGTTGCCGATTAATAATTGCCACTAAAAAACAAGCAAAAAGGCGGTATAAGAGCACTATACCGCCTTATAGGCTTGATTTTCCTTCATACGTCTTCATAATAAACTAGGGCTTGAACGTATCACAATAATGCTTAATTAAAAAGACGTATTTGCAACATACCGCCTTATTGCTTAGTACAAAATATTTTTTGAATAATTCTGATCTAAATAATAACGCCGAATAAAAGAAATACGTTTATCTTGTCTAGTACGCAAATCAAAAAAATATGGTTTGTTTTCGTATCGATCATTTTATATTTATATACTAGTCTAAAAAAACGTATGTCTTCAAAAGTCAGACGAAATACGGTTTTTTAATCTAGTACTACGATGAAAGGTTAGACTAATTGCTAATTAAAACCATCATAAATTCGGTACAAATATATTTGAAATAAACTAAAATTAACAGTTAAATCACAGGAAATATTATCTCTTCTAAGATTGGTGTCGTGTTATTAGTTATTGAATAAATCAACAATAATACTCTTTGATTCGTCTGTATGACGCATTGTTAATCATAACTTCTTTTTTAATTATTTTTATTTAAACATAATCAGTGTCATAAAGTAATTGAATTGCAATTTTGGGAGGACTTGCCAGAATCTAACCATGAAAAAGTCGATGAATTATAGGTTAAAAATACTTATCCTATAATTTGTCGACATTTTCTTGGTTGAATTTTGGCAAGTCCTCGCAAAATTTCAAGCTAAGAGCAGGCATTAATGGACCTAGTTTACGTACTAAATTCTGTTTTCGACTTGCGTCTGTCTATCCCTCGGAAGTGAGTGTGCGATGAAAGCATCGGGCGATTTCCTTTTACTTCGGTAAATTTTTCTTTACTAAAATTAAACTCAATATATTCTCCTTGCAATAACCCTAATGTAGACTAAGCACCTTTAAATAGAATTACTCAAATCCTGGTCCTCGTGGAACCAATTATAATAGCCCTAAGCTAAAATTTTATTTTAATTTTATTTTTACCTAATTCCTACTACATCTATCTACCTAACCTAATAACTTAGTTACCATAAGTAACATTCCTAGTCTATAAAGCTCCCTATTCCTAACAACCTCTTTAAAAGTAAATTAGTTTTGGTATGTGATCGTCAAATAAGTAATCTAATATAACCCAATAGTTGTGAACCTATAGTAACCCTAGAATTCTTTAAGTCTTTGTTTTAAGTCCTAGCCATACTAATACTCTCTAGAATATAGATACCTAAATATTTACAATAATATGTGACTGCCGGGTTAGAATAGTGCCACTCCATGTCTTCCCGTGGATGTCGTAAGAGGCGACTAAGGGAATAAAGGCTTGTAGTACTGTTAGGCGATGGGCTTGCAACCTGTCACTAATATGCTGGTAAACATCTTAGCCTATTTGTGCAAATTGTGGTTACTGAATAATCAACAACTTTTTAAAGTTGTAATTCTGTAGCTCTGCCTAGCCTACTCTGGGATTACAGGCGTGAAGGTATGTATGGATGTAGACTATAATTTATAACTTACCTAATACTATCCTAGTTTATTTAATGACTCCTAACCACTTGAAATTCAACCTACCTACTAAGTGAATAGGTTTTAAAGATAAAGTTAATATGTAACTATAGTATAATTTATGAAACCGAAGTCTAGATTAAAGCAAATCTAAGAATTTAAAGATTTTGTGGCCCCCTTAGGGCAGGAGGACCTTTACTTGTGGGAGGGAGGACCTTGTGCAGGGTCCGTCCGGGTTGGTACCACCATCTTATCCATTAACCTACCGCCAAGCAGCAGTGTTCGCATTGTTGTGTTCCGGTTTAGGGATAAGATAGCCGGTAAAATGACTAGCATGGAGGCATTCCATCTTAGTCCTCAGGGTTGGCAGTGCATTTGCAGTCTTGTGAATGCGAATGTCTATGGGTCACAGTTTCCACTTACCATCAGGTGGCCTGTGTGCTCGTTTGCCTTCCTAAGCCACAAAAAAAAATAAGGAGATCTCCTCCATACGCTCTGGGATAGCTATCCCTAGACCTTAGTCTACCTCAATAGTCATCCTCCATAGACAGGTCAGATTCCTTGCCAATATGTACGATTAGTCAGTCAGTCGTATAGTAAGGGAAGAAAAGGGTCAAAATATAAATTGAGTGTTTAAAAACTCAATTATACAGTAGATTATTTATCGTTCAATAAAGCAATAGTTATAATATGTTATTTTTATATCATATAATATTGTGAATCAAGGTTGATATTGCTTGCTTCACCTTTAAGTCTATATTCGACTTGAGTTTTATATAACTAAACTAGCGGCCCGCCAGCGGCTTCGCACCGCTGCAAATTTCTGAATTCCAAAAAAAAAAAAATTAATTTTTCAATTATTTTATTTCATACAAACTTTGTCCTGACAATGACGAACACAGCAAAAAAGAAATCAGCCAAATCGGTTCAGCCGTTCTCGAGTTTTAGCGAGACTAACGAACAGCAATTCATTTTTATTTATATAGATGAGATGTTAAATTTCACCAAGTATCCATGTTTATCTTTTAGTTATAGTAAAAAAGTGGGATACAGAAGTCATTTTGTATTTTAGCTAGATTGAGTCCTCATGTTAGTAAAATATATTATGAAAAGTAAACAGACAAATCTCACTATAGTCACTTTATCATTTACTACTATATTTGTTTTATGCTCTATAAAATATTCACTTTATAAAAGGACTTAACCATCTCTGTAAGCTAATTATTGATATTCTAGATTTGCTTTATTTCCAAAAAAAAACTCTCCATTAAAAC